>JAHTLZ010000204.1:50626200-50640621 GCA_023846285.1 Phrynocephalus versicolor
TAATAATAATAATAATAATAATAATAATAATAATAATAATAATAATACCCTTGATGATACATAGGATCCCTTCTAGAAGGAATCCTACGGATCATCAAGGGCAGCCCCTGTCAATGGGGCACAGTGGGGAATTAAACCCAGGGGTTCATGGACCTCAATTCTCAGATGCCTTCACCATTAGGTACGCTGGCCAGGATTTCTGGGAGTTGTAGTCCAAGGACAACTGGGGACCTAAGGGTACGAAGCACTCTCTGGAGAATCATGTGGAATACAAAAGAGGAAATCTTAGACATGGGAACTGTGGCGTGGACAAAAATCATTGCATAAACCACCAGACTTCAGAACAAACAACAGAAAAATATGTTGGTATCATTAGTACTCTCAGAATCCTTACCTGCAAATTGATTATTAACATAATCCTGCACAGAATGAACCTTCTAAGGTAGTAATTAATTTTTTTCAAGGAAATCCTCTTGGAAACCTTCCCCCACCACACATACACCAAATCATTACAGAAATCTGGGAAAAATTAAAGGCAGTATGTCTATAGCTTGAACACATTGCTTTCCCTGTTGGCTGAAATGTAAACCATCCTTTTCATAAAATCAGTTATTCAAATAGTCCCACTCAGAATGAAACTGCCTAGGACTGCAATTAACTTTTTCAGGCAAATCACCCAAAGAACCACACACAATACATGCATACTGCCCAAACTGTCACAGGAATTTGGGCATGCTGAAGGTAATGTATTCACGATTTTAACATCCTTTTCTCCACCTCCTAAAAAGACTAAGGGAGGTTTGTGTTATTGAGTTGTGTCAGACCTTCACACAGTTTTAAGTATTCCAGCAAAAACAGTTTCTGAGTAAACCTTTGAGCTGTCTAAATGTAACCACTGAACATTATTATATCTGCTCCTTTGAATGAATCTCCCCTCCTGTCAATGGTGTCCAGCTGCTTGACAGAATATAATAGACAGAAATTTGTCCCGTAAGGCAAAAAATTCATAAGATGAAAAAGAATTCCAGGAATAGGGTTGCTTCGTGTAACAAAAATTCCCTATGGGATGCCTCGCAAGACAAAAAAGCTTTACAAAATTTTTAAAAATCAAAAAAAATCCTATGGGAAACTGCGTTTTCCAAGACAATTTTTTCGTAAAACGAAACAACTCGTAGAATGAATTAAATTCGCCTTAAGAGGCATTACTGTACCTTATTTATTTCCGAAGTATAAGCCAAATAACCCTACTAAGTCAGTTTCAATCTTCTCATAGCTCTTTCTCCTCTCCAAGGAAACATGTAGCAGTGCCTAAGGATACCCTGTTCCAGGACCCACACAAAACGCCCAACAAAAACTGCTACTCTGCCACCCTAACTGACAACACTAAAACAAAAGTGTCTAGCAGAGGAAGCAGGAGGATGGGTTACAATGTCTCCAAGCACCAGTCTCACAAATACATTTTATACCCCCCCACACACCTTTTTAGCCTCTGTACCGGATATGTTGGTGAGCCCACAAGACAGTGTGACCTAAGATTCCAGGTTATCCTGCCCAATCCTTGTGTTAAACCTGTTTCTGACAGCATCAAAAACAATGTAATGACAGTAAAAGAAGTCATGGAATTAATTCCGTGTTTGACTTTTGCAGCCATCCACCCCTCTTTTCCATGCCTCTTGGCTAGTACCCTCCTCCTGCCTCCCACCCCCAATCTGTTTTTGCAGCCAATCTTTCCAGCAAGGGAAATCATTAAAGAAAGGAAAGGAAAGGAAAGGAAAGGAAAGGAAAGAATGGGAGGGAGGGAGGAAAGAAGGTTTTCTGGCAGGGTGGGGAGAAAGGAAGCAAAATGCAGAATTATCCATATATTGATCTCAGTGCATACGAAACTCTTTCCATCCAAAACTCAGACATGTACAAAGCTAGGACTGTTCATTATTGCACTCTGTTTCACAGCAATGTGGAAAAATGCCAGAGTGATACCAATTACATTTCCACCGCAGTTAGTTTAACCTTTGAAACATGGCAGTCAGTGGGCAGACCACTAGGTGAGGTCAGCACAACCTTGTCCACGCCAGCATTCTTTCTCTCTTTGCTCAGAAGGCAGCAATATACTGTATTCGGGATTCCTATTAATTCAAGAGGTACCCCATAGACTACAGTTCATTGTCATTTATGATGTAAGTCATAGCACATATTTGCAAGATACAGATGCCGGGGAACTCCCCAAGCACACACTCACGCATTCCAAAAGGGAACTTTGCAAACTCTGAAGGGATGTGTAGGTAGTATGATTCTATTTCATTTTAAAAGGGAAATCATATACTTCCTAAGACTCAGCCACAGTTTATTATAATACAACAGTCTTTTACATCTTCTGCCATGTTTTTCTTTTTTCTGTCTTTCTTTTCTTTTTTTGAAAAAAAGCACACACACACACACACACACACACACACACACACACACACAAGAATGATGCTGTTTTCAGCTGTTTTCAGAAAGGCATACAAAACAGCACAATAAAATAAAATGACAAATATGTGTCTTTTATATGAATTTAATACCATACATGATCACATAGACTTTGTGTTTATAACCACTGTCTTATAACCTTGTGTGATTGCATTGACACTATGTTTTCAATGTTAGTTTCCATCACTCATAACGTTTACACGGAATTTTTACTCTCTCTTTAACTGCTCGCATTCCCTTGTAGCTTCAAAATGTATTGTTGTCTATTAATGCTGTAAGATGTCCCTCAACTCCTTGTTCTCAAATACTTGAACATGTCTTAATTGTACTGGGCTGTATATTATCCCTCATTACTGTAAGCCGCCTTTTCCAAGGAGAAAGGCGGAGTAAAAATAAATAGTAAATAAATAAATATTTCAATTTTTTATTTGTTCATTTATCAGATTTTTGTAAATTTTCATGTTCTTCAACACACACACATGGCCAGGTACAATGTACAATAAAAACATACATTCATAGCAAATATAATCACCACCACAAATAAAATACAACAGTTTGTGCCTTAGATGATTTAGCCGTCTGTACATCACTGCAGGAGATCAATAGCTTTGTTCATTGATACTCTCTCATCTCCTCTCCATTCTATGCATTCAGTAATCATCCCAGGAGATTAAGATTAGAGGCAAACTCTACATCCCATTGCCATTCCTGCAGCCCTGGCCTGTACCTCTGTTAGTCAGTTAACAAAGGAGTAACAAAGGAGTAACTGACAATTAACAAAGTTGTAGCTTCCCTGGCCGTGTGATGTTCTTGTTTCTTTTATGGTTACAGGGAAGTAATTGGCAGTGGACGAAGAATCGCATAATGTACATTTCAAGAGCTTGCTTCTGCTTCCACCTGACACACTGTCATGGGCACTGAGGTAGTACTGAAGTAGGTAAGAGAAAAAAGTAATTCATACCAAGACCTTAAAATAATTAGGATTTTTAATTCTTTCTTTCTTTCTTTCTTTGCTGCCTTGCTTATAAAAATGGTAACCATGCTAGTGAATTACGGAATGTATAAAGAAGCATAACAATTTAAGAGTAAAAATACCAAGATACATGTAAAGTTGTATTGATTTATTTTACATTTCTATCCCACCACTCCACTAAAAACTGCACTCAAAGCAGCCACATTTTTAAATATTCAAACTTATTCCACTTATTCCACTCTTCACAATAATACAATTGAAAAGGCTGGTTTGAATATTTCTGTCTTCCAAGCCCTCCTTAAAGCTGTGAGAATGGGAACGCATTGGAACTCTGCAGCCTGTCTATTTCACAACCTGTGTATGACACAGGAGAAAAACCTTTCCTACATGACTCCCCCCAAATAGTTAACAGGTGTGGGAATTCTCAAGAGGGCTTTGTCTGAAAATATTAACTAGGCAGGTTCATAATGAGGTAGATGGTTCCTTAAACAGACAAACCACAAGCGGTTAAGAGATTTAAAGTTTAAAAGTAGAGATGGGCACGAAATGAACTTTTAATTTGTTTCATTATTCATTTCGTTAGCTAATGAAATGAATAATGAACCAACCCATCAAAGAAAAACGAAACAAAACAGAAATTTCCGTTTCGTTCATTTCATTTTTCGTTTGGGGGACACTTACCTTCCTGTGGAGTAGACTCCCAACGGGTCCTGGAAATATAAATCAATAAATAAATAAAAATGGCACGCCCCAGCCTCCCAGGGAAGCAAACGCCTCTCAGCTATGAAGAAAAAAAAACAGGCTGTAAAAAATAAAATAAAATAAAATAAAATAAAATAAAATAAAATAAAAGTGCCAACCCGGCTGGGGAGCCTCATAGTCGACACTGTAAAATGTTTTTAAAAATAAAGAAAAATTTAAAAGTGCCGACCCAACCCCTGGGGCCACGTGGTCAGTACTGGAAAAAAAGCAGTGGCGGGACTGTCTACCTTCTCCCGGCCCAGCCGCAGTGGCAGGACTGTCTACCCTCGTGTGGCCCGGCCATGGCGGAGGGACTGTCTACCTTCACCCAACCAGGCCACAGCTGCAGGACTATCTACCGTCACCCGGCCCGACCGCAGCGGCAGGACTGTCTACCGTCACCCGGCCCGGCTGCAGTGGCAGGACTGTCTACCGCCACCTGGCCAAGTTCAGCTCAGTTCGGGTTTGGATGAATTTTTTAAAAAAAATCGTATGAACCCAAACCCAAACCGAACTGAGGGTGGGCCTGAAACAGAACCAACCAAACCATTGGTTTTCTGTTTCATGCCCACCTCTATTTAAAACCAAGACTTTGAAGTGGGTGCACAAAAAAATCCCTTTCAAGACACCAGTTAATGTTTCATCTGCCACTTGTTTCACTTACTGATGATTTAAGGACACACCAGCTAAAGACATAGTAGTGTGGGCAGTCAAGAGGCAATGTGATTCAATTGCTGCTAAGTTAATAGCGATTTAATCACACACACACACACACACACACACACACACACACACTTAAAAGTAAAGCATAAACCACTCACTCTACCAGGTCTGTTCACAGGATCAAGCATCCACAGCTTCTGAAACCCAGGTGGAGGTTCTTTATTCATTATAAGTGTCTTGTTTTGAAAATTTCATTAGTCTTATGCAAGTTACAACCAGAAGGGCAAAAGGCACTATCGATGTTCACAATGCTACAGAGAACGGCAAACACTCAGCAGTCCACTTAGCCCCGCACTGTTTATTCTGATTATCAAGATGTCTCCAGGGCATAAGGGATAGGTCTTTCTCATCCACAATGGGAAACGCTGAGGGATCCAGTTTAGGCCCGCCATCTGCAATGGCATGTATTCTGGACCTTCTCTGAACTTGTGCACAGTTCTGAGGGTTTGAGGACTTCAAGGGTCACATTCATTTGCTGTTCCCCAACCCCAGGTTTCAGAGCTTGTGATAAAAAGTAGCACAGCTATAGAATATTGGGGGGGGGGGAGCATCTGAAAGAGGAACAAATGGTAATGAACAAAGAGCTCTGATGTGTGTGTGTGTGGCAGGGGAGTCCCTTGTCTTCCCCTCACAGTAAGCTGACCCTACTCAGCAAGGTCTCCTGAAGCCCTCCATAGCATTTTCAAGAGGCCAGAGTATCTTTTGTTCAAAGAAAAAGGCTACTTCAGCCAGCCTAGTCCCATACAAGTCAAAGTGGGATCCGGCCCTATATTATGTCTGTGCTCATTGGGGTTTCCAGGAATTCAGATTTCTCAGTGAATTGTTTCCAAATGATATTTCTGAACTTTCACGTTGAAGGCCTTCTAAAGGGAATCTGGAAAGATGACCTGATACTAATTTATAAATCTTGAAAGGTGAAAAACAAACATACAGTAATCCCCCATTTATCACAGGGGTTAGAGACCCGACCCGACCTGCAATAAAGGAAAATCCATGATATACGGATGCTGGGTCGGGTTGGTACTGGGGGTGGCTATCTGGAGCCTCCTACATTTAGCTGAGGCCTGGTACTGCCCTGAACGGGCCTCCGATGGGCTTCCCAAGCCTGTTGGAGGCCCCAGAAGTGGTTTGGGGCAACCCAGAAGACACTTCTTATTTTTTGGAAACTACTTCTGGTTCACAGGAAACTACTTCTGTGGCCTCTAACAGGCCCAAGAACCATGCTGGAGGCCAGCTCGGGGCAGCACCAGGCCTGGGTTAAGTACAGGAGGCCTCATACGAGGCCACACCGCTTGCCCCAGGAGTCCTCGCTTCATATACTGCAGTCCCATGATATACCAGGACCGCAGTATATGAACCATGAAATGGCCGGGGATGACTGTACTATCATTGTGTTGTTCCTCGTAATTTCCATTGTGTATACAAGAGCTTGTGGTAGAATGCAATTGCTAAAGAAATATATTTTGACGCATACTCAAAATTTGCTGGTTTCCAAGGCTTTTAATTCCACAAGCACATTTCAACAACAATGGTCAGACTTCTCAACAGCAATAAAATGGACTTGCTTTAAAACCGTGAGGTGTGTAGAATTAGTGTTTTAACAGAAAGATGCCAAATGGCATGCCACAACAGTGTAAGATTCAATCAAGTTATCGGGGTTCCTTTTGTTTGTTTCTGAAGGGTTTACACTGAATGTATGTTGCTGAGTGTTCTCATTAAGTGGTGAAGTGTGCACTTGGAAACAGATGTAACATTCTTGGGATGAACAGTACATGGAGTACTTAATGCACTTCACAACTAGCAGGAGCTGAATATGAAGTCAACTCAACACAAGCAATTTCTCACCATTTTCTGAGAAGGACTGGCAGTTCAGCTGCTAAATTCTAGTTTTTAATAACAAAACATTCAATGTACTGGTATTTTCAAAATATGAAAAATATGAAGCCTGGGATTGCTGTGTACCCTTGATCTTTATTAGATACTTGGACCAGCTGCAAAGTACTTACTTGCTTTATTCCAGATTATACAGTATAATGTGACCTGGCTAAAGTCATGTTTTTTCGACCACTGATTTTGGTTACTGCCTCCTTCCCTCTTTTTGTCAGTTCCAACCTTGGGGGCAAATACGGACATCTCCGATACATTATTTTGCAGTAATAACTTTCCAATATTTTAGAGTCACACAAACTTAATACCCTCTCAGTTATTTGAGGATCTATGACCCAGCTATGCCTAGAGTAGCAAGTGCTTAAAAGCACTCCTTGGAACCAGGTTCAAACTACAGTATAAAAATCTCTGAAAAATGCTTGCTTGACCCAAACAATGCCACAGACTCAGAGTTTTGGACTTACAAGAAGTATAAAAACTAATGATGGGTTGAAGCTCTTCATAATTGTCCAATAGTAGGATGATGCTCTGAGACCTAGACCAACATAGAAGCAGTGCTCAGTTACAGATGGCTTCTCTACAGCATTACAACCAATATACTTGTACTTAAAAGTAACCTTCCTATCTTCTCAAGGGTGTACTCTGAAGATCAAATAGCCTGCCTAGAGGTCAGGTCTTCTAAATCTTTCTCTTTGCAAACTCAGCTCTTTCACAGATCAGAACAAGGCCATCCCGGTCCATCAAAGTGGGGAAAATACTGTTGTGCAGCATGACCACAATTACTCTTTGGCACCCCTGACAAAAAAGTTCATTGAGAGAAGAGTCTTCTGATTTCCTCTCAGGACAGGAGATTGTTTTGATCTGTCATTCCCATTTCCTGTCCTCCTCTTGGTAATGATCAACATCAGCAGATCTGCCTATCTGTTGAGACAGCGGGAGGGGAAGGCCTAAATGATCGATGAGGCATCTGTCCCCTTCTATTGCTATTTAAGTGTAAGGCTCTATTGTTAGAAACTTACTTTACAGCAGTTAAACAAATATAATGGTTGCCAAATCAACCATTGTGCTCCTAGAGTTAGCCTAAAAAGCACTGAGAGGAGGTTAGCTAATCATAGGAAGCCAGATCTTAAATACAGATGAAGTTTATTGACAGGGTACTTTGAACCCACACATGTTGGGAGAGGATTATACCTTTATTTAAGTGTTGCATTGCAAATGCACATATGCCTTTTATTTAGATAGCCACTGCTCATAAGCTTTCCCTTGAGCAGCAAGCCTTGTATTTTATCACTTTTCAAAACCCCAATGAGGTTTCTTTTTAACTGTTCCTGGTCAGCAAATAAAAGAACTCTCTGGCATTTGGCCAACTGATGGTCTGACAAACACCATCCTACAATGTATCACAAGGACCCTTCTTTTTCATCTCATGAACTCTGGTGTGAAAGATGTGTCATTTTTCTATCTTCCCTATTCCAATGAACACTGATATGGAGGCACAGGGGAAACAGCCCATGGATCTGAAGTGTGGGGAAACAGATCCATGCTCCCATATGCTCCCATGTGGTCTAAAGAGAAGTCAGGTGGAACAGATCCTTCTAAAAGAAGCTTCACAGAAGGTCATTTTGCTCTGAGAATGCCAAGAAAATAGGTACAAGATATGAAGTTACTGATTGCCATTTTCTGTTTTCATTAGCTCTGTACTACTGCTCAAACACCCTGCTAACTTTCAATACCATCTTATTTCCCAAATCACTGCTAATAGTTCTACAGATTAGACTTCTTGCAGGCAGGCCAATGAAATATGTATTGTAATGGACAAAAAGGTGGCAAATAAACATTTTTAGCTTAAAAGGTACCCCTTAGATTCTATGAGTGGTGTGCGATGGCTACAAGTGGTGCAGGAGGGCTACCAGGAGACACACAGAAATGTAAGCAACAGAAGTGAGACAGAAATCTTTCTTCTTGTAGACATGTAAAGGCGGGGAAACAGAAACATGTTGTAATTGATCCTCCTTTCTGAACGAAACCATCAAAAAGCCAAAAAAGAAGAGAGGCTGCATTACCATAATGTTCCCAGACAGCAGGGGCAGGGAAAGGGGTACATTTCAGTTCTCAGTGACCTGTTTTCACCCAGGGCTAGACTAGAGTCTTTGGAGAGCTGTACCGGTACACCAGAGAGAGCACTGAAAGGTTATGGCAGCCCAGATATTCTTTTGTGGAGGCTGCCAAGAAAAGCAGCCCCATGCAATGTAAGAGAACAGACTGAACTTTTCAAGTTTATCTGCACCACTGTAACCTTGACTGTTTAGTTCTGGACTCGCATCATGAAAATATTTGCTTGCTCTGTTTGCTGGTGAATGTTCTCGAGGTTGCACTCCTCCCAGAGTTGAAAAGGCAAACTAAAAAACTCCGACATAAATGTCAGATGAACCAGGCTGCCTATGTCACCTTATTCCCCACTGAGGTAAAGAGCATCCCTCCAAAAATCAAAAGTGCAGCTGTCAAATCCTGTATGTCCACTGGATATTGCCAAGGGTCTTCCCTTGCACATGGAGTTGTAGACAGAAACACAGACAGAGAGACAAACAAAACTTTATTGCCATAAAAGAGAATAAAACATAAACAAACTGCTTTGCTAAATGGCCCACACATACAAGTTGTACAAGAGCTTTGCACTCTTTTAGGAGCGTGTGGCCTGTCCTGAACTGTGTCACTACATTCTGCCTGCATAGTTGCGTCAACTCAACTGTCTATGAAGATTCTCAGTCATCCAGGAGAGGTTATTTGGAAGCTGAATTATGGCAACTGGACTTTTTTTCTTGAGAGATTGAAACGTTTCGCTGCTCATCCAAACAGCTTCGTCAGTCTGACAAAGTTGTTTGGATGAGCAGCAAAACATTTCAATCTCTCAAGAAAAGAAGTCCAGTTGCCATGACTCAACTTCCAGGTCAACTCAGCTCTTTAAGAATTATGGGTGGAATTACACTAAACCTTCCAGCAAGACAGGAAGGCCACTTAGCCTATCGTTCATTTCTTACCAACAATATTTTAAGTGAGTTATGAAAAAGTTGCCAGGAGTAAAGGCAAGGTAATTAGACAATGACTGAATGAAATAACCAAAGGCTAGAATCTTACTGGTATTTGAGTAAGGTGTACATAATCTGCTACTATTAATTACAGATAATTTAGGAAGTGCCCAGGTGCATCTTTGTTGTGACCAGATGTCAAAATGTGAAATTCTGAATGTTTGAAAAGCTAAAATAATCAAGCAGGGTGTAGAAAAAGCAGCTCATGAAATATACATTGTGCTTTTAAAATGAGGTTTGAACATCAGTTTACTAAGTCACTGCAAAACAATTAGCTTCAGCCAAGCCTGGGAGCAAGGTCACTGCACAATAACATTTTCTTTCATGCCTGACACTACCTCATAGATGAGTGTGAGGTAAACAAATGATTTAAAAGCAGCTAATGTAAACCAAGGTGAAAAATGAAAGTGCACGGTAACAAACAGAACCGCAATGTGTTGACATGACGAGCAGATTCTGGTGTTTACAAATTCTGTGACTTGCTCTACCTTATTTTTACAGTCGCTCTAATTGAAACTAATTGAAACTGTAGGCTTTGAAACTGTGAGTCAAAATAAAAAAAAATTATAATCATGTTGGCCATTTTCCACATTCTGATTTAAAAGTCATTGTATTTACGGGAGTTATAAGAACAATAGGAATTTCCATTTTAAATTTTCTGAATGTATATATTCAGTACCCTGGAAGCTGCAGATCCTACAAAAGTCAGTTATTTATAGTTTGAAGGGAAATATAAACATGTGAGAGAAATATAAATATTGGGAGACAGGGCACTTCTGCAACACAAGACACAGTACAACACAACACATTCATCATATATGAATAACACAGACATCAAACTTTTCTATTTACCAGGTGAATTTGGGAGTTTCTGAGGATTTCCCACATTTTCAGCATTTTTACAGTAATCAAAAATAACCAAAAAACTGGAAGTGGCTTTTTGTGTAAATTTTTTTTTATTTTCAATAAAACCTTTTGTGGTTTGTACAAAATAAAACATGTGTAAATTCATTACACCCTAACTTCAAAAAGTCGATCCAACCTAGCACTGTCATATTAATGCCATGCTTCCTTTCTATTCAGATGCCATACAATATAATTTAGTATATTGCACTAGCCACATATTGCCCACATGTATAAATGGTTGTTCAGACCAAACAAAATACATGGAAAACTGTGGAGTGGTATCCATATATCAAAAAGGTGTGCAAATGCCTCAAATGAAATAGCTCTGCTTATATTCAGACCACTTCCTTCCTCTCAGCTTTGCACTAAAAGCTCCTAACAGAAGTAAAAGGAGGCTGTCATGCAGGCATGCCTTTTTTAAAAAAAGGGGTTTCTACCATAAAATTCCTGGAAGTTGTCACCTTGAATATCTTTAGTCTGGAAAAAAGGTGCCTCAGGGGAATATGATTGAGACATACAAAATAATGCAAGGCATGAGTAAAGTGGATAGAGGGGCACTCTTCTCCCTCTCACAAAATACCAAAACTAGGTGACATACACCCTGCACGTTGTTAGTCTGTGGAACTCCCTGCCACAGTATGTGGTGATGGCATCTGGCTTGGATGCCTTCAAAAGGGGATTGGACAGATTCCTGGAGGAAAAATCCATCACAGGTTACAAACCAATGATAGAGATGTGTAATCTCCAGGATTAAAACCAGGGTACTTCAAGGACCAGATGCAGGGGAGTGGTATCAGGAGACAGATATCTTGTCTTGTGCGCTCCCAGACGCATCTGGTGGGGCCACTGTGAGGTACAGGAAGCTGGAGTAGATGGGCTTTTGGCCTGATCCAGCATGGCTCTTCTTATGTTCTTATGTTCTTAACACAAAATAACATTTTTAATGGTCACTTTGTTAAATTTGCTACACCAAGCAAGACCAATCTTCAAATACTGTCACCACCACATTACAAGTAATGCCCAGCAAAACAGCTGGTAAACTGCCAGAAAGAATGAGGAAACAAAATAGCTGGATTCAGTGAATAAAATATATATCTGCTGAATTTGGATTCTGTTTAGAACCAGGAATGCAAGGGATAGAAGTAAGAAAGTAAAGAGTTAAATTTCATCCTCCCAGAAACAAACAGTGTTCCTCCCCAGCTCTCAGAAGAATGGTGGCAGGGCTTTGAAGACTGGTAGAGGTACAAATAGTTCTGTTCTCACTTGAATAAGGAAAAAAAGCAATAAAGCACTGCCCTATCTACAGTTTGAATCAAGGCCACCGAAGTTCACAGCTATTCCGCACTGGTGGTTTACACTGAAAGTGTGACTGCTCATATCTTAAAGACAATGTACTCTGAGCCCACATGAATTCTAGGCCAACCACAACAATTTTTCAAAGGAGACTCCACTATACATTATAGTGGAGTCTCCTTTGAAATGTATACATTACTATACATTTACTATCAACAATCAAGCTCCTGCAGCCTTTAAAACATGAGAAAAGCTATTTTGGAGTGAAGAAATCTCAGATATTCTTTCAGCAACAGAAGAGTGTAACTTAAAGTATAGTCTATTCAGGAGCTATATAGCCACCAAACTATGAATAATCATATGTAGCATTACCTTTCTTTTCAAGTTCCTTCCTATTTCTTGTTAACAGATTAGTTTCACTTCATGGAGGTACAAAATCATTTCCTTATGTTTCTCCATGTAGACAGATAGATAAGCAAACATAAAAAAGGCTCAGATAGTTATTTACCTCAGTGATATAGGCAATAAGCAAGATTCACTTTATGAGAAGGCTACTTTGATGTTTCACTTTATTGCTACATTCTTAAAATTACATGTAATGTCCATCTATTTATGACACTTATGCCTTTCCTCCAAATTAATTTAAAAGTAACCTTTGAAATGTACAATTTCCAGAGACCTTGAGGGGGGGAGGATAAAAAAACACCACCTCCCCGTTGCTTCCGTTTTTTCCCAATTTAAGTATGTTAAAATACGTTAAAGTTAAAGTATGTTCAGGTTACATGAGGCTAGAAAAGTCCTACTATTACCCTTTAGGAATGCAAATTATTTAATGTGTATGTTCCTTTCTAAAATACATAGAGGGAAAGGAAGACTGTGCTTTAAGTATCGGTTGTTCAGGTAACATGTCTCTTTTTCATAAGCGAGAGCAAAATAAAAGCAAATACATCTCCCTTTTAAAAAACAAATACACAAATATTTGCCCTATGAAGATATACTTTGTAATCCCTTTTCTCTTTAACTGTATTTCCCCCTCTGACAGATACTGTTGCTTCAAACAAAGGCTCACTGACACAGAAGCATAGACCTGTTTCTCAACTAACATTCTATGGAAAGCTGAATGAGCCAGTAGCTGCCAACCTGAGGCTGAAATATGATACCCTCTTACCTGGTAGGAAGCTGCACTAAACTAAATGGGATAATTTTTTTGAGTAGACAACTGTAAGACAAACCTCCCAGGAAAGGAGATGTGAACCTCCCTTCTCAATTTTTTAAAAGGAAATTGTTTCAACTATTTGAGGTTAGCAACCAAAATCTGTTTCTCAGCATGGCATGCTTTGGACCTCTTATGGCAGGCATGTCCAAACTTCAGCCCTCCTCTTCCCTGCCATTTATAAAGGGAATGAACATTAGGGACTTCCCCAAGCCAAGCCAAGAAATATTTCTGAAAAATATACCTATGCATAGAGCTCTCCAATATTTATCTTTACATATTTATATCATATTGTAACATACACATGTAGAAATAAAATTTAATGGTGATTCACAAGTGTGCCAACAAGTCATCCTTCTCCAGTGCATGCTGTTCTTATCACAGATATTTACAACATTTCTTATCTTCAAGGGGTACATTTCATTCACCACTGCTTAAGTGTGGATTCCAAGGAGCAAATTTCAAAGAAATACCAACCGACAGGCATTTTTATACTGAGTCACTTTGGTAGTGAAAGCTGATTCAACTGATTCTGGTCTCTCTCTCTCTTTGATGTTCTCCCCTAATCATTTGCTGCTGGCCTTTCCCTTATTATTTATAATGATTAATACTCTTCATAACACAACACATTTCACAAGACACAGCAGAGCATGAAGCCATTGTGTTGAATGAAAACACCCCAGTGTGAGGCTGTTCAGACTTTTACTCTACAGCATTACACGTAAACGCAGTAGATTTAGATGAAGTAGCTGCATTAGTCTGTACTAGCATATCAAGTGAAGAAAAAAGAAGAAAGAAAAAAAAGTGTGGCACTTTAAAGACTAACTGCAATATAGACTGGGATTAATTTAACCACACAGCATTGTCACTGTCTATAGAACAATGCCAGTGAAGCATCTAGAATTTCATATGCCATTTTCTTACAATATACCAGCGCCATCTCATAAGCTCCATCGGTGATGAGAGATACTCATTACCATATTGTTCTTGCTTGTTAGAGATTAGCCTGGGATTAATTTAGCCACCTAAGATTGTCATTGTTTACAGAACAATGCTTCCCAAGAAAGGAACTGAATATCAACAAGGCTTTTAAAGGTCATTGCCAGCTCAACCCCTTGTGCCCAAGTACAATC
>JAHTLZ010000204.1:50640631-50681542 GCA_023846285.1 Phrynocephalus versicolor
TTTATCTTTAAGGTACCACAACATTTTTCTCTTCTTTATTTTTTCTTTTGGCTTTGCCTGATATACCTTGATACAAGAATTGCCCCAAAGTGGGCAAAATTACCTTGACAACTGGGGGTGTTCAGGAAGGAAGGAAGAACATGTTGCCCCCCCTCCCCTCAGTGGTTCTAAAGCATAATTAAGTTAGCTTTCCAGTGCATTACAAGCTGCTCCTTACCCCTTTATATTATAGGTAGACTAAATACAGGATTTGTGAGTGACAATCGTAGAATAACAAGCATCTTACACAATATTATTAACCTGTAGACCAGAATTTTCCAACCTTAGCTAACTCAGGTTCTCTTGGACTACAACTCACAGAAGCCCCAGCCAACAGAGCTAGTAGTAGTGAAGGCTTCTGGAGACTGCAATCCAAGAACATCTGCATTACCCATGGTTAGGAACTCTAGAATTCTAGAGAGTACCTCTCCAAAAAACTACCATTGCATCCTACCTTCTTTGCATGAATCTAGAAAAGTGGTTCTCAACCTGTGGGTCCCCAGATGTTCCTGGACTGCAACTCCCAGAAGTCTTCATCACTAGCTGAGCTGTGCAGGATTTCTTAGGAGTTACAGTCCAGGAATATCTGGGGACCCACAGGCTGAGAACCACTGGTCTAGAAAGCCACTATCACCCCCCTGCCACTCTCCTATGCAGCTGTTGCCACAGAGTTACAATGATGTGGAGAAAACAATGTAGGGAGGCTCTCACGCCAATCCACTAGTGGAGCATCTTCAGAAAAACAACCTCATGCAGAGTAATCATGACCTACAGATATTTCTTACATGGCTTGAAAATACTGATTCTTCAGATTATACCTCCCAAGAATCCCCGTGGCCATGCTGGTTGGGAAGTCTGGTTTCTCTGAACAGTATCTCTCGAGCTTGGTTTCTGAAAATTGAGCTGTGTAAGATTTGTTTTCCCCCATCCAAGCTGCCTCTTTTGGATACAAATGCTGGACACACAACTCTTCAATCTCATTAGCTCTGTGTGCTTAAACCAAAATGCAAAGACTCAAACTTGAAAGCTTTCCCCTTCTTCCTTCCCCTCAACTAACAGGAAAAGTAAACCTGTGTCTGTATGAGAGAGCTTACTTTTAGCAGATTCTTAACCTGTCCTTGCATCTGAGACACAAATTTGGTTCCACTGTGGAAAGAGTGCAGGAACCCAACGGTTGACGCGTACCCCTTCCTTCACACAGATACAGTGCTAAGATGATAGCTTAGGGTTCTCTGTGGATGCTGTCTGTTGTGGAGACAATTTTGTGTGTCTCAGTTGGCTTCTTGCCTCAATGAAAAAGGCATGCAGGATCTGATCACATGAATTTTGCATAAGAACACAAAAAACTTGATAAATCTGAAGGTCTGAAGGATTTGTTCATGTATTCTTTACCACAGAGATTTAAAGCTAAGAATCCTTTTATGTACATTACAATTTAACAGGAAATAGCAAAGTCATAATCAGTAACCTTAACCTTTTTGAAGTGCAAAGAAGCTGAATGATGCCCTACTGAGTTAAATCAACATCACACCTTTACAGAGAAGTGACTGATGAGATCATTAAACAGCCATACTGTTATACAAGGAGAATTCAGAAACAAATTACACATTACGAGTAAAATAAAGTTGCCATAATTCATTTTATGTATTTAGCTTCTGGAAAGCTATGCATTGTGACAGTCACATCAAAGAAACATCTTAGATTTCCCACTGAAAACATTTGTGCAATCTTCCTCCAATAGAAGCCAACTGTTAAGGTGTTTTAAACACACCAGTATGTTAGCATGAACAACATTCTACACAGCAATATCAAAGAGCATTAAAATGATTTTTGAAGGACTAATGAAGCCTCAAAAAGAAGGCCTTGTGGGGGAAAAACCATAGATGGTCGCCAATGAATTGTAAACACATGGATGTATTGTGCTGTTTGGCTATATATTGTTGCTTACTAGATACAGTCAGAGAAACAATAACTACACCTTGCACTATTAATTAAAAACACTAAGTGGTAGTGTTGCTATGTAATGAACAGCTATACGGTCATTTACAAGTAAAGCCAACAATGTATTTCACCAAGCAGTACAAATTGTAGTAAGTTCACCAAAAATGGAGATCTTAAAAATGACTGAAAAGAGCTCATTTTATGAAATTTGGCTAAAATCCTGTTGTATAGCTATGTATGCATAACTTGACATTACACTCCCCAGTACCGACTATACCACCCAGGCAGAACTGTTATCATCAAACCTCTGCCACTGGCACTCCTTACAGGAACCATGTGACCAAACATGTAACTCTCTGAGATACCTGAGAGTAAAACTCAAAAAAATTATGTCTGTGTAACCGTAGGTTAGTGATGAGCTGCATTCTGGTGATTCCATCTTTATACTTCAGTTCCACGCATGAATTCTTTTATTGTTACAATAAGGTTGTAATTTCATGCAGAGATGGTGACAAGCTGATTGAATGCCATTATTGTAATATTCATTTAAGTCTTCTTCCATCCATGGTCTAAAATAGTTACTAGCAGGTAAGCACAGATGTCAAATATAGGTAATGTCTTCTAAATAAAAAATAGAACAGGATCAAGGACCCCGTGGGCTGATGATATATATGGTAATACAGCCAAGAAAATGATGACGAAAAGAAGATAATTTCTATTGTTCACACCTGCTATAGCATAGTAACTTCATAGCCTACAGAAATTTTGTCAACTTCAAAATCATATCCATGTTTATCACCATTTCTTCTGCAGCAAAAGGATGGGAAATCAATGAGGAAACATCATTCAAACTGATCCATTCATCCGAGACAGTAAATGCCCCATAAACTGCAGTGATCCATGTCTAATTAGCAGCACACAAGAGAAGGCAACATCATCTTCATTAACAATTTTTACAGCCGCTATACATAAAAAGGGAAAGCAGAGGAAATTGCTTATTTCTTTTACTGCTATAAACCATCCTAAAAGCACGATTTCAACAAAGTTCTTTGATTACTTGGTGCGTCCAATTTAAAAGATAAGCACTATCATCCATTAAAAGGGGGGGTCTGAGTTTGCAATAGCAATAATAAAAGTCAGAAAAGATGTAAGAGGAAAATGTACACAGAAAAAAATCCAAAAGCTTACAGAGAAGAACCGTTCAGAGTTCACCTTCTATATATGTGGCAAGAATAAGACAATGCCTGCAGATTTTCTTCTCTGATGAGGCGCAGAACAGCATGAGATGAGTCAGTGATGGTGAATCTTTTATAGACCGAGTGCCCAAACTGCAATTCAAAACCCACTAATTTTTTGCAAAGCGCCAATACAGCAATTTAACCTGAATACAGGGGTGATATTGGGTGCCCACAGAAAGGGTTCCGAATGCCACCTTTGGCTCCCATGCCATAGGTTCACCAACACTGAGATAGATGAATGGGAGGAATGAATTCAGGAGAGCTTTACACACAAAACAGTTACATCATGTACTGCATCAAAGATTGCAGTTTTATGTGACCATTCTCTGGCCGCTTCCTTACAAGCATTTTAAAAATCTGCCACAGAAGAACATACTGAGGTGAGCAGAGCTGGGACCTTCACCATCTAGAGGAAAAGGCAGATAGACTTTTGGGAATATCAGTGCACCAGCAACTAGCAACATACCAAGTCACATCTCTGGTCCAGCTAGCCCAAGCTTGCCCACTCCACTGGCTGACCACCCAGTGTCATACAAAAGTTTGGGGCCTCAACTCCCACTGTGTCTGATCATGCTGGTCATGGCTTTGAAAAGCTCTAATCCATTCCAAAGCATCTGGAAGGCACCAAACTGCCTAGTCCTGGAGATAGCAGGGACTGAACTTGTGACCCTTTATGTGCCCTCCTATCATAGCACAGGCCTGTACCCTCTAACTCTCCCTTACATGCAGCTCCTGAAAGGAGGCAGTGCCTCCTGAAATATGAGATGTCTTGCCAGGCTTTTGATGATATTCTATCAAACCAAGCATCAAAAGCCAAGTTTTCTTTGACCTCATAGCCACAGAAGCACTGAAGGATGATGGCAAAGGAATCTATGAACCCTCATCTTTCCCATTAACATAAGTTGTGGTTATTGCATGGAAATATGTACTGTGAGTGGCTGCCACTGTTGTGTTCTGGCTTGAACCCAGCTTCCTTGCCTGAGTCAAAAGAATCTACCACATTTTGTCAAAACCTCCTGAGTAAAAAAGAAAAAAGGTGTTTGGTTTGGCAGAAAGCGATTTCTGCTGCTAAAAGAGGTGAAGGTTTTTTCAGTGTTTGCTTGTTACTTAACTAGTCAGACTGGTTATAAATGCAAAGTGACTGTAAAAAAAACTAGCATATGGGTGTAACACAAGGTTTCAAATCATGTCTGTGTCAAAATGTATTGGGATGAAAACACCACAAAGAGGAAAGGAGGTTAAATGCTTTGTGTCACAGGACTAGCAGATGAAAAACTTTCCTTACAAACAGCTTATGACTGCTTATTTTGTACATCCAGAAGCCCAGGGAGTTCCTCCCCCCCCCAAAAAAAAAGAAGATGTATGCAACAATGCTGTTTGCTTGTGGTGTTGTCAACCAAGAGTTCAGCACGGTGTCCCCTCATTCATTTAAAAGCACAATACAACACCCATACAGACATCTTGAAGAAAGGATTGGTGACCTGTTGTGCTAAACTTTGGGGACTTCAACACTCAGAATTACACAAGTATTCCTCCAGACACAACCTTGATCATTCCAGCCCCGAAATCCATACTTGTACACACTGTCATTCCACTGATTGCAGAAGGCCAACGCCTCAGAGATGGTGTATAGTAGTCTGGGCTCTTTTCCTTCTGTAATGCTTCCTGGGAGGAAGTAGCTACAATGCTTCCCAGGTATGAAAGTCTTGCTCCTCTTTAAGTGGTCAAATACTCCCCCACCCCCCACACACATACACAATCATTGCAAGGAAACCTTGCAGGAAGAACAGAGAGCTTGTGTGTTATACAGCCTCGGGTGAGCGAAATGAAGGTGTCCGCTGCTATGAGTGTGTGGGCTGGAAACCCCAGAATTCTGAGGAATTCTAGCATTTGAAGTAAAGAGGGGGGGGAAGAGAAAAGAATGCAAAATAATCTTAGCAACTTCTGTTTTAGAGAAAAGTAAAACTGGGTGCAGAATTCATCCACAAGCAGTGAACAAGTTCATCAGGCCAGCTACTTCAAAATACAGTGGTACCTTGTATAAAGGAACAAATTCGTTCCAAATGAAATTCTGTTAAGCAAATTTTTCTTCGTACAAATTTCCCACAGGAACGCATTGAAAATGGATGAATCCCTAATTGTGTTCGTTTTTCTGTTGTATGGATTTGCCCCCTAGGCGATTCTGTTAAGCGATTTTCCCCTATCTCTGGAAATTTGTTCCTTTAAGCAGATTTTCTGTTAAACAAACCACTTGCTATACGAGAGTCCACTGTACAATGAGTTTGCTGGATGCAGAGCTTGGAAATCTTACTCTTTCTTTTTATTAGAACTCCTAAAATCCCCTAACCACAGTGTACACTGAGCATGGTGATTTTTTAGACTCTGGGTGTTACAATCCAAAACAATAGCATTCCCTGTTCTCATTAGATATCAGCCTACTGTATATAAAACAAATCAGTAACGTTACAGGCCAGATTTTTAAGCACAGAGCATATGTTTTTTTACGCTCCCAATGCACATGTCCTTAGTAATCCACAAGAACACTGTATACTGTATGATGGCAGTAATCCGTGTAAACAGAAGGGACAACTCAAGCTACTTAAAGAAGGAGTGGGCAGGTATCAGGCTTCAGTTATGTAGCCTATTTTCTTCCCCGCAACTCCAAGGTCCACCAAACACTGTGCATGGGAAAAACTTGCACAGAAGAGGAGATACATCAATTAATACATTAATTGTATTTGTTCAGATACAATTAAGGTGCCTCAAAACAATGTAAAACAATGGTAACATGCCTTAAAAACAAATAAAAGACCATTAAAAAACCAATGCTGATGTCAGAAGTCAAAGGCAGCTATGGAATCCCACTACAAAATGGCTTCTTCACCCCAAAGACCATAAGAAAATAATACAATCTTGGATACCTGCCAAAGGCTTATTATTGGGGCAGACGTCTCCAATCATATTCTTGCCACAGGAGCACAGGATTCCATCTTGCTTATTCACCAACCTAGCTTCTTAGTGTGCTGGGGCTCCACCAAATATCTCACATTCCATACAGGCTCACATAGGATGAAGTAGTCCTCCAGATACTCTGGTCCACAGCTCTTTAGTCAAAACCAGAACTCTAGATTAAGTCGGGAAGCAAATCAGAGCCAGTCCAGTTGGTTTAAGACCTGCAGTATGCAACCTCTTAAAAGTACATACCGGTATTAGACACAAAAGTCTTGCTACTGAATTTTCAACAATTTGTAATTTCCAATCTTTTTTCAAGACCAACTCCATATTAGTCCTTTCTAAGTGTTTGAAAATGTGAACATCTTAATGGCGCACTGCACATCTTTGAGAGAGCTACCAGCATCTGTAGGTCTAAGTGTGACTTAGAGGATAACAGATTCTCTACACTTCATCCAATTCACATCAATAATCAAAACACATTCATCTGGAGTGAATGGCAATGGTATTTAAAGCTCACTCACACATCAGATTAAGAACATTAAAACTTGCCCATAACAAAGGAGAGTCCACACCATGCCCCAAAATACTATGTGGAACAAATAAAGAAATTCCACTCAGTGGTTTCCCATACTTATCACAAGACTCTTCTATACAAGAAGGGTATCATGGCTTTGTACTGATCACTGAAAATGCAGGAAGGAATACCATCAAGGAAACTCTAATAGCCAGAAGCAAACTTCTTAGGAGTGTATTGTATAATTTGAGGACAGAACTTTTAAAGCACACCAAGAAGCTACCACAACATTTCAACAAACCATTTTGAGATGATGATCCTCTTCAACTCCCTACTCTTCATTTGGATCAGTAAGGTCAACATATATTTTCCTTACTTATGAGCCACCCATGAGCAGCTCCTAGGCAGTTGACTCATTTTTATGATTTATTTCAAGCTACCTGTCCCAAAAATGATACCAAGGATGTGGTTGGCAAAACACAACTCACAGTTCTTTGACATCTCTCTTTCATTGCAGAACTCGCAAAACACTCAACTGAAGAGGGCTAAGGGAAAGCAGTAGTTTTCTACAAGAAACATTGAGATTACTTAGCACAGCGCTTGAGAGATCAGTACACAAAGCCCAGTCTTGTTTATGAATGCCAAGACCACAATTAATGTACTCATCTTTGAGGTACAGTAGGACCCCCTTATCTACTGATTCATTAACCACTGATTTAGTTATCCCTAGTTGGCAGAGGAAAAGGTTAAATAAATAATTCAGCAGCCGCAAACCAAGCTATCACAAACAGCAGCCGTAAAGCAAGCTACTGTCACAAAACAGCAGGGTTTTTTTTGGGGGGGGGGTGGCATTCCATGGTTTTTGTTATCCATGGGAAGCCCTGGAACTGATCCCCAGTGGATACTGGGGTCCTACTGCATATGAGGCCTGCCATTGCTCTTTCTGCTGTACATTATACTGTACTACTCATGGAAGAAAAAACAAGCAAATGTACTGTATTAGAAACATAGCACATGCTCCCTAATAATTTATTACAAACTCAGTGAACCGTTTAGAGGCAATGAAAAACCACTGAGATCAACAAGAAACATATTGCAATACCTTTAAATATTGAAGTTCATCCTTTCCCAAAATAAAAGAAAAACTGAACTGAGATCGATTTCAAAACAAGGGCTGTGAACTGATTTAATTGGGTCTTTTTTCTTAACTCGTGTTTATGCTCATGTAGGGGTGACAGGGCTTTTTTTATCTATAGGGAAGCTAACATTGATGGTGAGTCTTTATTTACAGTCTTAAACCAAAGTACTACATATGCAATCTAAAATCAGGGGCAATACAAATAATACATATGGCCACCATCTGATTTTCTTAAAAAGCCCCAGATGCTCCTCTTAGGATCTCACAGGCCACAACTACTCTCATGATGGTTACAACTTTTCTTAGAATACCCTATGTGTTATTCAAGTGTATTCCGCAAAGAAATGGCAATTTCCAATGGATGTTTTACTCCCTAAGGTAATGCAACGCCTGGAATTTTTTGAGTAAGAAATAATGGGAACTGCTATCCAAATTAATCTGCTACCAAAAGTGGTTCCAAAAGCATATACAAAAGTGATATGGAAGAGGAGGAAACACACACACACACACGTGTGTGTGTGTGTGAATGACAATATGGTTGAATTCCTGTAGGCATAGCTCGCTGCCATGCCTATGGTGGCTACAAGCATGCCAAGGCAAAAGTGGGATAGGTATGCAACCTGTAGTGGATGGGGTCACCCTCCAACTGAAAACAGAGCTACACAGCTCAGGGATCCTCTTGGACTCATCCTTGAGCTTGGATGCCCAGGTCACGGCAGTAGCCAGGAGCACAATTGCACGATTAAGGCTAGTATGCAATTTATACCCCTTTATTGAGAAACCAGCTCTGGCCATGGTGACACATGCCCTAGTGATGTTCCAGCTAGACTACTGTAATGCGCTCTATGTGGGGCTACCGAGCAAAAGTCTCAGGAAACTTCAACAGGTCCAAAATGCAGCAGCCAGATTGCTGATTGGGGTGTGATACAGAAATCCCATTACACTCCTATTAAAGCAGCTCCACTGGCTGCCAATCAGCTATCGGGCACAATTCAAGGTGCTGACCTTGACCTACAAAGCACTGTTTGACCTGGGTCCAAGCTACTTAAGGACATCAGGAGAGGCCTTTCTCTCCATCCCACCACCCTCACAGCTATGTCACGTGGGAACACATGAAAGGGCCTTCTCGGCTGTGGCGCTCATACTCTGGAACTCCCTCCCACTAGAGGCCATGACTGCCCCATCTCTGATGTCTTTTCGGAAACAGGCAAAGACCTTTCTCTGAATGATGGACTACCTATTATGTGTCTCTCATATGAATCTATAGGATCACATAGACTTTGAATTTATAACCAATTATAACCTTGTGTGTGATTTCTATGTTTTCAATGTTAGTTTCCATCACTCATAACTTTACATGGAATTTTACTCTCTTTTTAACTGCTTGCGTTCTCTTGTAGCTTTAATGTAATGTTGTCTTTTAATGCTGTAAGATGTCCCTCAATTCCCTGTTCTCAATACATGAACATGTCTTAATTTTATTGAACTGTATATTGTCCCTCATTACTGTAAGCCAGCTTGGGTCCATTTCCAAGGAGAAAGGTGGGGTAAAAATACTCTAAAATAAATAAAATAAATACTTAAGAAGCCAGATGATACCAGAAGAGCCAAAAAAATCCACATAAAACCACTGCTGGCCACCGCAGATATACCACCTTTTTCAAAAGAGATGTGGATCTTTATATGAAGAATCTTCCTGTGTCTAAAGTGACAGCTGCTACAGACAATCTCAGATGGAATATGAGCACAAGCGTTTGTAGCGAAAGACTTGATAATGTGTACCAGAACTTTAAAAGCACTGGGGAAATTGTGACATTTCCTTCCTTTTCCAGCACTAGAGGATGAGAAGCCTTCCACCGTTTAATAAAATATTTACGAGCCATGCTCAAGAGCATACAATCATAAAATCTCTCTACATTCCCTCATAATTTGCCACATAAAAGGAAACTCCTAAGCAGTAACCATCTTCAGCCCATCGAGACAGAAAATGAACTCCTACTGTATGTTGAGTTCCCTGCAGCTATATACAGCTGCCTAGATGCCCTAAGCACATCCGATCTCGCCTGATTTCAGAAGTTAAGCAGGGTCAGCCCTTGTTAGTACTTGGATGGGAGACCACCAGGGAATACCAGGTGCTGTAGGCGCCTGGAGTAGGAACTGACAAACCACTCAAGTCTTCCTGCTAAGGAAACTCCATGGACGTGGGGTCATGAAGAGTCAGTCACGACTGTAACAACACAACACACACAGGTATATACAGGGATAAAATTGTTAGGTAGCAGAATATTGCCTTTAAAATGTAATATTTCCTCCCAATGATTGGTTCAAGTAAGAATGTGAAAAAGGGAGAGGGGAAGAAAAGAATGTGAAAAAGTAGCATGCTTGATAAAGGAGATATGGCTGCTTCACTGTGGTTATGTCCATTTTATTCTGTTTTCACCTTTGACTCCTCATTCTAAAGGCAATACACAAATTGCCCTAATTTGAAAACAACAACAATAAGTGTAGGAAATACTTGACAATGAACATATATAAAACCTCCAAAAACCAGTTGCCACAGTAACCATGAGAATGCTGAATTAAAATGCACAGACAGGGCATCATTTCAGATGCTGCAGGGTTGAGGCCAGAATACAGTCATCTTTCATTAGCTTTTTGTTTTTCTCAGCAGGTCCTTGGACTTTGAAAGGAAACCTGAATGACAGCTAAAAGCCATTCCAACCCTGTTCTTGATTGCCTGCACCAAAGAGGACTGCTTTCTCCAACATAAACTTCCCAAGAAAATCACAATGCGCAAGCCCATGGGTTAATTTCACAAACTTCAAATCATAATCAATACTATAAAAGAGTGTTCCGAATGGAACAAATAAAATGGCACTCCTTCTTGGATATGTCAACTTAAATATTCATTCAGAAAGCAAAGACTTGTCTGCTCTTATTATCAGTCAGTGAAGAAAAAAGGAGCCCTTGTCACATCCCAAAGCAATTTTGTTTTATCACCATTTTAGAAACTCCAAAATAGAGTATCATCAGAAAGGTTGGGGAGGGGAGGAAGATTCTTGCCACATCACTCAGGAAATCTGCAGCAGTAGTAGAAATTTGTAAACAAACCTTGGAAAGTTTACTTTTTGAATCTCAACTGGTTGTGGAATCCAGAGAGTTGTGGACCCTAAATGTAACATTTTCAAGCTTTGTTCCCCTCCCCATTCAACTAGATAAAATAAAGCACTACTTACTAGAAGTGAGATAATGCATCTTGCAACTTCCACATTTAAGACACCTTTAAAATAAAAGGAAAAATTACCTGAAAACAGCATCCTCTTAGCCACTGAATATCTCATGCAATTACAGATTTAAGGCAAAAAACACTATGCAGCATTACAGAAACTAGATTACAGAGCAGGAATATATGTTTCACAAAAATCTCTATTTTTGCCTCCAAGATAACTGTTGAGAAGTAATATACTGTAGCCTTAAATCTCTAACCTACAGACAACTTCTGAATGCTGATTTCTCCTTGAAGTCACTAGAAAAATTAGTATCAGAAGGTTACAAGTTAGACTGGTGGAAATACCAACAAATATACTCACACTTTAAAAATCTCACTAAAGAGGGGGGGATTTATGACTAATGACACTCCACTTGACAAAATACTATCTTCTGGTGATTCAAAGCTCCTCAGTAAATTCTATAGTAATTTGTTAAATGAAAAAATGATTGATACACTGGTCAAAGATACTATGATAAGGTGGGCAGAAAATTTTGGTTATCCTATTCATTTAAACAAATGGGACTCTTTGTGGAATACAGTTAAACTCTTTAAATCTATAGCCCTTAAGGAAAATTGTTACAATATGTTTTATAGATGGCATTACCCCCCACCATTTATCTAAGATGTATAATTGCTCACCCAAATGTTGGAAATGTAAACATGACAGTGGTACCTTTTATCATACGTGGTGGACATGTAAAGAGGCAAAGGCATATTGGATAATGGTAAAATTATTTTTAGAAAGATATTTGAAGATTAAGTTAGAGCTTAGACCAGAATTTTTTCTATTAAATATAGTAGATGTTAATATCTCATATGACCAGAAATATGTACTTCATCATGTAATTGTTGCTGCAAGGATACTGTATGCGAAATTTTGGAAACAATCAGAAGTGCCAACAGAGAGAAACTTCCACGAAAAGATAAGTGAATGCATTGAAATCGACAGACTCTCCGGTTTTCTAAAGGGAGACTACGATGAGATTTCCCAGAAAAGATGGCAAGAAGTGACAAACTTATTAGGATTGTGATATTATTTGGTGATTTGTGAACATGTTAAACCGTTATTTTTTGCTTGATATACTAAATGTAATTTTTATAGTGTATTTCCTCCCCCTCCCCCACACTCTCCCTCCTCTGCCCCCCCAAAAAAACCCAATAAAATTACTTAAATGACAAAAAAAGAGAAGTAATATACTGTAATACTAATGGGCCGTCAAGTCAATTTTGACTTATGGCAACACTTTCCAAGGATGTATCAGGTACAGAGTCCTGAGAAGTGGTTTACCATTCCCTTCTTCTGGGGGTGCCCTGCGACTGTGAATATAGAAAATCAGCCAATTAATAAATCTGAAGTTATAGCCAGTGCTGGATGTTGGTCTCACTGCTCCTCCCGACCTGGAGTACCACTGGAAATTGTTCCAAATGACTGGGGGGGGGGGAGAACCAGTCATATATGTATATATTTCTGTCAGTTAAAATGTCCCGAATATTTGCATTATTGGAATAATTATTTTGGAATATCTCACAATTGTTACTTCCTCTTTAAAACATAAACATTATGACATTTTAAGATCACATGTTATCATTTATTAGTACTTACGCTTGATAGAAGCAGAGCAATTATTGATATAAGCACAATTATGTAGCTCATTTTAAGATGGGAAGAAAATACTGTAAGAAAGGCATATGAACAATTGTGTACCCTGTCACAACAAATACACAGTGGCAAAGAATCTTGCAGATGTGAGGAAGTTTTCTGTTCTAACAGAGATCCCTCTATTTGTTTTTTGGTTGTTTTTTTAACATGAATGCATAGTTTTCTTGATGGTTTCTCAAGACGGATCCATCTCTGAAGCTAAGCAGGTCTGGAGGCACCCATTCTTCCATGGATATTCCTTGGAAGTTACTGAAAAGTCTATGCCAGGTGGGAAACCTCTGGTTCTCCAGATATTTAAGACTGCAACAATTCCTTATAGTTGGTTATCTTGGCTGATTGGGGTTGTAGGCTGAAACATTTGGAAAAATCAAAGATTCCCTAATTTTAGACTATACAATAATTGATTGCATCATTGAATATAGGGGCAAGATATAATGACAAATGAGCATCCACAGTCATTTCAGTCATAGTACATAGTTCATGTACTATGTGCACAGTCTAGATTGTGCACATAGTACATGAACTGTTTCCCAAGACCAAAACTACTCACATAGACCGGTTTATGTTCACACAAATCTGATAGAAGTTTAAATCAAGACCTGAGATCTACAAATAAAGCCAGTGTGATGTTTGCTGTTTGGGCTCCCTTTTTAAAATGTGCTTATGGATAAATGTCCCACTTCTTTTCTTCTTCTTCATATATATAAACAACCTCATATATATAAACAACCCTCACTTTCACATATATATAGGATTGCTAAGGGGTTGCTTTTTCTTTTAACAACACCACAAAAACAGAAGTACAACCACAATTGTTTCAATAGCAGTATCATCTCCCGTAATTCTTCTAAAGTGTTTATTTATTTCTACCAGTGATGTTAGAATGCAGCTACCTAGTATTAGTTTCTGGAGCTGGGGGGTATGAAGGGAGATACCACCAGTGTTATTTGGGAATGTATATGGGCCCTAAAGAGAACCAATTGTTTGAGACAGACAAAAGCCAATTCAATAGGAAGCCAAGCAACCCAGGACAGATGGTCACTGATTCAGGTTTCAACCCCTCCCCTCCACAAAAATAAGCTTAAGAGGCATTTTCTGTAACTAAGCAACAGGCCAAAGAAGGTATAAGTCTTTTACTGCATGTTATTTCCCCTGTTTCTTTTTGATTTCATCTAAGAAAACAATGTCTTTCTCTCAAATAGGGAGCTTTACAAGAAGGACTTCACTCAACTAAGAAAGTCCTTAACAAAAAACTGGCTTTTTCAATGTTTAAACCACATGAGCAAAGCAGCTGAAGTTCCTAACCTGAATTTAAGAAATTGACTGTTTTAAAATGTGTACTCCGGCCTCTGAACACTGAACAGTTTAGACCATATTTTTTAGATTTATCTCAAGCCTAGGGCTAGACTCCACTTTGATTCTTCTCTTATTTTTAATCCAAGAAACCAACAGTGACAATTCACTGCTCCTTTGCCATAGAGGAGAATGCTTGGATTCACCCATGCCCATAGCATATCAAAAGTTCAAGTCCACCACCTCTCCTAGTATTCCTAAGTGGTTTGGCCCCAGCTCAAAATCACCTGCACATTCTTGCTAAAAGAAAAGGAAAAGGGAAGCACACCACAACACAAAGCAAGAGATGTAAGGGTTGTTTTTGGTTCACAAAAACATCTCTGGAATTTCGGGACACAAAGTAGACCTTACTCTCTTACATATGTGTCAGTAGGAGTGTTGCTGGCCTAAAGTAGAAAAAAGACAGAGGTAAATTAACACTGAATTTTAGCCGGTGACAGGAAGGTACACCACAAGACTTTGGAAACTGCATCTAGCTGGTTTGTTTCTTATTCCGAGTACCACACAGCCATCCAGTGTAGTCCAAGAAATAACATGAAGGGAGTGTGAGGTTATAAAACACAGGAGTTAAGAAAAGTCAACTTAACAAAGACATCTTTATGACATAATACCTCTGAAAGAAAGATAAGGCCATTCTCTCAAGACTCCTTACTAAAATTCGGTCAACTGTATTTGCACTTGAGCTCCAGAACCTGAAAAGGGAGGTTAGCATTTCTGTGCAGCCGTCACGTTTCAATTTATTTCAAGAAAAACCAAATGACTCCAAAATCTCTACACCAATCAAGAACACACAGAAGGCATAGAAACAAACACTAATAGATTCGCCTACTTAAAAAAAAATTGCTGTTAATGTAAGTTTTCCAAAGGGGAAAAAAACATTGTATAGAATTGTGCTGGTTACTGGGAGAAAAATGTGGAAGATAAGACTAGATCAGGGAGGGAGTGGGGAAGGGTACGTAGTTGTTTTCTCTTGCTTTCTCGCCCTCCGGCTCAATTCAGATTAGGATCAAGAAAGAAAAAAGAAAAAGAAAACAGGTTTGCTTGGCCCTGTTTTATACAAGTAGGTAACCAAAGATGTAGCTACAAAGAGACAGAGTTTCAATTAGCTACCAAACTGAGCTGCAGTAAAAAAAGATTTACAGTTCTGGTCATTATCCAAAATATGTGATAGAAAGATACAGGCAGAGTAGCTGATCATCTGTGGGGCCCTTTGTAGGCCACTGTTACATTCTTGAGCTTTTTTTCACAAGGGATAGCTGACCTGTTTTGCTCATTTGAAGTCTAAACGTACATTAGCCACAACAGGGTGTGTGTTTGTGTGGGTGTGTTTTAATAGCCACCTTTTGCTTTCACGTTAGCAGCATTTGCACATTCCAGACTAAAAGGTGTCAAGATCACTAGACAGAGGGGGAAAGAACCATAGAGAGAGTACAAAACATATGGCCAAATAAAAAAGTGAGAGGGGGAAAGGGGTGTCAGTGTGTGGTCTGGAAACACCTTGCTTGTTTGCCTACAGACTGTGCCACATTTTACGCAATCCCTTTTCAGTCATTTCCCCACCACCACCACCACCCCAGTGACTGGCTGCCTAAGTGCGGTTTTTAAATGGATGGTTGCGTCTTACTGCTTTGAAGGTATTTTGGTACACATTGCTTATGTTTTTGGCATGGTATTTGCTTGACCCTTTTAAAGCATGTGTATAATCAACGTTGCCAACTTTAATACAGGATTGTCTTTTAACAGTGTAAAATAAATAAATAAATAAAGATGTCTTGGGTCCTTTTAAGGAGAAAGGCAGGGTATAAATATTTCAAAAAAAAATAGTAGCATAAAGGTTTAAAATTTTGGAAATATTGTACAAGCAAGCATTTTCTCACCAGTTCTATTGGTGTTCTATTTTGCTTTGTTTCCTGACTGTTACTTTGCGCTTGCATTTTGTTACAAATTTACAGTCCATGGTTTTGCATAGTTGCTTTCTGTGATTTTAAATATTTGTATCCTGCGCTTTCAAGTGTGCTTTGATGTAGATTGTTTGGCTGGGCTCCTGTAATGAAGGGTAGAACATAATTCCACCATTCTCCATAGGGCCTAATGCTCCTAATAAATACTGTACTAACAACAAAAGCAGCAGCAGCTATATTTGTCCTTACAAATCATTTCCCAGGCATCTGTCAAAAAGGCTCCCCAGCATCATGCTTCGTGTACTACAATCTGTGATAGTACATGGGGGTTTTGTTCATGTACTGTCAAACATTTTGATGGTTCAACTAAAAAGAAGGCTTGAATCTGGAATGCACTGCAGTAGGAAGCAGGTAAGAGCTACGGATGCTAAACTCAACCAAAAGCCTTGGCTTAGAACTCCACTGCCATGCACTCAAGCATCCCCTGAACAGAAAAACAATGCGATCAAGAGAAGAGGACACACATTTCCACTGCAATGCCACTGCCACTTACAGAATGATGGAGTTCTGATTTTGTTTTAATTGTAGATTTAAGGACTGGAAATGCACACAGACATAGCATGCCGGGAGTACAGAGAAAGTGGGCTCCATAGCAATTTTTCAGTTGTTAAGGAGCCCATACTCTTTGGCACATTCTTTTTAAAAAACAATGTGCAGAGCGATTCTCGTGTATATTTCATCTACAACAGAGATTTCATCTCCTGCTTTTCTATACAAGTCCCGTGGTTTCTTTCCACCTCTGGTATTCCTATGTGCAGAATACTGAAGAAGAGAACGATTATTGTCATCATCATTTGTATCTCATAGTCTCCTCAAGTAGCTCCAGAGGACCCCCACGGCACTTCTCATGCAGGCCTTCCCTGTTCGTGGGTTGAGCACGAGGCCGCCCCTCTCCTTTCTACTAAAATATCCAGACAGGTTATTTGTGGGGAGGGCATGGAATAATTAGGCCCAAAGTTACCCAGTGAGATTGGCAGCTGGGTTCCCAGCTCTGCTATGACACTAATTTTTTAAAAAAATTACACCAGCTCTGCTATGACACTAATTTTTTAAAAAAAATCCCGTTCAAAATGCACAATGCTATTATCTTCTTAAAACACAAAATGTGTTCCATATCCCAAGAACTCGATCCAGTCCTTACAGCAGGGATGGACAACTTCCAAAGATAAAGAGGCCACTCACTCACACACACACACACACACACACACACACACACACAACTTCAGAGGGCTGCCCTGCGTCCTTCTACCCACTCTCAACAAGTCTTATTCATACAGTTTTAAAAACATAATTCAGAAGCCCTCTCTTGCTCACCAAAGGTAAAATAATATATATATTTTTAAAGTTCCATGGGTGTAGTAGGTAAGAAGTGCTGGGGTTAAAGAAAGCATACAGCCCTCAGCCCACTTCACCATGCCTTCCTTACAGTCTAACAGGGAGAATATAAAAGGGAAGGGGGATGAAGAATGAACAGAAACACAAGCAATTATAGGCACAAGATTTTCACAACCTTCACTAGTTACCAGTTGCTGCCCGAGCCCAATTCAAAGTGCTTGTTTTGACATATAAAGCCCTAAACGGCTTAGGACCTAGATACCTGAAGGACCGCCTCCTTCTATATGAACTTATCCGGCAATTAAGATTTAGTCAGGGAGCTCTCCTGAAAGAGCCATCCCTTAAGGAGGTGAAGGGGGTGGCTTGCAGGAATAGGGCTTTTTCAGCAACTGCCCCCAGACTATGGAATGCCCTCCCAGATGAGACTCGCCTGGCGCTGACGTTAATAACATTTCGGCACCAGGTAAAAACCTTCTTGTTCCAGAAGTTTTTTAACTAATGATTGTGGGTCCTGATGGCAATTTTAGTCATGTGTTTTTAATGTATTGTATTGATTGCATTTACATGTTTTTATTGTTCTAATTTTGTTGTATTTTGATGTTTTAATTGTCCATTTTGATTGTGAGCCGCCCAGAGACCTTTGGGTAGTGGGTGGCATACAAGCTAAATAAATAAATAAATAAATAAATAAAATGATGAGATGGAACAGCCATTGAGGAGGCAACTTTAGAAGATAAGACAAAAGAAGCTGATCCAAGTCCAGTGCACTGAGTGGGGTTTTTGTTTTCTTAGATCCAGTACGTGCTCTGGCACAATACATATAGACACAGATTAACAACATGGATGGGAAGACAGTTTGCATTCGGCACCATGAATACAAGACCAGTTCACAGTACATTTCCTAAAGCCCCTGATTAGATGTAGTTACTTCCAGCGCCTCAAAACGAAAAGCTGCTTTGGAAGAGTTAACATTACTTGCCCACACAAAAAAGCTTGACTGGAAAAAAAAAGCCTTACTCACCACAGGAAAACTGTTGCACGCTGGTAAAAAAGCAAATATTTCCAAACATGATTTATAGCACTGTTGTGCTCTCTAGACTTATAAAATCAACAAGAGAAACAGTGTATCTAGATACACACCTAACAGATTTGCTCAAGGCTCAAAAGGAAGTCTGAGGGTGAGTGGATTACAAAGGATATCCTAGCCAGGATGAAATATACCACTGAGTTAGTGAAGAATGCTTTGTGCATATTGGCTAGCTTTCATCAGAAATTATTAACCAAGGCCACTCTTTCATGAGTTGACAGTTATTAATGGTCCACTTTGAAAACTAAGAGTATGTGGGAACATTCAGAAGGAGAGAGGAGATATTTTAAATACTAAAAAAAATGCATTAAAAGAGTATGGGGGCCTTTTCCTGATGTCATTGTAACCTGTGATGAGACTGAAGTGCATGGTAAGTGGGGCTGAAGACCAAGATGAACTAGACTGTCCCTCTGTTGTCCTTCCTCTCCAACCCCTCTCTTACTTCCTACCGAGCAAGTTGCCAGGGATGGGACAGATGTCACTTTCAGAGGAATTCTTCAATATCACTAAGGGTTCCAGCTGGCCCCTTGGAACACAAGCTATGCATACTGACTAAGGGACCTGAAGGGTATAATGAGTATTTTTAATTGAACTCAGGCAATAGAACTCTATACTGGTTAGGTCCACAGAAGTGTACAATACAAGCTATGGCTAAGAATGTGTGCTGTTATACAGCACAATTCCACATATTCTCAGAAACAAAATGCTGAAGCTACAGTATTTAAACCAAGGCAGATATCCAAACTATGGGTGAAGACACACACACACAAAATCATAGGTACTGACCCATAAAACAGGCTTATTATTCCAATCTATCAAGTCCTTGCTTAGGAACCTGGTAACTATCTATTTTCCACACACCATATAACAATTCATAAGGAAATCCAGAGCACAACATGTATTCCTGGGTTAACCACTTGCATCACCCCAGTGTGTTCTTGCTTCGTTTGAAAGAGAGCTGGTACCTGGCTGCCTCGCAAAGCTTGATCTATCAGATTCATCGCCCTTTAGTTTGTCCCGGCCCTGCACAGAAAGAGAATGTTCTGCCATTCTCATAAAACATTTTATTACATTTTGTCTCACTGCCTGGAGAAATCACGCTGACCTCCCACCTCTTTCACCAACTTACACATTTTCTTTTGGTTTTTATTTTTGCCGGCATCTAGGCCTGGAGGAGATTCACACTGTATCTAGCTGTTCAAAGCAATGCAAAACACATCATCATCATCATCATCATCATCAAAATATGGCCTTACAAGCTTGTTCTGTAGAAAGAAAGCAGTCATTCAAAGCTGTAGGTCTGGGCTGAAATGACACTCCTGTCCTGAATCAGTGATTCACACTGAATCACTACGCTGTAAATAAATTCCAGATTCAGGCAATCCCATTCATCAGAGCTTGAGAAAGTTACTTTTCTGGGCCACAACTCTCACAAACAATCAGCCAGTGCAAGCAATTCTGCTTTACACACTTTCTAAACACAGTCCCTTCTCTGCCTTGTTATTCACTTCTCTGAACAGTTACTCAATTGCAATATTTTTCACTCCAGGCATAAACATATCAACTGGAAGGATATGCAATGGTCAGTGGAACATCTTTCCGTTCTGTGGATAAAAGGCTGTAGCATGTGAGAGCCCAAAGAAGTTTACTAGAGGCCATACAGAATTTCCTTCCTACCATCAGGTTTTGCAAATATCTGCAGCTTCTCTTGTCTCTTTGTTTTTCAGGCAAAACAAAACAAAGGGAAGGAGACAATAATGTGGCACCTTCAAGACTAATGGCTATATTTTAATGTGAGCTCTTGTGGACACATCCACTTTCTCAGGCATAAATAAATAAAATAATAATAAATAAATTATTGTCAGGTAGTTCAAGATCTCCTTTATCATTACTAACAAACCCTTATAATAATAACTAGTTGTAGCTACTTGCTTAATTATTTAATAAACATTATAATGCCTTGTTACAATGTTTCTCAACCAGGAAAAAAATTGCTGAAAGCAATGGAACTAAGCAATGGAAAGCTATTGCACTGAGGGAGGTTTAGGTGGGTGATCTGCCTGTTTTCGAAGATGCTTCCTTTTAGAGTTGGCTGAAAGGAGTTTCTGTACACTGATGTCCAGCTTAAATTTTGGGGCCAGCTCTAGGAACTTCCAGATTAGATGATTTTCTGGATGCAACACATTCAGTTTTTAAAGCACTGTTCTGGATAGTGATTTCATATCACTTCACCTTCTGTGTTTCTAAATAGTATGGAGGAAATATTGCCTTCTCTCAATTTTCAGGACCTCTCATGAGTTTTCAACGCAAACTAACCACTATATCCTTCCAGGTAACCCAAGATGGGCTGGAATATAAGGCATTGCTCCCACCTACCATACTGGGGAAGAAGCCTGCCACTTATGAATGATTGCCCTCCTCCAAACTCCACTATGTCTCCAGTGCTTTTCAACATCTATATATCACCACTGGGAAATACTATTTTAGCCATTCGTTCATGGATGGGCAACTCTTGACACACAGCTGCTGCAGGTGGCTCAACAAAATGTTTCTGAAACCTGCTATTTGCCAAAACTGGGCGGCAATCTGAGATGGACATGAGCTTCAGTTTGAAGGTTTGCGGTGGTTTGTACGCATGGCGCCATAGCTGCTGCACCCCCCCCCCCCAGATCCCCACTCACCGGCCAGCACCTGCTGCTCTCTTCCCTCTGAAGGATAAAATACACAGCCTGAAGGTTCCTCTGGAGACAGCTTCCCTATCGGATTCCCAGCTGGAGAAGCCATACTTTTCACCAATTCAGAATGGTGAGCTGGTTGTTCTTTTTGTCAACAGAGACCTTACTTCAGGGGTGTCCAAACGTTTTGCAAGGAGGGCCAGATTTGGTGAGGTGAAAATGTGTGGGGGCTGACTATTCAGCCTGAAGGGGGGGGGGACAAAGAGCGTGGCCCATGCACATCTGTAACAGCCGCAAATGCTCCGGTTTCTAAGTGCTCAAGGGTCCTGCAGCTGTTTCATGGCCCAGGAATCAGCCCATGTGCACCCAAGACACACAGCTGCTCGCATAAGCTGCCCTCCCTCACAAGGCTGGTCGTCAAGGAGATGGATGGAGGCAGGGAGGGCAGGCACACCATAAAACGGCAAGCTGACATATCCAGCCGACACGGGGAGGGGCCAACTGGTGGAAATGAGTGACAGACTGAGCAGGCAGGGAGAAGAGGCTGAGGGCCACTCAAAATTTTAAAACGGGACGCTGTAGTCCAAAACCCAGATGGAAAGCCAAAGGTTCCCCACTTCTGAACGGGGTCTTCTGTCCCAGTTCCTCCTGCCTATTTTCTTCGTTGTTCCTTGGCATACATATAAAGCGGGGAGAGCTACGTGCTGTCGTGTTTTTTTTTTTCTCCTCACAGAGGTCTTCAAGGTCATCCCATCTGTACCACAGATGTCATTCCCTGAAGTTTGGCCACGTATCTCTCACTGTTCCAGCAGCTAATCAGACTTTGCCTCTTGAGGAAAGGCTGTTCATACCAGCTGAACAGGACCTGGTTTGATTGAAAGCTGTTTTAATGACATTTTAAAGATCGGTTCTTAAATATTGTTGTGAATTCCATAACGGTTGCAAGTGGCTTTTTCACTTGGCTTTGTAGGCTTCCCGCTTCCAAGTACTGTCCATCTTAAACAACAGAAAAATGCTCATCTACATGCTGATATGTATACTAACACTTCTGCAGTTTAAGAGGCACTTTGCAAACCAGTCAATATGTCTGAGACACCTTGATTTTATTTCTACAGAAGCAGTTCACTGATCCCTGACACTTGCACTAACTTCATTTATAATGTCTAACAAATATCGTGGCAGGGAGAGGATTAAAATGTTTCTCTATATTCTTCCCACAAATCTCATAACTGGATCATTTTACTTTCCTTTGTTTGCTCTTTTCTTGTGTCCTTAACAGCGAGAGGCAGCTTGCCACCCACCTCTATCAGTGCCATACAGTGTAATCTAATTCTCCTGATAAGCAGCTGCTCAGTTTCCTAACATTATAAAGAGTTACTCGGAATTCTGCATTTTCAGTTACTCGAAATTCTGAAGGTCAATCTCAGAACTGAGGAAAGGGGAAAAGATAGTTAACCAAGGCTGCAATCTTATGCATATTTACTAGGAAATGCGTACCATTCTAAGTAAAATGATTTTTTTTCTACGCAAGGCTGCTTATGATCAGCTAATTCATGTTTCTGATATACAGGGATACTGCCGCTCTGCCAAGTTCACAGTAAGGATAATTAAAAATTACCTCTGTCCAGAACCAAGAACAGGTTAATACTTTGTACTGCTGTGTTTGTTGTTTTGCACTCACAGAAACTGCTTCAACATTTCTGCAAAACAGAAGCAATACTGAAATGTTCCCAACAACTGCAAATAGATCAAATAGGATACAGTATTCATCACTCCCTCAGTAGTTTATCAGCTATGCTAGTTCAAAGATAAAAATGAATATTTAAGGAGATGTTACTTATGCTTAGATGCCCTTAGCACATCCAATCTTGGCTGATCTCAGAAGCTAAGCAGGGTCAGGCCTGGTTAGTACTTGGATGGGCGACCACAATGCCTAGTTTAACTTCAGGGCTTGGAAATAGTTACATCTTGGGCTACAACTCCCAGAATACCCCAGTCAGATGACCACAGGCTAGCTGAGGAATTCTGGGAGATTTATTTTTTAAAAAGGGGGGTGTCTTTCCAAGCCCAGAAAAACATAATTGTACTGGTCTATAGAATGTTTATTTTGTGGGATTTTCTGTTAGCACTATTGTCAGGAACATTCCCATTGATTTGATCTAATATTATTTTTAAAAATGTAATTTATACTATCTTTTGAACACCATCCCCTCTCTAAAGTTTACTCTTTTGTCAAAGTGAGACAGAACGCAATACAATCCTGTGTTGACCCAACTGCTGTGTGCGAGAGAGAAACTAGCAGTGCCTCTATACATAAGAACATAAGAACATAAGAAGAGCCATGCTGAATCAGGCCAAAGGCCCATCTAGTCCAGCTTCCTGTATCTCACAGTGGCCCCACCAAATGCGTCTGGGAGCGCAGGAGCCTAGATATCTGTCTCCTGATAGCACTCCCCTGCATCTGGCCCTTGAAGTACCCTGGTTTTAAGCCTGGGGAATTACACATCTCCATCATGGTTTGTAACCTGTGGTGGACCTTTCCTCCAGGAATCTGTCCAATCCCCTTTTGGAGGCATCCAGGCCAGATGCCATCACTACATCCTGTGGCAGGGAGTTCCACAGACTAACAACACACAGGGTAAAAAAAATTCTTTTGTCTGTTCTCCCTCTCCCAGACCTCAATTTGAGTGTATGTCCCCTAGTTCTGGTATTTTGTGAGATGGAGAAGAGCGTCCCTCTATCCACTTTACTCGTGCCCCACTATGTCATAGTAGTCTGACACCACTTTCATTTTCATAGCTTGATTTATAGAATTCCAGCATCTGTAATCTGGTGAGGGAGTCGGAATTCAGATCTCAGAGGTGAGTAGGAACACTTCCTAGCAGAGCATTAGTAAGTACCTCTACAAATTGCAGGATTCTATAGGACGGAGCGTTGTCAATAAAAGTTGTATCAAACTACTGTACTATGTAGTGTAGATACCCTCCATAAAGGCAGAAGAACGCCGCTGCCTCAAGGTTTACCTATTTCCATAAAGACGTTCTCAAACTTTAAGCTAAGCCCAGCTGGATGACAAGTCAGCAAGCAGAGAGATAAGAAAACACGACAACTGCACAGTTTTAGCTGCAAGGCTCTGTTGCCAGACACCTCACTCATAAGACAGAGAGACAGTGATCTGGAAGACCTTCACAAAGAACATCCATTAGCCCCCTTCTTTGCTATCTGGTAGGGAAAAGGTGAGAACCTTTTTACCGTTATTTGCATGTATTGTATGTTGCAGTTTTCAATCTACTTTTATCTCCACTGCATTTTTCCTTGTTTTTGATTGCTTTTAATGCTTTTGGGTTTCTCTTTTTCAATACTCTTCTGCCTGGCCTATTTGGAGAAAAACAAAAAATATTTCAAATAGTAAAAATAAATATTAAAAAAATAATTCCCTGTAACTCATACATCTCTAAAGTAAGAGACCATTGAGGAGTTGGTGGTCGAGCATGAGGGCAAATATTTTTGGGACCTTTCAAAAACTGCTTGAGAGTGGAGTGTTGAAATAGCATTGCTGCTGAGGAATGGAATATGCCATAACTGCAGCAGTATGAACGCGTAGAGTGGAAATGGAAAGGCCCCAATGGAAGAGAAGGAGCATCCACAATAAGTGAGTTTAGTAAGGAATGCTTGGATTGGTGTGTGTCCTGTAAAGACTGTCTATGCGCCTAGTCATCAGCAGAGCAGATGATAGTTTATCCCATGCTCCTTTAGCTCGCTCCAGAAGAGATGGAATGAAACCCATCCTCAGAGGAGGGGTTTGGCTCTTGTTGAGATGTCCAAAAAATTGCAGGAAACATCCATGTCAGGTTGTTGCACTTGGAGATCCATAACCTTAGCTACTTATGGATCATACGTGTATATAATATGAAATCTTCTGACCGTAGTGATGGCTGATTATCGAGGACATCCTTAGGGGTTGAAGATGAATGAAGCCTCTAACGTTTCTGAGCAATAGGGAATTTGCGTTCACCATGGCAATGAGGCTGCTAGACATCACTACGTTCGTCATTAAAAGAGCATGAGATGATTTGAATATAGTGTCGATGTTGACGTTCATGGTCAGTATGAGGATCCCCATAGGTTTCTAGTTGTTCCTGGTACCGAGGGGAATTCAGCGAAGGTGAAGAAACATAGTAGGAATGGTGTCCAAGGTTCCTTGTCTCGATGTCGAGATCATTTACTAGGAGTCGGACAGGTATCGTGACGCCGAGGTTCGTCATAGAGTCGAACACTCTTTAGGTGTTGGGCGTGAGGTTGTGGTGGTGGCAAGACGTTTTGAGCCTCTTTCTGATGTCAAGTATCAGCATGAGGCTTAGACGTTGGAGCTCGGTGTGGAGGATGTTTGAGCTCAACCAGCTGAGGTATAAGCTCCTGATGTGAGCCCGGCGACAAATCATGGCTTGTCAAAGGCGCATGCACAACTTTCAGTGCTTCATTGTCTCCCCAGCTTCGATGGCTGGATGTGGGAGATAGCACCTGGAGCTGTCGAGATGGGAGGTTGTCCTGTTCTCAATGTCATTCCATCGGTGTCGAGGTGGAATCTCAAGCTGGTAGAATGGGGCTAGAAACAGCCCTGGAGGCTTTAGAGGTCAAGGGAGCCAGTCTCTTTTTCTTCTTCTCAATCCTTTTAGCCACCTGAGTAGACTTCAACTTCTGTTGTTTCTGAGGTGGGGAAGAATTCGATGGGATGGAACACTCAGGTTGATCCCAAAGATACACTTCCAACCTGCCGAGGCGTTGCTTAAGTGCCGGCTTGGTTAAGTTTTTACAGTCTGGGCACTGAAATGGCTGATGTTGTTCTCCCAAACAGTAGAGGAAAAGATTGTGGCTGTCGGAAATAAGGATTTTATTTGGGCAGGCCACACACCTCTTAAAACAGTCCCCTGGAGGCCATAAAATGGTGAGTGGTGGGGGGAAGAAGGAGGAATTAAAATAAAGTTGTGATCCGAGGGCTGGAGGGGGAGGAAGTAAGGGGGAAAACAATTAAAACAGAAATAAGAATAAGAAAAACTAACTGAGTACTTTCAATTTCGCAGAGCTTCAAGGACTGTACAGATTTCGGTGGCAGCAAAAAGAAACTGAGGATTGTGAGCAGGAAATGAGGAGCATGCGCGCTGAGAGGGGGAGGTTCTGAGCTTGGAGAATGCAGGTGATCTTCGTGCAGATGCAAAGAGACCCTTTTGTGTTTATTCACAGAAGAAACATCATTCCCTGATTGTCTTCAGTTCTGAGAGCAAAACAGAGAGGCCACATCAAAAGTGTTGGGTTTGTGAGAAAATAATGGGATGCTGTCAGGCTTCAGTCATATCTGGAGGTAAGTATCCTGGACCCCTTCCAGTCTGGATTCAGACCTCTTTGTGGAACCGAGACTGCCCTGGTCGCTCTGCAGGATGACCTCCTCAGGGAGGCCTACAGGGGGTGCTCCTCCCTGTTGGTTCTCCTTGTTCTCTCAGCTGCCTTTGATACCGTCGACCACGGTAACCTACTGGTCCAGCTTGCAGAGGCGGGAATTGGTGGTCAGGCCCTGGCCTGGCTCCGCTCCTTCCTTGGCGGCCGGACTCAGCGGGTTCAGCTCGATGATGATTTGTCGGCTCCTTGGACTCTCTCTTGTGGGGTGCCCCAGGGGTCGGCAATCTCACCCATGCGGCCGCTGGGGGAAGTCATTAGGAGATCTGGAGTTCGCTGTCATCAGTATGCTGATGACACACAGCTCTATCTCTCCTTTTCGTTGTCTGCTGTGGAGGCAGTTCGCTCCCTTGATCTGTGTCTGGAGGCCGTTCTGAAATGGACCAGAGATAACCGGCTCAAGCTGAATCCGGAAAAGACGGAGGTTCTGTTCTTCGGGGCGCTCTCGTCGGGGTACAATGGCCCCCTCCCTAAGCTGGGGGGTGTTTCCCTCCAGCCTACGGACAGGGCCAGGAATCTGGGCGTGGTCCTGGACTCAGCCCTCTCCCTGGAAGCCCAGGTGATGGCTGTTTCCAGGGCCGCTTTTATCCATCTCCGCAGGATCGCCCAGATCTGCCAGTATCTCGATGAGTCTTCACTGAGGACAGTAGTGCAGGGCCTGGTGATCTCGAGGATTGACTACTGCAACGCCCTCTACATGGGGTTGCCCTTGACCCTGGTTCGGAGGATACAGCGGGTGCAAAATGCAGCGGCCAGGCTGGTGGTGGGTGCCCGTAGATACGAGCACATCACCCCAGTCCTGGCTCGCTTGCATTAGCTCCCCGTTGTCCTCCGGATCAGGTTCAAGGTCCTGGTTTTGACTTTCAAAGCCCTCCACGGCTTGGGACCAGAGTACCTGGCGGAGCGTATCTCTCAAAGGTCAACTGGGTCCAGACCCACGAGACTGGCTCAGACACGCTCACTGAGGGTGGCCACACCCAGAGAGGTGCGGAAATCGCAGATGCATGACCGTGCCTTCTCTGTGGTGGGCCCCGTGCTATGGAATCATCTCCCCAGTGAGCTGTGCCTGTTAGAGTCCCTGCCCGCCTTCAGGAAGGCCTTGAAGACCCACCTCTTCAGGGAGGTGTTTGGCGACCTTTCCAGCTAGTTAGGTTTTTTCCCCCCTTTGCCTTATTTTTCTTTGGTCTTGCTGCCATTTCGCCCCCCTGCATTAATTATTCTTGGGTCTTGTCTGCTTGTTCTGTTTTTATTGATTGTTTTTATTGTTGTGAGCCGCCCAGAGTTCCCGGTGGGAAGATGGGCGGGATACAAGACTAATAAATAAATAAATAAATAAATAAATAAATAAATAAATAAATAAATGTGAGTTGCAGAAGGCAACTCCCTCTGAAAAGACACACTCATGGATTAGAGAGTCTTCTGCTTTCATGTAATGAAGAAGAAAGGAAGTTTCTTCACTATATTTTGTTTATTTTAAAATACTGTATATCAGCTTCATCAATTTAGTTAGAATTTGTTAAATCCAAATGGCTCCCTATGAAATCTATTTATATGCAAATTTTTCCAATTGTTTTAGGCAGCCCCCTCTTCCCCCCCCTCTCTCTCTCTGTGTGTGTGTGTGTGTAGTTTTCTTTTTTGCTATGTTATATAGATCAATTCCAGGCTCAAATAGTCCAACAGAAGCAAGAGAACTTCCGAAGCTCAAGGCTGAGAAAGCTCAGGCAATCAGTCCTCTAAAAGCACCACATGCTAATAGGAAAGTTTTGGTGGCCCTTAACATACAAGGGGGTGCGGAGGAAGAAGAAGAAGAAGAAGAAGAAGATGATGATGATGATGATGATGATGATGATCGCCAAAAGCCACCATCAATCACAGGGACTTGTGCAAGGTGGGGGGAGCAGAGACCAAATTCCTGAATCACACTCAGAAACCAATGTTCTGCTCTTCAAAGGACTGGTAGAATGTGTTCCTGGTCACAAGCTGTGCCAAGTAGATAGACAGCTGGATTTTGCTCTTAAGACACAAAATGTTCCCTTCAAAAATGTATCCAGCTAGAATAACCAGTTATCAACATGATTTTTGCAGCAGCCTTCCTGCTGTCAATTCCAAAGGAAGGGGACATTATTTCACAGCAGTGGATGGATCCATTCAATATGAAAAATTGGAGCTTTTAAAAAGGCCAGATTAGACGGGTATGTGTGTGAAAGGAATAAAGCATTGCTGGGCACCTTCAGGTAGGGAACTTACAACTGGACCATTACACAGCCAAAAACAGGACTCAAATAAGCCTATTTCAATGGTAAAAAACTGCCTTCTATCACTCCTGTGCCTACCCCTGCAGATAGGTCTCTACCGTTTCAAGGTTCCCATTGGCCAGCTAAGCCATTCCCTTCTTATCCCAACATTCCACACTCTCTGCATTTTATTTTCTTTTTTAATTTAATTAAGTAAATTAATTAGCACCTCATGGCACAGTGGTTAAACTGAAGTACTGCAGCTAAAACTGTGCTCACGACCTGGGGTTCAATCCCACGTAGCCAGCTCAAGGTTCACTCAGCCTCCTATCCTTCCAAGGTCAGTGAAATGAGTACCTAGCTCACGGGGGTGGGAGGGATGTGTAGCCTGCATAATTCAATTGTAAAGCACACAGAAATTGCTTTAAGCACTATGGGGTGACATCTAAGCAGAAAACTTTGCTTTAAATTTGTCTTTTCCAGCTGACACTCCACACTGTAACTACCAAGTACGCTCAATGCTCCTTAGGTTTTCACTCATGTTCCTCTCACATACACCTCCTGATGTTTTACAGGGTATTAGATTCCATAGATCTTTGTCAAAATTGCCCCCATCTGAAATATGAACCAAAGCTGCCTCCTCCTCTGCATGTCCCTGGGCTGGTCTCATTCTGACTTTCCAGTCTTAGTCACAGGCAATGAAATGGGACCTCTGCCCCGAGGAAGTGCTGGGAGGCTTTGATCTACCTATAGCACTAGACCCTCAAAAGGAAAAAGGGCACAGAGCCACTGGAGGGGAAGAAGCGGCATTTTGGGGTGTCGGCAGATAAGCTAAGAGAAAATTGAAGCAATAAGGGCCACAATCCCTATCTTTCAGACAAGAATAAAGACAAAAGGTATACAAAGAAAAGCAGGTGCCCAAAAGAAAAGAAGCTTTGGGATGCAAAGGAACATGTAAAAGAAAGTTAAGGGAGCATTAGACTATAGTATCAAGAATGAGAAGAGTCCCTGAAACACAAAGATAGGGATGAGTAATTTCTTAAGACTCGGGAGCCATTTGTACCCTTTGTCCCAAAAAATTGCAAAGCATCCTTGCTGGAACCTCCAAGACTGATGGTGGGATTGGCCTATTAAATGCTATTTCACTTCCTTGCCACGTCTGTTAAACTACAAAAGTCCCTTTTTCAAAAAGAAAAACAAGAAACTTCTAGCTAAAATACTCTAGGAGTTGTAGTCCAATGCACACAAAATATTCAGTATATTTCAATGTTTTTTTATGCTTACATTTATAGAAACATTTCTCTCAAAGCACATTCAAACCCCTAGATTCATGAATCCGTATGTTTGCTTTTTTTCCCCTTCACTTTTGTTCTTGTTTGCTCACAATTTTTTTAGATTTCCCTTTTCCCAACAACATGTTCTCCATATCCTCCGATAAAATACATTTTATACTGTATTATATTCTGTTGGCCTGGCAAAATGTTCCAAAAACACCCAAATCCAGTGGTTTCCAAACATTTTAGACTAACCGCTCCCTTGATTTACTGGGCCTGCCTGCAGTTCCCTCATATGCCATAGGTGTCGTACCCACAGGATTAATACATGTACAGTAGTTTCACTCATATACTACCTGACTTTTTTTAAAAAATAAAACAAAATAAAACAAAGAAATACACCTACCTAAGGAGTATTGCCAGGACTGGCCACTAGATGGAACCAGAGACTAAGCTATATACAGGTGGATAAAGGGAATGTCCTTGGGGCCGGACTCTTCCCATGAGATTGTTCATGGGGGGGGGCAATGGGGCAGGGAAGGATCCCTTGTGAACAAGAGGGCAGGAAACCCAGTCCTTTGGCAAGGCTGGGCCAGGATTCCCTCTCCTCACTATGCCCAGATACCAGAGTAACTGCAAACCAGTCATTTAGGATAGGGGTGGGGGGGAGGGGAGAACATCATAGGATTTAATGGTTGACAGAGGAACAGTTGACAGAGGAATTTTCTCCATCTTCTCACAACCCACCTAATACATCACATGGTTGTCTCCTCAAATAACAGTGTTCAAAACTCCATTTGCGTGCAAACTAACATTCCCACAGGCTAGATAATAGGATAATTAGAAGAACCAACCACCACCACCCCAATCTATAAGTCTGTGCCGGAAAGCAACAACACATCTCTCTCAGGATGGACTGATCTAAATAGAAACATGTGTGGATGCTGTAATTTGGTTTACACCAAACTGTATTTACAGTTATCCAAATGGAAGTCTGGATAGGCCCTTTGACTACAGTTTATTAAGCACACGGTTGAAGGCCTATTCCACTGGATTCAAAGGAATTTTCAAAAGGATTTTTTCTAGCTGTAAGTACGAAGCGGCAGTCCACCATTTGTATCCTGGTTTTCAGCTGTCCCTCAAGGGAGGTAATAAAATCATGCTAAATTCAATGCTAGTTATACTTAAGAGTAGTTCCGTCAAAATGAATCACAACCAACTGAATTTCAACATATCTACCCTAGGTTGATTTCAGTGTATCTACATCATTTCAATGTGTCTGCTGCATGTAGGACTGTGGGACTTGCAAGGGTCCCCCTGGCCAGGAAGGTGGGATAACCACGTCAGCAAGGCAGGAGGCAGCCTTCCATACCCAAAGCTCCTCAGTGGGTTTGGGGGGGGGGGGGGACACAATGACAGGGAGGCAGGAGATGACATCTAGGTCATAGGTGTAGCCATGGCAAAACTCGTACTTAAGGAGGAGTGGGAACTGGCAGAAGAAGACCACAGTGGATGCTGTTGACTGAGAGGCATGTGGGGTGCAAGAGGTGCCGCCAGCCAGATCCCAGTCTAATGGGAGGGGAGCTGGGAGGGATCCACAGGAGACAATTGGGTAGACCTACAAGTACCACCTAAGGAGGCAAACCAAGAACATCAGGATAAGGTGGAACAACAGGAAGCTTTCCAAGGGGAAAATCCGTGATGGACCTGTCAGCACCAGAGGAAACACCAAGAGCAACCAATCCCATCTGAGGTCCCATGTACCATTAGCCATAGCCACACCGGTGCAGCATCACCATGGCCTCCATGCCACAACAAGGCCAGCCAGGTATGCCTAGACTTCAGGAGGGTGCTTGGAGCCATCTAGAGGAACCAAACTCTAACCTTCTGCAGTCAGGTGTTCAAGTTCACTGAGCTATCCAGCCAGCTTACAAACTCTACCTTGAAGGAAAACAAACAACAGGCCATTGTAGAAAAGACCCTTTCTGCACTAGCCATCCACCTCACAACATGGGGGATACCACACCACTGATTAAGATCTTAACTACCCAAGAAAGGAAGATATTGCCAACTGCCAGTATAGTATCACAGATCACCAGTTAGGCAAAATCTCTTCAGAAAGTCCTCAGTGACTTCCTCCTTCAAGGTAGCTGGGTTGAAAACTTCAAATAAGGATGCAGACTACTTCCAAGTCTGAAGAAGCTACTTCATCTCAACAACATAACTATAACAGGCAAGTAGAGAGACGGTAGACAGAACATTCTTAAGCACATGCTCAGCTTCAGAGCCTCCACCCAGACACAACATTGTGGCAGCAAAGGAACAAGAGTGGAACAGAACAATGACTTTGTCACACCTACCACTGCCCAGCAAAGGGGGCCCTTCAAAGGCCTCTAGCCTGTACTGATGAGTTTTTCTCAAGCCCAGTCATTCTCCAGTTTGAGTCATTTGTCCATGATCCCTGGAGAACAAAAGAGCTAATAGTATTAATGATATGAATCAAAATAATTAGATAACCAACGTGGAATAACAATTCAAGTGTTGGATTGGGAGATAGGTGGTTTAGATTCAAGTCAGTCACACATCCTGAGCCACTCATGTCTCATAGAAATTGCTGTGAAGATAAGGTGGGTCGCCATATGCATTGCCTTCCATTCACCAGGGCAGAAAGAGGCTATGTAAATGCAATCAACACAACTCAAAATGAGAGAATGCCTAGCAAAGAGGGTGTTGATTTCTCATAATAATAACTGTAGACTGTCAAGTCAATTCAGACTTATATGACAACCCTTTTCAGGGTTTTCTATGTAAAGAGTACTCGGAAGTGGCTTGCTATTCCCTTACTCTGGGATGCATCCTGGGGTTGTTTAAGTTGCCCAAGGCCACACAGGCAAACTCTTCTGGGATGCACAGTGGGGAAGTGCCCTCCCGGCCTCTGACTCCACAGCCAGATACCTAACTCCATCAGCAACCCAATTCCAATGCCTGGATGGGTATCCACAGAAGTGCCAGCCAGAGAATCGGGAAAACTGCCCACAACGGTCAGTTCTCCAACAATCAGGAGGCTAACCTTCCCAAACAGATAATAATCTGACCATGACAAAGGAATTGCTACTATTCCCCACACACATAATTATCAGTGCAGGATACATATAGGGAGTGTATTTGTTCCCTAACATCTGGCCAAGCCTGTATGAGCCAGTGGAATGGAGTGGCTAACTGCTGAACTGGGGTACCCAAGTTCTAGTCCCTACTCAGAAACGAAGCTCAGGGGGTGGCCTTGTGCCCATCAGTGGCTCATGCTGGCCTACCTCACAGAACTGTTGTGAGAACAAAATGGGGAGAAGGACAGTGTTACATGATCTTGAATTCATTGAAGGAAATGTGGGATCGGAATGTCTCAAATACTGTACGTATTACGTAATGAAACAGATTACAGTGGACCCTCATATAACAAAGGGTTTGTATAAAATAAATTCTGTACAACATAAAAAAATTCTGGAGATAGGGGAAATTTGCTTAACAGAATTGCCTATGGGGCAAATCCGTGCAACATAAAAATGGTTGCAATTAGAGATTACTCTGTTTTCAATGCATTCCTATGGGAAATTTGTATAAAGGAAAATTTGCTTAACATAATTTCATTTGGAACGAATTAATTCTTTTATACAAGGTACCACTGTACTTGGATACAGCTTGTGTCATCTCAGAAATGACTCCATGGGGTTACTGATATCCCACACAACCAACATCTTGGAGATCCCCCTCCTCTGTCAAATTCAAGACCATTTCCATCACCTCAGAAAAGAATACTGCATTTTGGGTCCAACAAGAAGGGTTGATGCTTCTCATACTGTATGACCAAAGGTGCCTGGCATAGACTACATCCTTCCAACTGCTTCTACATTTTACACTGCACTGACGCTACAAAATGATGGGTCCCAGACAAAGACTGCAGTCCCATTCCCCTTTTCCGGGATGCTCCCTTCAACCAAGTAGATAACCTACTTCCAAGTCAACATCCCTAAGATTTTCCACTTTAAGGCATTCTCACAGTTATTAGCATTCTTAACCCGCAATCCTGTTCCAGGGCCATGGGTAAAGCCAGTCCGGGGCCAGCCCTACTGGGCAGCAATCTTGCCCAAGAGTCGGGCCCAGCACTTGACTTCCCAGTAAAAGTTCTTCTGAACTTAGCCGAGCTGGGTTGTGAGCCAAGTTGCTGCAAACTGTCCCGCAGGGCAGACGCCGACTTCAGCAAGATTTGCGGAAGGCGAGTCCGTGGCCTCCCCTTCGGAGACGAAATCAAGGGGCGTGGAGGGCAAGGACCATTATTCTCGAAAAGCTCCGGAGCTACTCCTTCGAGGTCAGGGCACCCCACGTTTCAGGAATTAGCCTCCCAAGTACAGGGCTTGGATCCTTTTGAAACCATCTAATTCTTCACCAGAACATCAGGTTTTCATCCGTTTTCCAACCCAACCCGAGCTAGCCTCCCGATTTGGGAAGAAGCCGCTTCGGTGCAAACGACGCAGCCCCCCCGCCCCCCCCCACTTCACGTGTTCCTACGGACGGAGGTCTGCGCGAACACGGCCGAGGGGGGCGCCTCGGGCCCCCCCCCAACCCGCTCAGAAACAACCCCAAATTCAAAGCACTTTAGCAGCGGGGGGCGGTGAGGGCGCTCTCTCTCAAGAATCTTGTCTGCTGGATCCTTTTATTTGTCTCTCCTCATTTCCCCTCCCCTTTCTCTCGCCCCGGAGGGAAGCGCCTGTCATCTCCAACTGTCACCACAGCTGCGCCTCGACAAACGGTGATTTTTACCCACAGCACAGAAACCTCCTCCCCGCCCCCCAAGAGCGCAGGTGGGCCCATTCGAGAAAAAAAAAAGCCGGCCTTTCTCTCTCTCCCCCCCACCACCACCATACACCTCTTCCCGAAAAGAAAAGGAGGGAAGGGGGCTTCAGCCATCAGCCCGCGGTCGACAGATCGCCTCCGGGCTGCCCACGCACCCCCCTGCCCGGCCCGGGGCAGAGTCTAGCGCTGGAAAGGAATAGGACTGGAGGAACTCAACTACTGTATTGAGTTGACTACTCTGTTATTGGGCCTACTGGGCTGGGAAGATTTTACCTGCTCTGGCTTTTATGTAAAGGTTATGCCATGGTGTTATGCTGTTCTTGTGTGCAAGCTTTTATTGTTTTTAAACGCTTTTATTTTGGTTTTATGTGGAATGTATTTTGTATTTTGTCTGGTCAGTGACCAAAATAAAGCTCTATTCCTATTCCTATTCGCTGGGAAGGCAAAGGGCCAGGGGTACCCAGTCCTCTCCCTTGGCAGAGACAGCAAGCTTTTTTTTTGGGGGGGGGGGTGCCTGTTCTGGGAGAAGCCAAGCTTTTCAGGCGAGGTGAAGCAGTCTTCTTCGGCTGTTCGTGCATCTCAGGCCAGCACGCCTGCTTCCTCTGGAGGGAAACCAAGACTCGGGTCGGGCCAAGAAGATCTCTTGCTTAGAGGCTTCCCCTCCTCCCTACTTTTGCAATCGCTCTTCTCTCCAGTTGAGTGAGAGATCGAGCACATTCCCTCCCTTCCTCCTTGCCTCTGCAACGACCCCTCGAACAACGCAATCGGACCTAGACCGGAGGCTTCCCCGGGGAATGACCCCCCCCGCGCCCCCCCCCCCGGCCCCGACCTTCAGGGCTCCTGCCTGCAAGCGGAGCCGCCGGCCTGCGCTCCTTTTCCGACTGAGGGCAAGCAGGGAAAACCTCCCCCGTCCCTCCCTCCCTCTTCCTCCCTCTTCCCTTCTCCTCCGCCGCCGCGCCTGCCGTGTCATCGCCCGCTTTGGAAGCGCCTTCCTCGCCCCGCCACGACCTCCCCCGAGGCGAGGTAGGCAACGCGAAGGCCGCGCGGCAGCCCGGGTCCCGTTCCTTACCGTGCGCCAAGAGCGGCGACGGAGGTCCAGCGCCGGCGAGCTCCGGCCGGAACCTTCCTCTGCCCGAGCTCGGGCTCGGGTTCGTGATCCTACTGCAGCTGCCCGCCTGCTCGCTCGCCCGCCCGCCCCGCCGAAGGCACAGCGGCTCCCCGAAACGCCGCCCGCGAGCGCTGTTCGTTCTCCTGCGCGCTGCTCCGGTTTCTGTGGCTGGCGGAGGAGGAGGAGGAGGAGGAGCGGCGGCCGAGGCGAGGGGTGGAGACCGGGAGATTGGCTGCCCGGAGGCCGCCCCCTTCACTCTGACCACCGGCGTGGGGAGGGGGGGAGAGCGAGCGGGTAGGAGCTTTGGAGGCGCACGTTCTCCTCTGCTCCGGATTAACAGCTCCTCCTCCTCCTGCCTCCCCTCCGCCTCCGCCTCGATTTCTGCTTTGCGCGGAACTCTGCGCTTAAAGAGAGCGAAGAGCGCCGCTCTTCTCTGCCCGTGTGCGTTGCGTTTTTCAGGCCGCGACTGAGCGTCACCCCAGCGAGTAAACAACGACAGTCAAGGAAGTTGTTCCAACAGGCTTCTCATAGACTCTGCAGGACTTCTGTGACCACCAAGGCTTCACGGATGGACAGCTTTTCTTGGCGTCTCAGATGGGGTGGGGTGGGGTGGGGGCAGAAAGGAGGCAACGGAGGGGTCCAGATTGCGAGATGGGGCGGCCACCCCGTCCTGGTCACGAGCCGCCCGTGAAGGTTAGTCAGGCTTCAGGCGCTCTGAAGGGGGGGGGGATTCGCGAGGGTGCAACCTTGTACTCTGGAATGTGTTATCACTCCAAGCCCCGATCCTGATAATTGCCATTTAGGTTAGAATAGCTGCTTCGACCTTAGCCATGCTTGACCTGATGGTGAATTTGATGTTGCAAATAAACAAAGACCTTTCCAGAGCGAGGAAGATTTTTGTTTGCTTTGCTTCGCGCTCAGGAATGTGGAGCGATTGGGGAAAGAGAAGAGTGCTTGTGTCCCAGCGGGGAATGTGATCTCAGGCTGGTTTCCTCAGAAGCAAGGAAGCGGCCACTGGCATGGGTCCCGTTTCCCATGCCGGAGTCAGGACACCCAGAGAGGAGGCCCTGGAGACTTGACAAAAACAAATCCAGCCAGGCTCCCTCCGGAAGGGAGCGGAGAGGTGTATAAATCACACAAGTCCAGAACGGCGCCCCTTGTTGCTCTGGCGGGGCTCTCCAAAATCAGCCGGGTGCAGCTGTTGGCTTTGTCCTGCGTAAAGGTCGGGTTCACTCTAGTTCTACCATGTTCTGGAGTTTTCACCTCTAGTAAGTGTGGTTAATATCGCTGTCCTTGGGGTGCTAAAACTGGTGCTGGGATGGTTGCAGGGGAGTTAATTTTTGCTCGCCATCTGCAAGTCAGGGAGCAGGAACCATCTCAGGAGGCAAAAACTACAAATGGGAGAAAGAGGCAGGGGAAGGGGGGGAGGACTCATTTGAAATTGAAAAGGGAATGCTGTGGCCGCTCAGCGTTTGGTGGGTTGGACCACCCACCTCATCTGCGTTGTTCCCTTCCCGCCCTCTGCTTGTCCTTCAGAAAGGGAATGCCTGCCTGCAGCCTTGCAGATTGAGATATCATGAGCTTAGCCAACATCAACCTCCTGCCATGTTTTTCTCCTTGAGCCAGAGAGCTCCATCCGTAGGCCTTTCTCGGGAGAAAGCTACACATTTGATGGCCTTCACAAGGGGAGGAGGTGCAGGGGCAAAGTCAGAAAACCTCCAGATAGCTGAGGCGCAATCATTGCTGCCCTCAAAGTTCAGGTGCCACTGGGAACAACAGTTAGATAGGGTTCTTCTGATAAGCTTCTGAGGCACATTATTCATGGCTCTGGGGCATATTATTTTCATTTTCCTCTGGCAGGGGAAATGTTGTATAATCCCAATTTATTTTGACACTTTTCCTTCTCAGAAAGCTGACCAAGTATTGCAAAACTAGAAGCTGCACTGGTATTCTATCTAGGCCAGGAGGGCTGTTAGCCGTTCTCTGAGGCATGTATGCATCTTGTTATAACACAAGGGGAAACATGATGAAACACCCACACATACACAAGGTGTTTACCCTCCTCTCTTTCCTGGTCCGAGCTTGGCCCCACTTGAGTCAGATTGGTCTCCTGTAGTTGTGACCTACTTTTGTGTAGTCGCTCTAGAATATGCCCACTTGAATCAATAAAATTTGTGGAGCTGTCTCACTAATTCCCAACTATTCAATGGGCCGACTTCCTCCAGTGCACCCTATTATGCTGTACAACAGAACATCAGCCAGTGCTTTTCAAGATGACATGAAACAATACAATCGTACTCCACACTGCAATGACAGATTTGTGCTGGGCTATCTGATATAAAAAGTACAGCATCCCCCATTCATCGCATGGGGTGAGGGATCCGACCCGACCTGGGATAAAGGGAAATATTCGTCATGCGGATTCTGGGTCAGGTCAGGACATAGGTGGCTGTTTGGGGCTTCCTACACCTGCCCCAGGCCTGGTGCTGCCCCGAGCAGGCTTCTGAAGGGCTTTCTGGGCCTGTCAGAGGCCCCAGAAGTGGTTTCCGGCAAACCAGAAGTGACTTCTGAAAAAACAGAAGTCACTTCCGGTCTGCTGGAAACCACTTCTTGGGACTCCAACAAGCCAGGGAAGCCTGTCAGAGCCCTGCTCGGGGAAGCACCAGGCCTGAGGTAGGTGCAGGAGGCCCTAAACAGGCCCAGGCAGCTTGACCCTGGAGCCCTTGCCTTCATATACTGCGGTCCCATGATATACTGGGGCCACGGCATATGAAGTGCAATATAGCCGGGAATGATTGTACTTTTCACATTCACAGTTCTGTTCTGATATACTTGATGCACACAAGGCACTGATTTTTGACAATGTCTTTGCACTGAAGAGGTCTGTCAGAGGTGTAGCTAGGGTTTTCAGCACCTGGGAACAAAGTCAGTTTTCGTACCCCCTGAAGGGATTGGGAGGAGCTAAGGAACCACAGAGAAGGCACGGCAGCGGGGTATCCCTCTGTGCCACCCCTGGCAGGTCACCCATGATGCACCTTCCTGTGGCTCCTGGGCAGGGAGTTGATTTGCACCCAATTTGGTGCCCCAGGATGCTGCACTTGGGGACAGATGCCCCCCTTGCTCCCCAGCTACACCACTTTTGTCTGTAAGGGGAAGGAACAAGCCTTCCTTCCTGAATGCTTAATGTGTACCGTCTACTAATAGGCTTTACATAAGATATTTTTCCACTTATGATGGAGAAGCAAATTACGCCTCAACACCCATTGACGTCAATATGCAAGTGTCACTGGAAGCTGTGAAGGCCATGAGCATCTCTCCCATTACTGTTGGTCCAAATATAACAATAACTAATCAAATGGCTGCCTTTCTGTGTCACTCGTAATCATTTATTTGGAATTGGTCACGCAGTCACATTATAAGCCTGGCAAAGAGAACATCTAATCAATAGTGTGGTGCAGTGGACTAAATGATGGATTAGGGGACTTAAGCTCAGATCTCCACTCATCCATAGAAACTCTATCTCTCTCTTTCTCTTTGTGTGTGTGTGTGTGTGTGTGTGTGTGTGTGTGAGAGAGAGAGAGAGAGAGAGAGAGAGAGAGAGAGAGAGAGCATGTGCAGCAAATAAAAACATTCCTTATTTTTTTTTCATTTTAAATAGATTCTTCTTCTACCTAGCATTTTCCTGCATGTATGGGGTTTGCTTTTTGGATCTTAAAAGGCCACTTTGCCCAGTTGACCATGTCCTCAGGATGCAGACCAACAATTCGCATGTCCTTGTTGATAGTGTCCCGCCATCTCTGTTTTGGTCTCATTTAAAATAGATTAATAGCCGCCTCATCCCAAGGGACTGAAAGGAAGATCAGTCCCTATGTTTATCTCCATTTTAAAGACAAGGCCCAGATATGTGTTGAGACTAGGAGGGGGGAAAGGACTGGGATTTACTGTGACCAGGCTGAAAGTGCTCATGTGACAGCCTTAATTTAAAAAAAAACAACTATTTCCCCAGAAAGACAGCCATTCCCCATTCGATACAACTGTGCTGTATTATTCTGAAGAGAAATAAGACACAAAGCAAGCTATTCACTCGTCTAGAGCACATGTCATCACAGGAATGTGGTGGTACAGAAAAGGTGTTAGTTTTGCATAGAACATGCTGTGTGGTGGTTCCTCCACAACTTCAGTAGTATGTCCACAGAGTTTGCCCTGTGAGTAAAGTTTGAAGTGTTGTCAAAATACATGAGAAGGGGAGGGAAAGCATTCTCCATCACTGCTTCACCAATAAAAGATTGAGCCATAGATGTTAGCAGACTCTGCTGAAGGTTCAAGCACACAATCAAAAACCAGAGGTATTCTGAATTCCATTCTCGTGCCTTATGATCTTGTCTCCTTTTGAAAGATTTTGTGTCTGAGATGGATGAAGAATGAAATTCTCACAAGTAGACACTTAACAAAACTGCAGTATGCCATCAAGTTCTTTGGTTTCATAATCCTCGACCACTGCCACACAGAAAAGAGACGCAGGAGATAAGGCTCTCAGTGAGATGAAAGTTGAGAGAAGGTTCCTTACAAGGTGTGTTGACATTCTTTCTTTATCTCTCCTCCCACTGACTCACTCTCCCAGCAGGCCTAAGTTGAGAAACTGGCACACAATTTCTGTTGATAGTTGTCTTCTCCTATATGGCTGCTCTGTGGAGTTAATTTGTTCAAGCCTAGACAAAAGATTGTTTCTTTATTATGTGGAAAGCACAATTGCTGCATGAACACCTTTGCTTTCTATAAAAGGTTAGCATCATACACTTGAACACAAACATCTATCTATCTATCTATCT
>JAHTLZ010000204.1:50681552-50726368 GCA_023846285.1 Phrynocephalus versicolor
CTATCTATCTATCTATCTATCTATCTATCTATCTATCTATCTATCTACAGTGGTACCTCGACTTATGAATTTAATCCATTCCGAATGCATGCTCTTATTTATTTATTTTATCTATTTATTTTTGCATTTATATACCGTTTCCCAAAGGGAAACTCTGGGCAGTTCACACAAGAAGATAAAAACAGGACATCAATTTAAAAACGTAAAAGTTTCTAGGTAAGAGGCGTAAAAACTAAGGAATGAAAAAAAAAATCAAACTACTCTTAAGTCGGGGTACCTATCTAAAAAAAAAAAGAAAAAAGGGTTAACAAATTAAAAAAAATGAAAAAAAAAGTAAGTCGAGCAGACCGTATCTAAAATTTGTAAGGCGGCAGTTAAAATGCCACCAGTTTTCCGCTCTTATGTCGAATTGTTCTTAAGTCGAGCTGCTCTTAAGTCGGGGTATCTATCTATCTATCTATCTATCTATCTATCTATCTATCTATACAATTTTACTTTTTACCACAGATTCTAACTTACCATCGCTTTTAATGTTCTTTGCAATTTTGCACATTTTAACCCTTTTACAGCACTTTATGAAATGGACACCTGCTCTTCCAATGAGGTGATTTCCAAAATGGGGGTTATTATGGGCTTTGGGAGAAATTGCATTGCAGCAGCACCCATCAAGTACAGAAGAACGAGGGACAGATGTTTGAAGGCTGTCCCATGTTCTGGCCCTGTTGTCTGCTGTCAAGTGCGAGGTAATCAACTCAGCCAGACTTCCACTTCACATTTGGAGGCGGATCCCAACAGAGAATAGCTTAAAAGCCGTAAAGATCACATCTAACACCTACCAATCTAAAGTTAAGGCTGCTCAAACATCTTACTATGTTGTCTGGATCAGTGAAGCTAGCAACTATCAGGCTGAACCCGCTCTAGTGCCACCACCTCTTCTCTTGACCCTTGCCCGGCCTGGCTAATAAAAGCAGCCAGGCCAGTGACTATGGATTGGGCCCCAGCAATAATTAATGGTTCTCTCCTTGAGAGCCGGGTAGCCCTGGCCCTCAAGGAGACACTCATTAGGCCCATCCGTAAGAAGATGAATGTGGTGGCTGACAATATTAATTATCAACCAGTTGCCAAAGTTCCCTTCATGTGTACGGTCTTGGAGAGGGTGGTGGAGGATCAGCTTCAGTCTCTCCTGGATGAAACTGATGCCCTTCATCCATTCCAGTCTGGGTTCAGGCCACGGCATGGCACAGAAACAGCATTGGTCACCCTGCAGGATGTCCTACTGAGGGAGGCCTATGGAAGCAAGATGTCCTTGTTGGTCCTCCTTGATCTCTCAGTGGCCTTCAATACTGTGGACCACAATAATCCCGGGAAGGCTCTCCAAGTTGGGAGTTGGAGGCCCTGCCTTGGTATAGTTCACTTCCTTCTTGGAATACCGTCTCCAGAGAGTGGAGATTGGTGAGATGCAGCCCATCTCGCCAATGTTATTTAACATCTATATGAGGCCGCTGGTAGGGGTCACCAGGGTCCCAAAATCTTAGGAGCCTTGTGGTGCAGTGGTTAAATATCTATATTGCAGCTAAAACTGTGCTCAGGACCTGGGGTTCAATCCCAGGTAGCCAGCTCATGGTTGATTCAGCCTTCTATCCTTCTGAGGTCGGTAAAATGAGTACCCAGCCTGCTGGGATGGGATCGCAATGTGTAGCCTGCATAATTAAATTTTAAACCACCCAGAGAGTGCTATGGGGTGGTATATAAGCAGAACAGAACACTTTTTTGCACTTTTTGTGTGTCTATCTGAAGGTGGAGCAATAGGACAGAATAGAATTAGTCTTGGGGTTCTGCCCATCCTGCTGCCCAACAGTCTTTCTTTTTCAGTTGTGAGGATGATCTCGGGAATGGTGACAAAGTCCCCTTAGGTTTGTGTGCTGAGGAAGTTCAGTACCCACACTGAGGCTTCTTGGTTGGGAGTGGCTCAGGACTTCATATTGCAAATTTGGGTCTATGTCAAGTGGGCTTCCTCTCTCTTTTTATTTTCTTTTTTCCCCAGACAGAAGGGCAGGATATAAAAATAAATAAACAGAAGTGGCTGCATGTACTTTCCCAAGTATTTGTCCATTAGTGTCCTGTTGCCTGTTTGGACTCCAGGATCTCAGACAAGGAGGCTCTTTCACACTCGCAGTTGCTCTCTGATCCTGTTAAATGGTGCTGCTGGTGGTCATACCTGGGAACTGGTGCATGCAAGCCAGTGATGGTGCTTGGAGCCAGGAGTGACAGACAGACTTAATTCAAAAATGGGCATTTGTGTGCACTTGTACATAGAGGCATTTGCATGCAGAAGGGCATCTGCCTGTTTTTCTCACACATGGGCCCACACAAAGAGAGGGCACGGGCAACAAGGATTTACATCCATGCTGGAAGAAAAGAGGCAGGCAGGCATTTTTTTTGGAAATGCTGTAGGTTGGCTGAGCCCGAGATGGGCACCTCATTGGCCTTAATGGACCAGCCACCAAGGGTGCAAATGTGTGTTAGGCACAGGACATCTTGAAGATAGTTGAAAATTGCCATGGGAGAAGATGGTGTGAAGGTAATTATTAATTCAAGGCTCACAGCTTTGGTACACCAAGTAGAATTCTACTTGGCAAGTAGGAAGCATGACTCCCTAGCAACATTCCCTCTAAGCTATGTGGTTGCGCAGCTGTCCAGTGCTGTATCAGTACCGCACACCCACTGTTTGTGTTGCCACTCATTTGGTTCCGGTCATGGGTGGAACTTTCTGCATGCAGGGTACAGTTTCCACTCAGTGCTGTTGGAAAGTTACACACAACGTTGCATCTCAGTATGTCTTTTTAAAGAGTTTATCATATGGTGTCTCCCAGCTCTTTTCACAATGCATATGTTGTTGAACTTTGAGCATGGCTGGCTGTATGATTGGCAGGATGCCTTCAAACCACAATTTTCAGAAACAGGGAAGCATTGTTAAAGCCAGGGATATGGAGAAGGCAAGGCAGGAGCTCAGCAATTTCCTCCCAGTCTGTTAAACCACTCAAACCAGACTGAGATCATCACACCTGAACTGGACCATTGCTACGGGCACCATTGGATGAGAACAGATGGTGACAGATGGGATCACTGAAGCTTGACATGTCTCAACCCTGACACTGTTTGGGCCTCGTAAAAGTAGAACTACTGAAAGATAATAGAAGACTTTTCCTCTACAGCACAGAATAGACAGTTTGTTTTTCCAGCCTGAGGACCAAAATCCAGATGCAAATAAGTCCATATGCAAATAAGTTCTCAGTAGCTACTTTCCAATCATGCATGGAGCTAAAAGCAAAACCTCAGGGCTGACAATACTGGCATATTTTAAACTAAGTAGTTAGGTTTTGGAGAAAGCATGACAGTTTTTTTACAATAAAGATAAAAGCAGAAAAGCTTGAGAAAACACTGTCAAATAAAGGTGCTGAGGGAGGGGAACTACTGTGGCCACTTGCAGAACCCTGGAGAGAGGGATTGGGACCCCAGCATGGCCTTGCATTATGCCATCTGTTGCCAAACTAAAATAGAAGAGAAAGCATTCATAAAGCAAGCGCACTGAAGATCACTTTACCTGCAGCGATTGAAACAGGCATTTTAACAGCAGTCCCCCCCAACCTCAAGGTCAAAATGTTGAAAAAGGAAAACTGCTTCACAAGGACATCCCTGGAGAATATGAATCACACACTTGGGAGGAAACAATGCTGTGTATGTGAAACATACAAACTTCTCCACTCACTGAGAAAAAAATCCAGACTTGTTATGGCAACTGTATCTTGTCCTGCTTTCTTTTTAAGGATGGAGGAAAGCTTTTTTTTAACAGAGAGAATTTAAGACTTAGGGAGCAACTCTGTTGACAAATAATTCAGGAAATGCTCAGGGATTAGAACAGCCTGACTCACAGTATTTTCTACTGACTCTGTGTGTGTGTTCGCATGTGTGTGTGTGTGAGAGAGAGGGGGGGAGCGAGAGAGTGCATGGTAAAAAGGAAAAAAACAAAACAAAAATATTTTCAGGTGCATTACCAGAACTGGGCACTAGAGAGCACTATGCTATGTATTCTTCACTAACAAATATTTTTCTAGCTCCCTCTAGTGACTGGTTCTGGTAATACATATGAAAATCGTTTTTTTCCTGGATTTTTAAAAAAATATATTTTTAATATTTTCAGACCATTGATAAGAGAATCAGTGTATACTGATCTTGTGATCAGTAGGAGGTTCTACTGTACCACAGCATTTTTCCAACTATGCCTCTGAAAGAGAAAGCATTCTGGTTCCTCTTAAGAGTTATGAGTAAGACCCAAAAATTCAAAGTAAACAGATTTGTGCTTTTGGGCTATGATGCCCATAATTCCTTAGGCAGTACAAATCCATACACCTGTACCAGAGACTGAAGAGGCCCTATTGTCACATTGCTCCTTTTGCTTTGCCAATACAGTACTAAGAAATCATAATCATGTACTTATTTTAAACTTTTAGTGCAATACAACTTGCACTCAAGGGCTTCTCTTAAGCAGAGAAAGCATCACTCAGCTATTTTGAGTAATTCTGAGGATGGTCGGGGTGGTGCTAGGCCAAGACATTTTACTTCTGAGGTGAAGGAAAAGATGAGAACCTCTCTATCATTCCATGTACAGTTGTTTGAATTCTGAATTGATTCTTATTTCGATATTAATGGTAGACTAACAGTTTCAACATGGTTTGAGGGTCATTCAAAGCAGCCATTCTCAACAGAGACCATGTGTCTGTCCCCCAATCCCAGCGGGCCCCAGCACCTATGAAGGGAGCACAGATTGAAAACAATTCTTCAAGCACCACCTTACAAGGTGTGTTATGCGACTTGTACAAGCTTGATTTGTCCTGTGTTTCATATTGTTTATGGCCATGGCCATAAAAAGGCTGAGCATAGCTGATTTAAAGAGTGCATGGCAAGCTGTGACAGACAGCATCTGTCTTGCAGTAGAGTGGAATGAGTGATGTGGGTTCTGCCACCAATGACACTCCTACCTGTGTATCCTAATTGCATGTCCTATCTGTGAATCAGTCTGAGGGTCACCATTCCAGAAGCAAGTGCTTGCTCATTAGTCTGAGGAAAACTGGAGGATGATCTACTTTATGTCATGGCACAGTGATTTAACTGTAGTACTGTAGTGAAAACTCTACTCACAACCTGAATTTTATCCCAACAAGCTCAGGTAGCTGCCTCAAGGTTGACTCAAACTTCTAATCTTCTTAGTTCAGTAAACTGAGTGCCGAACTTGCTAGGAGAGCAATGTATACCTTGCATAATTAATTTGTAAATGCTCAGTGAAAGCTTTAAATATTATAGGGCAGTATATAAGCAGTACACTTTTTTACATCTGGATATAAGCAGCACATATTTTATCATCTGGATCAACAGCTGATACAGTCCATGCTATCTTAAGTGCTCTGAGAACACTGTCATTGTGGCTGAAATTCAATAGTAAGTCACAATTGGAGTGGATACATTGAATCAATGGAGAGTTTGTATGTCAGCCTTCAGTGGGCTGAAAGTATATACTCATTGCAAATCAAATACCCTGCTTCCTGATCATTGCATTTTAAGATACATTTTGGGAACAGTGTTATTTATTTATTTATTTATTTATTTATTTATTTATTTTGAAATTGCAGTCCAAGAAATGAATTTCCCCCACCTCTGAGGGAGCTGTACATGTATCCTAGCCACTTGCTTCATTATCTGAAGTGATATCACACACCTGAAAGGTGGAAAACACAGATGGCATTTGGGAGTATGGAGCATAACTGTGAACTAGATAGGAAAAATGTAGAAACTGGAATCACTAGATTGCACAAAAGTCAAATCATATAGAAAAATGTGGTGAACACTTTACTAGTTATAACTGTGTAGAGTGTCAGTTTCGTTCTGATAATATCTATAATTGTGAGAACCAGTTCTGTAATTTCTGTGTCTTAGACATATTTGATGCAGTTCCAAGAAAGTTTCTGAAAAGGTGGCTACTAGCCTACCAAGGAGACCATATGATATTTCACACTGAACTCTATCCTACTACAGGCTGGATTACTGTTTAGGCAAAATACTCCTCCGTCTGGAGGAATAGCAAACTGGAGCTGCTGATGGCATTCAGCTGTTTACAGATTGAAACACTGTCTGCTCAAGACACGCCTCCTCTATGAATCCTCCATGCAATCAAGATCTGTCGGTGATATTTTGCTGATTGCACCACTGTAGTTGGATGCTTATTTATTTATTTATTTGACTTATATCCCGCCCATCTTCCCGGAGGAACTCTGGGCAGCTTCCAATAGACGAACCAAACAGTGGTCGTCAGTACAACATACAGTAAACAGATTCAATAGACAATAAATACAATAACAATCAAAGACAAATTGAAATCACTTCTGGCACCCTAACCATTCTAGCAAAAAAGGCTCAATAGCCGCACAGCTAACTTTCCAGAATAAACAGAGATGGCAAATGACGGGAACAACAACAACAACAACAACAAAACACCTAACTGCATAAATTAAACATGTTCACCGAAGGCCTCTCGAAAGAGCAAGGTTTTAAGAGCTCCACGAAAGGCCAGCAGGGACTCTGCAGAACGCACATCACTCAGAAGGGCATTCCACAGTGAAGGGGCCGCCACCGAGAAGGCCCGATTATGGGTGGTGGTTTTCCGGGCCTCTCTTGGGGTGGCAACCCGGAGCGAGTGTGCTCGCGACTTCCGGACCGGTCGGGCCAAGACTGATTGCTGGGTGATACACTCCGCTAGGTAGTCCGGGCCCAAGCCATGGAGGGTTTTATAAACTAAAACCAGCACCTTGAACCTGATCCGGTGCGCAACGGGCAACCAATGCAAGCCAGCCAGTACTGGGGTGATGTGGTCATAGCGACACACTTCAGCCACCAGCCTGGCTGCTACATTTTGTACCCGCTGCAAACGCCGGAGGAGGGTCAAGGGCAGCCCCATGTAAAGAGCGTTACAGTAGTCCAACCTCGAGATCATTTTTTGAAGAAGTTGGTTGATCCTAGTTGAACCCTTCAAGGACTGGACCACTTTCAAAGGGTGTCCTAAGAAAGTATTTCTTCTAAATGGATTTTTCTGATTGCAAAATAACATTCTTGCGGTTTATATTCATGTGTAATATTTTTGCACTGGATAATTCAATGTATTCTAGATCATTCATTGAACAGGTTGGTTGTTCCCAGTTGAACCTTTAAAAGACTGGATCATTTCCATAGGCAGTCCCAGGGAAGTAAGTAATTGTTCTGTATGGATTTGTGAGATTGCAAAATAATATTGCCTGCTCTTTTCATTCAGGCCTTATATTTTGGTGGTGTACTGTATATCTAATTAATGAATTCTCACAAATGATTCTCTGCAGAGTTTGAGTGTTCCTAGTTGAACTCTTTAAGCAGTTGATCTTTTTCAAAGATAATCCCTGGGAAGAAAATATTTCTTCAATATGGATTTATCAGATTGCAAAATAACGTCCCCTGCTGGTTAGGATAATATGTTATATTTTGCACTGAATCACTCAATGAGTTTTCTTAGATCATTCATTGAACAGGATGGTTTTTCCCAGTTGAACCTTTCGAGCAACTGATCATTTTCAAGGACAGTGCCCAGGAAAGTAAGTATTTCTTCTCTATGGATTTGTCAGAATTCAAAATTACCTTCCCTTCCCTTTTCCTCCATGTGTTGTATTTTTGCTGTTTGTCTCCAATTAATGAGTTCTCACAGATCATTTTCTGAAGAGATTGGATTTTCCTAGTTGATCCCTTCAAGCAGTGGATCATTTTCAAAGACTGCTTAACAGCAGTAAATATTACCTCTGTGTGGGTTTTTTGAATTACAAAATAATATCTCCTGCAATTGATATTTATGTGTGGTGTTTTTGCACTGGATTGTCTCAGAGCATTTACTGAATCAGTACCTCCTAGTTTAAACTTTCAAGTAATGGATCATTTTCTAAGACAATCCCTGGGAAGTATTCTGCACAGATTTGTGAGATTGCAAAATAATATTCCCTGCTATTTATATTCATGTGTTATATTTTGGAATGGGATAACTTGATGCATTCTCCTGGAACATTCATTGAAGACATTGGTTGTTCCTAGTTGAACCTCTGAGGTAGTAGATCATTTTCAAAAACACTCTCAAGAATGAATTTTTTTAGATTTGCCAGATTACAAAATAACAAATTTCACAGATTATAAAATAACATTCCCTGGTATTTATAATAATGTGTGGGATTTCTCCACTGTATCATGCTATGAGTTGTCAAAGATAATTCATTGAAAAGGTTCTTCAAAGTTCAACTTTGCAAGCAGTGGATAATTTTCAAAGAAATTTGCGGGAAAGTACTTTTTTCTCTGTGGATTTGTTGTATTGCAAAATAAAATTCCTGTTCTTTATACAGTATTCATGTGTGATATGTTTGCACTGGATCACTCAATGAGTTCTCCAAATCATTTATTGAAGAGTTTGGATGTTCCTTATTGAACCTTTCAAGCACTGAATCATTTTCATAGTCCGGTGGAAGTAAGCATTTCTTCTGTGTGGGTTTGTGAGATTGCAAAATAACATTATCTGCTGTTTATCTTCATGTGTGATATTTTTGCACCGGGTCACTCAAACAATTGTACTAGAACATGCATTGAAGAGGTTGCTCCTAGATGGATCAGTCCTAAGTAGGTAATTGTTCTATATGGATTTGTGAAATTGCAAAGGATATTTCCTGTTGTTTATACAGTGGTACCTTGTATAAAGGAATTAATTTGTTCCAAATGAAATTATGCTAAGCAAAATTTCCTTTATACAAATTCCCATAGGAATGCATTAAAATGGAGTAATCCCATTTTTATGTTGTACAGATTTTCCCCATAGGCAATTATGTTAAGCAAATTTCCCCTATCCCAGGAATTGTTTATGTTGTACAGATTTTATGTTATACAAGCTGTTTGTTATACAAGGGTCCACTGTATTATGTGTGACATTTTTGCACTGTATCTCCAATTAATGAGTTCTCCTAAATCATTCATTGAGGACTTTTGCTGTCCCTTGTTGTACCTTTCAGTCATGAATCACTTTCAAAGACTGTCCCCAGGGAAGTATTTCTTTTGTATGGATTTGTCAGATTGCAAAATCACATTCCCTGTTGGTTTTATTCTTCAGTGACATTTTTGCACTGTAACACGTAATGAGTTCTCATAGATAATTCCTTCAAGAAGATTGTTGTTCCTAGATGAACCTTTGACATAGTGAATCATTTTCAATATTGTCTCGGGGAAGTATGTATTGTATATGGATACTTTGAATTGCAAAATAATGTTTCCTGCTATTTATATGCATGTGCTATATTTTTTGCACTGTATCAATGAGTTCTCCTAGATCATTCAATGAAGAGGTTTGTTGTTCCCAGTTGAACTTTTCAAGCAGTGAATCATTTTCAAAGGCATTCATGGGAATGTAAGTATTTATTTTGTGTGGATTTGTCAGATTGCAAAATTACATTCCCTGCTGTTTATATTCATGTGTGCTATTTTTGTGCTCAATCACTCGATGAGTTATCCTAGATTATTCATCGAAGCAGGTGGTTGTGAACCTTTGAAGCAGGAGATTATTTTCAAAGACAACTATAGAAATGTAAATATATCTTCTGTATAAATTTGTTGAATTCCAAAAATAACATTTCCTGCTGTTTATATGTATATTTGATATTTCTGCAATGCATTACTGACTGAGTTCTCCTTGACCCTTCATAATAGAAGTTGGTTGTTCCTAGCTGAACCTTTCAAACAGTGAATCATTTTCATATACATTCATGGGAATGTAAGTATTTATTCTGTATGGATTTTTCATGTTTCAAAATGGCATTCCCTGTTCTTTTTAATCGTGCTATATATTTTTACACTCTTAGCTCTACTCAAGGCGTTCTCACACAGATAATGCAGTCAAGAGGTTTTAACTATGGATAGTGATGTAGTGAGCATGAAAGATCAAAGGTTTGTTATGTCTTAGAATACTTCTAAAATCCAAGATAGAAAAGGAAAGGCTGGAGAGCCTCATAGACCTGCCTGTGCTGTAGCTAGTTAATGAAACATGTCTTCTTTAGAAAAGGGACGGCATGGAAACAACCATAAACACTCTCTGCTTATATCTTACCAACTCACAAGGAGATAAAGAAGATACTGTGCTCTTATCCCAAATGGCATATCCATGTGGTAGCAGCCCCAGTTCCTAAACGGGCACAGAAAAAAGAATCTGAAGCTTAGGAATAGTGCTCAGCTACTTTTTCTGTACATAAGAAGATCTAGAAGTGGACAACTCTTTCTTTTGAGTAAGGATGACTCATGACTGGATCAGAGGGACACCTCCCTCCTTAATATATTGGGCAAAGTTCCCCTGTTAGAATCCTTGAACTGCCCCCGCTTCCACTTATCAGTGTGGTTGTATGTGTTGCGTCATTACAGTCATGACTGACCCTTCGTGACTCCACATCCATGGAGTTTTCTTGGCAGGAATACTGGAGTGGCTTGCCAGTTCCTACTCCAGGCTCCTACAGCACCTGGTATTCCCTGGTGGTCGCCCATCCAAGTACTAACCACAGCCGACCCTGCTTAGCTTCAGGTGAGATCGGATGTGCTTAGGGCATCTAGGCAGCACTATCAGTGGTTAAATGATGTGAATTCTCAACACTCTGTTCCATGTTGTGGGGAAATAATGTAGCAGGGATTTATCTGGAAATTGCAAAAACGTTATAGATGCCATCAGAGCTGCAATAGCAAGGAAGAAAAAGATCGGCTTTCTGTCACAAAACACAGAGGAGAAAATTGGATTGACGCTTGATTAGGAAGGAGAAATCGGATGTATTAAAACAGCCTTAAGTCATACTTCTTTATCTGAGAATTCTGTGACTACTGATCATATTATTTTTTTAAAATGTGCTTATCTTGCCCAACAGTATGGAGTGAGCTGTCTTGTGCTGCCTATGGAGTAAAACCCACAGATTGCCCGAGAGCAGGCATGTCCAAACTTTGGCCCTCCTGATGTTTTGGACTACAACTCCCAGAATTCTAAGCTTAGATTGCCAATGGCAAAGGACTGTGGGAGTTGAGGTCCAAAACATCTGGAGGGCCGAAGTTTGGACATGCCTGCCCTAGAGTTTAGTCTTGGAAATACAAGGCCACATGCTGGTAGTAGGGCTAAATGTTGTATATTAGCACTAACAAGGAATGAGTGATTATGCCTGAGAAAATGCCAATGGGTCTCCAGGCTGTGGCCCCTGCTCCCATGCCAATGCAAAAATACTGTATCACACTCAAATATAAACAGCAGGGAATGTACTTTGCAATCAGACAGATCCATACAAAAGAAATACTTACTTCCCTGGGGCTGTCTTTGAAAATGATCCCCTGCTTGAAGTGTTCAGCTAGGGACAGCCTCTTCAGAGAATGATCTGTGAGAACCCAATGAGTGATCCAATGCAAAAATATAACAAATTAATTGAAGCAGCCAGGAATGTCATTTTACAATTCAACATATTGATATAGAAGAAAAGCTTACTTTCCTTGGACTATCTTTGAAAATCATCCCATGCTTGAAAGGTTCAACTGGGAACAACCAACCTGTTCAATGAATGACCTGTCCTAGGAGAATGCATTCAGTGATCCAGTGCAAAAATAGAAAACATGAATATAAAGAGTAGGGAATGTTATTTTGCAATCCAACAAATCCAAACAGAACAATTACTTACTTCCCTAGGAATTGTCTATGTTAATGATTCACTGCTTGAAAGTTTCAACTAGGAACAACCAACCTCTTCAATGTATGATATAGGTGAACTCATTACAGTAATTGGAGATACAATGCCAAAATGCAATGGATGCATATTAACAGCAGGAAATATTATTTTGAAAGCCAACAAATCTATTCAGGAGAAATGCATGCTTCCCTTGGACTGTCTTTAAAATAACCCAGTGCTCAAAAGGTTCAAGTAGGAACAAATAACCTCTTCAAATGTGAATTGGATACTGGCCACTGATTTTCTGATTCCTCCCAAGGAGGCAGCTCTTATACACTGGGACGAGGCCCAGTGGCGGGCAGCTCACCAATTCAGTAACCAGTGTTGGAACTGTTGTTCATTAATGTTCATGCCAGGATATTCTGCAACAACCAGAGCCACATCACGTATGCTAAAACTTGAAGAGGCAATGTTCTCAGGTCTTTAGGACCACCCCTCCAACCTGAATACTAGGCAGAATCAGCCAGGCATCTCTGTTGTTCAACTGCACCACAACTGAAACCTGTCAAGCTTGCATAATGGAGGCAGGGCCAGCAGACCATACATACTCGCCAGGGAAGGAATCCATGCCACCTGCCTGTGAGGCCAAGTGGCTGCCTGCGTCCACCACACCTGTTGCAGCACCTTTCACCCGAGCCACGTAAGGGGATGCCAGAGTTGGTTAAGAAGAAGTATCTTTGTTGTGAGTTTTTCAGGCTGTTTGGTGGTGTTCTGGAAGTTTTTCTTCCTGATGTTTTGCCAGTCTGTGTGGCCGGTATCTTCAGAGGGCAAGGAGCTCAGGGAACTAGAAAGTCTCTCTGTGCTCTGGGGTATAGAACACAGCCAAACAGCCCGAAAAACTCACAACAGCTATCAGATCCTGGCCATGAAAGCCTTCAAGATAAAGGATCTCTGCTCAATATCATAGAGCTGGTTCCCAGAGATTTATCAAAAATGAGCAGAGAGTGGACCAAACTCTCAAGAACTCAGCTCGCACACTGTTAAGGTGGTCTCACTGTCCAAGTGTGTTTAAATTCATTTAAATAAAACCTTTTCATTTGGGGCAACCAGCAGTGTCTCATGCAGGAGACTGCTCATATACACCCTTGTAGATTTTCATTAAGATCTCTAAGGCAGTTAGGTGCACAGGGTCATCCCCTCCTTGATTTCAATCTACTCCTCTGAAAGGTGAACATATGCATGGAAAGTCAGTTGGCCTAGACTGAAATCCTTCTGTGTTCTGTTTGACTGCTCAGTTTTCCTAGTCTTCCTGCTCTTGCTCTAATACTGGCTTAGAGATGTCCTTGTACTAGTATTTATTTATAGACATAGCTAGGTGCTGCAAATTAAACATATAGGGCTTACCATTGAAGCCTGCCGTCTAAAATGATTCCATGTAAAGGGGAATGCAGAAACAATATAAAATTCAAGATAGATTCTCTTTTCTTTCTTTCTTTCTTTCTTTCTTTCTTTCTTTCTTTCTTTCTTTCTTTCTTTCTTTCTTTCTGATCCACCTTGTGGTCTATTCAAGACTAATCTGAACATTGGTCTGCCTTCATCATAATCATTTTAGCTATCAGAACTAAAATAAAAGCATTAATATCCTTGAATATCCAAAACTTAAGTAAAAGCATTAATATATCCTTGACTGTCCACCAGCAGTTGTTCCATGTTTGGCCTTCCTCAGAAATATATCAAGAGCTTTCAAATGTTTTGTCTTCTTCTAGGTTGTTTCACTTACCTACTGATGTTCCCTTTGAGGTTTATTTTACTATCATTGTTTACATTTACAGATGGCTTTGCTGAACTTTACCTTTAGAAGTCTGATAATTTACAAGGACAAACATAGTATAAAAAGAAACTCTCAACAGTTGGTAATCATAACCATAGGACAAATGGGTGGTATAGAAAATAGATGTTAGAAAGAGTAAAACATTTTAATAGCTTTTGTAGGCATGCATCTTGATCTGGTACTGGACCTGCATTCTTCTTGGCATCACCCACCTTTACCATACACTATGGTTAAATGCTACATAGCAGCATCACACACAGAGCAATAGCTCATCATGATCCAGCTATCCCGTTCCTCCTGTATATGTGAAATGTGTTGGTCACTTACCAACTGCCTTGCTAGAAAGCTCATTGGGATCACAGGTATCTGGCTGTCGAGGTAGCTCTCCAGTTCTAAACTTATTTACAAGCTGTTCTGCTACCTGAGATGGTTCCTCTCTCCTTACCAATAATACAATAAATAGTACTCAAGACCAGGTGGGTGATGTTGGCACTTGAGGCAAACAAATCCCACAAACGTCTTTCCTCAACCCTGAGCAATTTGTTCCATTTTTGCAACAACTCAAATCAACTGCCTAAGACACCAACCTCACCATTCCTAGTGGCAGCTACCACCCTGCTCCCTAACTGCCACAGAACAACAGGTGCATCACAATAGACAATAACAGCATCATCACACATGTTGGTTAGGTAACTATGCCATGTACTGTCTCAAGAGCTCCTGGTACCAAGATACAGCCAGATGGACTGAAGTTAACACAGCCTTGCAAGGACAGGAGAAACTAAAATGTTCCCTGGATGGGAGCTTAGTTGGTAGCAATGTTAGGCAACACCAGCAAAGGGCTGTAACTCAGGGCAAGAGGCAACTGGACTTTACCTGCTGCAACAGTCCTGGCAGATTACTTAATATATTTTGCAAGCAGAAATATTACAGCATTGGCAAATAGCTTTAATGTCTCTGTGTTGTTGTTGCTTTTAATTCATATGAGATCTTCATTCTCAGGAGGTAATTCCCAGTCCTGGGACTGATTGATTGATGTATCCATTTATTCATGAAGATGTATAAATCACGTTTGAAGATTTAAAACAATATTAACAATTATAATAATACTGAAAACACCAAGTGCAATACAGAAACAATACAGAAATGTATGGCATAATGTTTACATCAACCTTATCAAGACTTTACATCTTCACTACATATCTAAACAAAAAATTGTCAGAGCATGACTGGTCTCAGAGGGAAAGATAATTATAAAATAGGTATCAGTGATTTTTAACTCCAAGATTTCTGTAAGCAGAGCTGTGTCAGTATGTAGGCTATGCTCCAAGGCAATAATCCTTCAGACTAAAAAAACCCACTGATGATAGCTGGGAATGTTCTGGCAAGCTCTGCAAGTGGCAGCTTGGGAAATGTGAATTTCTTTGCACTCCAACTGCCACTATTCCCCTGCCTGGTCATCAAGGACTCGGCCAGATTTTGCTCCTGGACAATGGTGAGAGGTTTGCCCAATTCCCCCCCGCCCATCATGCCATTCAGAATAAGCGGGTGAACAGCAGAGGGCAGTAGTTGTTCATTGCAGAAGGGGAGAGCCATGAGTGAGAGCGTCAAAGGAGGATTAGGGGTTCCCCAAGGCTGACAGCTTGGAAAAACTGCAGAAGATGCCATCCAAAAAAATGTAAGAGTGGTGACACCTAGTGTTGATCCACTCATATTACAGAAAGCATTTGGACACAATTTTCCTAAAACTATCCACAAAGTCCTGGAGACTTCAAAGGAACCTTCACTTAAGTCTGATTTTGGAGAATCATTCCATTTATGGTCTCTTTACATCTGTATTTCATCATAAGCTCTTGGTTCTTTCTGCATAAGGTAAACGTAAAGGTAAAGGTTTTCCCCGCACATGCATGCTAGTCGTGTCCAACTCTAGGGGCGGTGCTCATCTCCATATTCAAGCTGAAGAGCCAGTGTTGTGCAAGTCCATGGCCATGTGGCCGGCATGGCTGCAAGGAAACACTGTTTTACCTTCCCGCTTTTTACGGCAGTACCTATTTATCTACTTGCATTTAGATGCTTTCGAACTGCTAGGTTCACCAAAAGACTTTGCATTTAATTTTGTTTCACCAGATACATGATTTCCCTGAATCTCCCTATTTCGGTATGAGCTTACTAATAATCATTAATCATCATCTGCAAAGCTGGAATGGACTCTATGGATCATCAAATTCAGCCTCAGTGAATTGAAATCCTAACCCTTGGCTCCATAGCCAGATACCTAAACCACAGAGCTATCCAGCATATGCATTCTTAAATTCTGAGCCAGCTGCTGCCTGAAAAATCTGAAAGTCTGAAAGTCTATGCAGTCTGAAGGGCAATAGTGTTTTAATCTACCTATTTTGGAAATGAAAATCAGGTTGATGTACTTAAAAACGCAGAACAAATTAAACCCTCTCATATGTTCGCCTCAGGCATTTGTATTTTTTTTTTATGGACAATATCAAAGGCTGTCTCAGAGATAGGCTATATTATGAATTCATACTCCAAATGCAGTTGAAATTATCTTTCCTATCTGAGCTACATAAATATATGCATGACATTTGTTTCACAACTATTATTAGTTTTTGTGCTGCTTTTGCCGCCTTGGGTCTTTTTCCAAGGAGAAAGGCAGGGTAAAAATATTCAAAATAAATAAATATATTTCAAGGGACATTAGAGAAATGCAAAATGTATCTTGGGTTTCCCACCAGGTTTAACAAACACTTGCTCATTAAAAATGTGATATAATTAAAGTTTAATATGCCCCGTTGTTATTTCAGGCTGTGAGGTCAGTTTAAATCAAAGTACCAATACGGAAATAATTCAGATTCAGAGGTATCCACAGTGAGGAGTGTATATGAGCAATTTAATTTATATACCTGTCTGAAGTAAAGACATAGCTAGCTGCAAGATAATTCTAACTGGTTAATTTCTGGTTACTTAAGTTGTAACTACAGGGGCAACTACATTGGCTATTAACACTGCAGTGTGCATAAGAACAGGTACACATGAAATCAAATTAAAAGCTAGTAACTACATAGTGCAAAATATAATGCAGGGAAGTCCAGCAGATAACCATCTCTTTTCAGTGGAGTATCTTCTTTTTCTTTTTTGCTCTGCCCTTTTTTCACACCTCTCCTCTTATTTTTGTTTAGCCACTAGAGGTGGTTTACATTTGCTCCAGTTGGCTGGCATTGCTTTTCTCCACTTTCTCCTGTGTGTGCTCACCTGAAATGAAGTCAAAAAGGTGCTTGTGGCGTCTCCAAACTCTACTCCTCTCTCCATGAGTTGAATCATGGCAACTGGAGTTCTTTTCCTGTGGAATCTTAACATTTTACTACTCATCAAAGTAGCTTCTTCAGTCTGAGGATGGTTGGTGAGAGGCTTCCAATTTATAATTCACTTTGCTTTCACCTCACCCTGGTCTGAATAGGCTCATTAGATGGACAAGGGCCTGAAGCGTGTGAAAGTTACACCTATACAGCCCTTCCCAACACCCATTGAGTATGGGTCATTCACAGTGGCCTTCCTGGTGCAGGTGCGAAGTTATTCTGATTCGTCTGGGGATCAATGAAGGGGCAGCATGATAGATGGGAGACAGATTGTGCCTAATTCCAATATAGTATACATGGCTCATGGCCATGAGGAGTGTGCAGAGCTCTACATTGGAGAAACTAAACAGCCACTAAACAGGAGGTTGGCCCAGCACAGGAGTGGCAACAGATCAGGACCAGAATAAGCAGTGTACCTAAAAGACACTGTTTCAAAGACAAAGATGCACACATATTAGACAGAAAAGATAGGTGATTTGAGAGAGGAGTCAGGGGAGCTGTTCATGTGTATATAGAAAATGCTTCTGTCTTCATGTAACTAGTTAAATGAAACTGGCTCATGCAAAGTAATGAGTAACACAACAAATTAATAACGTTCCAAGTTCTGACAATGCCCCTGGATATTCCTGCCAACAAAAATGCGGAGCCTGTGGCACTACAGAGTGCTCAAAAGCAGCAGAATAAAGCCTGGCTATGGGCTTATTTAAAAAAGAACAAAAGAGATGTGGAGAGGACCAGGTTCTGCTCCTTTACCTCAATATGAGGGCAAATGATCGGACCACAGCCAGCAGCTTTGGAAATAAAGCAGCAGTAGTAGCAGCAGCGGCTTTACCCAGAATAACACGAACCTGAGGGCATTATAAAATGACCTCCTTGCTATTTCCAGGATTAAAAAGAACATAAAGTATTCATTTCTTTCTCTTGGACTCTTTAAGTAATTATCTTAAGGGCAAGAATTGTAGTGCTGGAGCATCTGCTTGCTATGCAAAATGTTCCCCGGTCCCTGCCTGCAGTGTTTTTGTCAATGTACTTCGTGTTGAGCTAGATGGACCTATGGCTTGGTTTGACGGAAGGCAAATTCCTCTGTTCTTTGTTGCTCTCCTAATTCAACAACTGCACTATCAGTCTGTGGGGGAAGGGAAAATAGGGAAATACTGTGGTTTTTGTAATGTCTTCACTTCCTCAAAGTGGCTACTGATGCAATTTTAAAATGTGTTCTAGACCTAATGAAAGGATGAGCATAGTTTATGCATGTGTTGCCTTTAATTTTGAGGGTCTTGATGTCTCTTTCCACCCCTCCTAACCCAGACTTGTTTATTTCACTGTTAGACATTTCTCAGAAGGCAACGATGTGCACTTGAGGCACTGAAATACTTTTGGATGCATCAGTGAGCAGATTTTCTTGGATCCTGCAAACTGGCAAGACAAGGGTATGGGAGAAGGAAAGGAGAAAATGTCCCATTTCCGAAAGGGACTTTTGTCTTCACCGCATTTTCTTCCACCCAAAGCTTTTTGTTGTACCTGAATTCATTTTTCCTTCCTTCCATTTGCTTTCATTAGCCAGCACTTATGCTTTTTCCTGTTTACATCATTTGGGCAAGGCATCTAACTAAAGCATCTAAAGGACCCTGTGCCTGGTAGCTGATTTTCTCCATTTTTCTTTGTCTCAGAGCTACTGCCGTTCCCAAGTAGAAGTATAACCACTATGGACTATTTGGTGCAGCCCAATAGGTATAGAAATCCTAGGAAGGGGGCATGATTCATCATTTGAGTTAGAAAGAGCAGGACAGCAGGAAAGGCAGGAGCTGCTGTTCCTACTGAGGATATGGCTCTTACCTCTTTTGTTTAGCTAGCAAAATGTCAATATGCTTGTGCAAGAAGGACCCTGCAAGAGTGAATCCACAAAATGATGTCATGAATTTGCATTTGAATTGTTTTAGGGTTCATAGACTGTGTATTTGAAGACAATTCCTTTATGTTGCTGATGTCCTGTTTTGCTTGATAAATATATTTGGGACTTTGTTTATATTTGGCTTTAAAGAGACAGTGGGATCCATCCTTATTCCTGGTGCTGGTGAGAAGTGTTACGTGTTAATGTATTGCTGTAGAGCTATGCCACTTGTAGAACAAAAAAGGGAAGTTGTGACTGCCCACAGAATGGTAGCCATGACAAAAGGTGGGGAAAGGGGCAGGGCCATCAATAGTTAAAAGAGAGGGATTGGAAGTATCTGAAGTGCTATCTGGATCCCTCTCATGTAAAAAGAAATGTTTCCCATGGAGATTAAGCATTGCTCACATGTGAGATAAAACAGATTGCACCAAAGATAAGTCCCTTTTAAATGTGACCAGGATTGCCCTAAGTTCTGTTTTGCATAGTTCTTTATTTAATCCATATACCTAACCCTTTAGCAGCAAAATAAACAAGCAAAGAAGAGATTTTAATGTGCAACATAGCCATCCTGCATATTGGAATGTTAATTCTGATGGGCACTTCCAAAACATCGGAGTGGGGGCCAAAAGGTCTCCCACTATTTTTTAAAATGATCAATATCTGTCAAAATACTTACATGTTTATTTCCAAGAAAAGAGTTACAGAGTTAAAACACACACACACACACACACACACACACACAAGCTGACCCAGCCTGCCCTCTTGTTCTTTCTGCTACGGTTGAAATGGCTGCCCTCTTGTTCAGCTTGGAAACCAAACGAAGAGTCCAATAATAGCAAAACTTATGCTTCAAGGTTATTCTTTTTTTTTCTTCAGCTGAAGTTCTTATTTTAAAAATAGAAGCACCAATTTTCTGGAAGTGTGACATCAGTTCAAGTATGTTGATGCAGTTTCCAAAGCAAGAAATGCCTCAGGTCACATTTCAGTCAGGTCAGCCAAAACTGCGATCAGGTGGTACAAAAAGGGGGGAAATTGTTCTTGGTTCTGAAATTAGATCCCTCCTCACATTTTCATTTAGGAAAATGCTTTTGCTTTTGTACAGAATAATATATAAGGCATAGGATTGCTTTGTCTACCACTCTTTTATGGTACTCTTTTGTAGTCTTATACTGATCATCTTGTTGAGTGCAAGCTGACTGACAGCAGCTTTTCCTAGCCATGCTATCTCAACACATTTAAGAGGGTTGCTAAGGTACCTTGTGCCCACAAAGCTTCAGTGCTGCTATTAGTTAGACCTTCATGGGGGAACTTAGAGGGCAAAAGTCTAGGCTCCTCTCTGCAGAACAAGCAGAAAATGGCCTTCTAACAAGACATGCTCAGCAAATTTTGAAAGGATGCAAGTCTTGCTGAAGAAGTAGTGGAGTTAGATCAGGAAAAAGCCCTGGAACATTCTGTTAAAAGTGTTCTGCTTATATACCGCCCCATAGCACTTCAAGAAGTCTGTGGGCGGTTTACAGTTTTTAATTACAGCATGCAGGCTACCCATTCCCCCCCCCCCAGCAAGCTGGGTACTACAGTATTTTACCAACCTCAGAAGGATGGAAGGCTGAGTCAGTCATGAGCCTGCTACCTGGGATTTAACCCCAGGTTGTGAACACAGTTTTACCTGCAGTACAGGCACTTAACCATTGCGCTACCAGGCTCCTGTTAGCAGGGACAGGGACATTATTTGCCATGCCATTGTTGAAACTTCCCTATGCCCTCTGGGCTTGGCTACAATCCTCAAAGTACCTGAGAGAGGAAAAATATCATTTTCTCAAGAACAGCACATTGCTGCAAGGTATCTCTTTTCTAACACAGTGTCTCAGTGCAGTTTGTTCCTGGATGATTCATTAAGAACCATTCGCTTTCCAAAAGACCTGTTCCCCATTTGTTGATCCCATTACCTGCAACAACAACAACAACAACAACAACAACAACAATTTTACTCTCCACTTCCACATTTACTACAACACTCTTATGCAAAACAAAGTACAGTATTGTATTCTGCTTATATACCACCCCATAGCACTTCAAACACTCTATGAGCAGTTTACAATTTAATTATGCAGACTACACATAAGACACAAAACTACAAACACTTGCCCATTGCATATGGTCTCAAATTATTCAACTGCAACATAAGTTTAATTAATAATAATAATAATAATATAATTATTAATATTATTAATATTAATATTATTATTATAATAATAATAATAATAATAATAAATCATCTTAGAATGGGAGAGCTAATCCTGCAATTTAGTTCTTCTATGGAAAGTTAGATTGCTTGGCTCCCTCCCCTTTAAGATTCTGCTGACATATGAAGACCCACCTCTTTGGGCAGGCTTTTAATAGCGATGACTAGGTCTCCAGATACTGTTTATTTCCCTAAGTTTTTTTAAAAGAGTTATAAATGCTTTAAATTAATTGTTGTTATGTACCATCATGCCAGGACCAATTTACAGCAACTCCAACAGGGCTTTCAAGGTAAGTGAAGTATTTAAGGAGTGGTTTTTAGCAGTTCTACTCCCAATGAGTTTCCATGGCTGGGGGTAGGGGTAGGGGTTGAACTCTGTTTTTCAGCCCCAGTCAGTCACACTGTCCATTACTGCATTGCACTGGGTCAGCCTCAATCAGTTAATTACTATATTATTAATTATCATTCCAGCTTATTTTTTTTAATCTGCAATTTAATCTGGTTGTTTTGACATCATGAGCCACTTTGGGATCTCCTCTGGGAGAAAGGTAACGTACAAATGATGCAGGTTTGATAAATAAAATAAATCAGTGATTCCAGAAATCTCTCATCCAAGGGGCAGGAAAAATAACCAAGACCTTGCTATTCACAATACTAATTTATCCTTCACACCTTGTGTAACAGGACTACCCCCAGCCCACTCCTGCACATCCATTTTCCTCATGAAGAGTAGGATCTGATATGACCCCCAAAACAGGAATTTGAACTCAAATTTTCAGATTAATGACAGTGTTGCACTATTACGGAGAGACTGAAGTTTAAAGTCCCCTTCACCCACAAAGTTCACTGACTGATGCTGTGAGAGTTTCTGTCTAACTCACCTTACAGAACTGTTTGCTGCACGGACGGGGGATGGGTGAGTCCTAACCCATCTTACAAAGTGGTTGCAAAATTTGCTCAATTTGTGTTTGTATCCTTAAATAGAGCAGTTCTTCTTCAGTGATGCTAGATCTTCCTTTTCTACTTGTTGATCTTGCCCTTGATTCTGCATGTTTTGAAAAAGATTCCTGCTAAAAGGAAAGAGGGAAAAAGTTGCCTTTGTTCAATATAAAGCTGAGAAATAGCTTTCTTAGGCCACTAAAATATTACACGCCAATGAACTTTGGAGTCCTGCTGGACCTTTCTTCAGATTGGACATTACAGACTTTGAGTCCTGGCAGAGGAAGAAACAAAAGCTGGACATTCAACTGAGCTGGTAGAGTGGTTTTGCTTTTCTGTCTTTGTCACAGGCTGTTGGAGTAGCTGCTTCTCAGTGAAGGAACATTTTAGAATGATCTGAGAGTGCCAACAGAGACACAAGAGACATACACTCAGAGCTCTACAGTGCCTTTGAAAAGCCCCTTGACAAAGTAAACAGAGCATGGGATAAGAGAACAGATCCTATGAGTTGGTACACAGTTGAAGTACAAATTAACGGACAATTGTGCAGAGAAAAGTGGTGGGCACATCAGCACTGGGAATTGTGCTAAGGTCTAGGGATGATACAATACAGTGGAACCTTGACTTACGTCATTAATCCGTTCCAGACTTAAGTCAAACATGACTTAAGTCAAACAAACTTTTCCCACAGAAAGTAATGGGAAAGTGGATTAATCTGTTCCAGGTGATGAAAAAGACCCCCAAAAACAGCAATTTAACACAAATTTGACTGGGATAGGAGATTCCTTCCGGGGATGTAAATGAAATGTCTCTTCAAAGAGAGGAGGCGGCAGTGGAATTATAGTCCACAAGTTATATGCCTCCACTTTTTAATGTTCATACCAACAATGTCTAACATTTAAGTTTTACTTATTTTTAACCCGACGTTCCAAGTTCTGAACAACTCTATGCTTACCATTAAAGTCCCACAGCTGTACAGCTCCCCAACTAAAATGCTTCCATTGTGGACCAAACTTCTGTAGGCAGATTTTTTACAAGACTGAGCCGACTGTCTAACCAGCGAGGCCAGCCCCAAGCTCCTGGCCCTTCTTCTCCTCCGGCAGTAGCGGCGGCTTCGGCAAGGCCAAGGACCAGCTCCAGGTGCTCGGAGCTGGCCTCGCTGAAGCCGCCGCTGCCGCTGCCGGAAGAGAGGAAGAAGGCAGGAGTAGTTTGGAGGCGGCAGCCGTGATGCTGTGGCTGCCGCCTGATTCCGGTGCCTTGTGCCGGGGCTCCGAGCTGTAAGTTAAAGCCTGCGACTCAAGTCAAACAGGCCCCTTCTTACTGCAAGTCAAGCAGCATGTAAGTCAAGGTTCCACTGTATTCTAAACAGGGAATAATCTAGTGGAAACTTAAGTAGACAGTGAGCAAAAAGCTTTGTGGCGCAGTGGTTAAATGCCTGTACTGCAGCTAAAACTGTGCTCACAGCCTGGGGTTCAATCCCAGGCAGCAGGCTCATGGATGACTCAGCCTTCCATCCTTCTGAGGTCAGTAAAATGAGTACCCAGCTTCCTGGGGAGCGAGGCAATGTGTAGCCTGCATACTGTAATTAAACTGTAAAGCACCCAGAGACTACTTGAAGTGATATGGGGTGGTACATAAGCAGAACAATTTGCTTTTAATCATAGTATATTTACTGAAAAGGAAGCCCCACTCTCTTCAATAGGTGTACTCCCAGATTAGTCTGCAGCTGGACTCATACTTGTTACTGATCAAGTGTTGCATCTCATCCCGATTAAACTCTTGAGAGAAAATCAATAGTTCTAGGAACTGAGGAAGTACGGTATATTTTTAGACACATTTTAAAAAGCCCCAGTGACAGATGTTTAGAAACTGTATGCAAGTCTGGAATGCAACAAGTGAGCCCTGTGGGAATGCAGCTCTAACTAGAGGTTTTGATTTAATACTCGGTGGATAAGTGCAATTAATCACCAAGTTTATCACAACACATATACACTGATATTATGTACCCAGAGCTCAGTTTTCACACTGTTTGATGATCATTCCATTCATACAGTATCAATATTCAGTGCACTTTTGTGTTTTTGCATTGTCATTAATTCTAGTTGCTTTTTGTGCCTCTGACTCATTATAATAGGCCACTTTGGCAAACTCTGCTTTCTGTGAATGGTTTTAAGTGAATCCTACAGATTTAGTGCAGTGTTACAAAGAAAAACCTGACAAGTGAGAATCAGACTTAAATCTCAGTACTTATAGATCTTAGTCATACAGAATATTCAGATTGTCTTATAAAGCTAAACATTGGCAGAAATTCTGTTGTTTAGCATAGTAAGTTGCACTAGAGTAGGTCTAATGAAGCAGTGGAGACACGATAATTCAAATCTTCCATAGCTTCCAGTGAATCAAATAGACTTCATATAAGTTAGAACTAGAGTAGGCCCATTTGAATCAATAGAGCTTATGGAGGAACTGACTTCAATAAATCTCTACTGATTGAATGAGATAGCATGACTATGCTAAGCAGCAGCATTTCTGCCACTACATAGTTTTAGATAGAATGTCAGTGTGCCCTAGGAATAACACTTATTGCTTACAACTAATGTGATAATTTTAATAAGACAGCAGAATTAGCCTGTTGTGACATGGAAATGAACAGATTTGGCTGTGAGGCTTTTTAAAAAAATGATGCTCCAACTTTAATTTCCAGTAAGGATTTATGAAAGTTTCTTCTATCTTACTTTAACATGACTACTCTTAAGAGGACAATTTTAAAGATGGCATCATGTAGTGTCAGATGTATCATAAAGCATCGGAAATGTACCACAAGTAGTCACAAACAATTCTTAGTTACTTTTTCTTATCCCAAACTGACCAAGAATTCCAGTTTAATGCCTTTTTACCATGCAGAATCTAATCTTACTGACTGAGTGTTAGATACAAAATAATCACTTTACAGCGTAATCCTATACATGGCACTCAAAAGCAAGTTGTGTGATTTACATGGAGCTTAATTCTGGGTAAAACCTAAAAGATTTGCAGTCTAAAACACCTATACATTTCAAATCAATTTAAGCATATGCTTAGGGTTGCACTCCGCAGCCCACTGATCTGAAAGTAAGTTCAGCTGGTCTCAGAGAAATGTACCGTATTTTCCAGTAAACTTGCATAAGCTTGCACCACAATTATCTCTCTTAAATGTGTGGGAGTTAAAAGGCAACTTCCACAATACTTTATTTAATTTTATTTCCATTGTGGTCTCTAACCGTAAACTGGTTTTGCAATGTAGATGATGGAAAGTAACTTTGGCTGTCTGGCACTTCACTACTTTCATAATAACAATGACCAAATGTACAATAGTATCCCCATATATGTGGGGGATTGATTGGTTGTGAGCCTACCCATGGATACCAAAATCCACATATAAGAGCGAAAGCCCCGTCACCCCCTTTCGCAGCACCTATTTGTGACAGTAACTGTCTTTGAGGCATCTATTTGTAACAGCAAATTATTTAATTATTTTTGGCAGCCAACTCAGCGGATACAGGGGTACTAATGTAGTTTATTTATTTTATAAGATGGGGGGAAGCATTTAGATCTGCATTTTTAAAGCTCCACTGAACTCAAAGTAAGCAACACAGAGAAGATCAGGCTGTACATACAGACATTCTGTTGCTACCCAGATAGAATATGTATCATGAAACTCTGAATTAAATTCTCAGTGTACATTCTCAGTTCTGTTAATGTCTTGTTGTTACAGATTCAGAGTCAAGGCTGCAGATATGTCTCTAGTAAAAATAAAAGCACTCAGCTTTGGGTCATCCCCACCCCCAAATCAACTTATAATTCTGAAAATGTATATTGCTAGCTCAAGTAACCAAGGAAGTGTACAAAAAGGACCTCATGATAATGTCCTTTTTGTACATTTGTGTTTATCGGGGGGTGCAGTAAATAATAGGGGCATGATTACTTTTTCAGACAGGTTGTTTCAGTCATCACATCCTGTGTTGCTACCATGTGTCTCCCCACCCCACCCCATGACTCTAGTTAGTGATTTAGTAAGAACTTCCTTCACTACTTGGTTTGCTTCATCCTTCAACTTCAGATGTGGTCAATTCATGGGGAGGGTCAGGAAGCAGTTTTGCAAGCTTGGTATATGGCCATGAGCCATGCATGAATCAACCACTCTCCACTAAGAAGGTTCATCTCACTCTTTTCTATACCTACTCCAACCCCAGTCAACCTGGTGCCCTCTGGATGAGTTGGATCACAATTGATAGGGGACTGAGCCTTTCTGTGCAACACATCTTGAGGACAACAGGTTGGGAGCATCTGAGATATACCTTGAATTATTTATAATTTATGATTATAAATTCGTTGACAAAACAGTTTTAACGAACCTTTTCTCTATTCTGTTACCTGCTATCAGAACTTGGGCTTTTAACTATGTCATATTTAACAGGCTTCATCCCTTTACCAAAGATGGGTATTACTCCAACAGCTCTTTCTTATATTTGTATTGCATTCAGAGACTCTGCATAAAGAAACTATAAATAGCAATTTACTTATATTACTTTTATTGTCAGTTCTTCATTCTTTGATTCATTCCTCTGCATATGAAAGACATTCATGAACCAGGTGTCCAAATAGTACAGTACATTAAACAAATCCCAAATTCTGAGATTTTTGAGTAAAGTGTGTTGCTTAATAACCTGTGCTGCACTTTTCTAATTTGGGGTAAGGTATACGTGTAAAGGTTATGGCATAAAAAGAGATGCTTAGAATGCAGGCTTGATGGGTTATCAGTTCATAGTATGACTGCAGTCTTTCATAGCACTGCATCCCTTCATGTATTTTTATATTTATTGTATCAGAACATATTTTTGTTCCTTATGACATTGGAATTTTAAATTGTTGTAAGTTATCCCAAGTAGTATGTAGGTGCTAGAAGGTCTGAATTAAAATCTGTATCATAGACAACAGAATCATTACCTGAAAATAGGAACCAACAAGTCTGTAAGTTTTGCCTTTTTCTTCATTTGGTTTTTGTGAATGTTGATAAATTCTGGTCAAAAATGGATTGAAACAAAATTCTCTTCCATTTCTACCTGGTAGTAATCCCCAATGAACATTGTGAGATGTCTCTAAATCTGTTTAGTGTCCTGATTCATAGCTTACTACATATTAGAAGAGGTAGGGTACAAAGATGGGCAACCTGTGATTAAACTGATTGGTGGTCCTTAAAATGTGAAGGTTCCCCCCCCCCGCACATGTGTGCTTGTCGTGTCTGACTCTAGGGGCGGTGTCCATCTCCGTATTCAAGCCAAAGAGCCATTGTTGTGCAAGTCCATGGCCATGTGGCCAGCATGGCTGCAAGGAAACACTGTTTTACCTTCCTGCTTTTTACAGTGGTACCTATTTATCTACTTGCATTTACATGCTTTCAAACTGCTAGCTTGGCAGGAGCTGGGGTTATCAGCGTGAGCTTGCTCCGCTTCGTAGCACCCGGGATTCGAACCACCTAGCTGCTGACTTTGCAACCAACAGTATTTGGACCCTTAGTCCACTGATATAAAAGGGTGATTACCCATGATATAAAAGGGTGTAGCGAACAAGTGCTCTAAGAAAGCTGTAGGAGTTGCCTTACCCAAGATAAAATCCAGTACTCTGACCATGAAAATATGCCTTTGTTTTTTGTTCTATTTGGTTCTTAATATGTCTTTAGCACAATGCTGTTATATACTAACATAGATATCTGTCACTCCACCAATACAATCTTAAATACCTTAACTTTCCAGGTAATTCTACCATATTCAAAGTGTATACACCTTTGAACATGTATTTTGGGTTAGAACCTAAAATATGAGCATTCCCATGTTCTTGAACCAAGCATGGACATTCTTGTGCAATAAGTAGTCACTTTCTTTGCTGTCATAACTACATTTTAACAGCTCATTTGATATTAGCTCATGCTCAACACTAGACTGGATATAAACTACCAGAGCCCTTGGACAGCATTGACGAAGCAGACTCTTACAAGCTTAGAAAGAGTAACACACTAGATAACCTAGTCACTAGAAAAAGATAATTGGAATTAGTGCTCAGGATTTAAGGCACCATCATTGTCTAAGAGGATTACTTGAACAGTCTATTATAGCTTAAGAGTAACTCAACTGTGGAAAGATTGTTCAAAGCAACCACTGTCTCATAGAGAAATATACATTTACTGTAGGTCAGAGACAGGAAATATTTGATCCAGGAGGTGTCAATGGACTGCAAATCCCTTCATCCCTATTCATTATTCATTTGTTTTATTTATATGCCACCTTTCTCCTGATAACTAATGGTAAGGGATCATAGGAGCTGCAGGTCAGAAAAATGTATTGCACCGTGTATTCTCCAACTAGCTGGACAGCTCAGTTGATTAAGTATCTGGCCATGAAGCCAGAGGTTGAAAATTCAATTTCCCATTTTGCCTCCAGAGAGAAGAGCTTGTATAGTCTTGGGCAAGCTGCAGTCTCTGGATGGGAAACTACTTCTGGCTACTCTCCTAGGAAACCTTCAAAAGGTTTGCCAAGTCATAATTGACTTGACAGTACACTGAACAACAACAACAACAACAACAACAACAACAACAACAACAACAACTAGTAGTAGTAGTAGTAGTAGTAGTATTTCTCCACTCCATATGTAATTTTAATAGTTCTTTAGGTGTGGTAAATTCAGGGAATTTACTATAACAGAAGAGTGTGTACCCCATTTCTGGGTCTGTGAGCACGACAAGAATTTGCCATAGAAACTACATTTATAAATGGATATATCTCTTAACCAATTTTGATCTGGGCAAACATCAGGTTTGTTGCAGATATATGGATATGGATAACAATTATGGTGTGGCATCACTGTTTTGCTTAAACAAGTGGGTCAGCAGTAAAAGCCATAAATATGCAATGTAACTTGTAATGTAACCTGTAAACTTTACAGAGATATAAACTGATAACACTGTTAGATGGTCAGATATCAGAAAATGTTTCAGTTGTGAAAGGTGTTTGTCAAGGTTGTATTCTTTCACCTCTACTTTTTAATATCTATTCATAAAGAATTTTCCGGGATGCTCTTGAAGGAAAGAACCAAGGTGGGAAGGTGAATGGAGTTCTTGTTAATAACACAAGACACACTAACAACACTGTCCTGCTTGCAACAAGTCTGACAGATTTGCAAGGATTATTGGATTCTGTTGCTGCAGAAAACAGTGCCATGGGATTGCAATTTAACATGAAGAAGACAAAATGGATGGTTATCAGCAAAAAAACAAAATGGTTCACGTAACCTTCTCAAGATCAGCAGTGATATAATTGAGAGAGTATCATCTTATAAATACTTGGGGTGCTATGTCAAGGATAACTGGGACCCTTCATGTGAAATCTGTTGTAGAATTGAACAACCTAGAAATTCCTTCCAGAAAATAAGGAAAGTCTTGACAAACTAGGATTTATGCATCAGGCTTCATACAAGAATGCTTCAATCCAATGTATTCAGTATACTTCTCAATGGTATTGAAACTTGGACCCTTACAGACACATTATGCAGGAAGCTGGAAGCATTCGAAATGTGGGTGTACAGACGAATTTTGAAGATACCTTGGACAGCCAGAGTCACTAATGTGGCTGTATTATAGTGCATGAATAAAAAGCTAGAAATCCTCAATATCATAAAGAGAAGAAAACTGCAATATTTCGGACACATAATGTACAATGAGAAATACCATCTGCTTCAGGTTATCTTTCAATGAAAAATAGATGGGAAGTGTTGCCCAGGGCATGGAAGAACATTCTGGTTTAAGAACTTAAGCCAATGGTCCACAGTGAGCACAGCTGCTCTATTTAGAATAGCTTTAGATAGAAACCAGTTTAGGCTACTGATCACCGACGTTCCACAAGGGCATGGCGCTTGAAGAAGATAACACCATTAGTACTGCAGTCCTATGCATGCTTTACTGCATGGGAGGGTGTTCACATTAAATTTAATAGGACTTGCTTCAAGCACAAATATACTGTATGTTTGAAATTCAAGCATTATTCTCATGATCATTAAAACTAATGGGGTAATTGGTGTAGTTATCTGACAAAGGCCCCCAATAGTTTAATCTCAGTTTAATTATTTTGAACAAATATTGTGAGACCATGCACTGCTTTTGAGTATACAAAAGCTAATTGGAAGGGTGCATAAATGATGCTATGTTATAACCTGTATTGAACCAAAACTCTAAAACATTACACTACAAGTTAATGACATCCCAGTTCCTCTGCTCTAAAGATAGTTAATTAAAATATCTTCAGATCAGAAAATAACTTTTCAGATCTAAACTAGGCATGTGCTTAAATGATTTTACATAATCACAAATGCATAATGGCAGAGAAATCCAGTAACAGTAGAGTACTCAGAAGTTGTCTGGAATGTGAATCACGGCAACTGGACTTTTTTTCTTGAGAGACTGAAACGTTTCACTACTCATCCAAGTAGCTATGACAGTCTGAGGCCCTCAAACTGACAAAGCTACTTGGCTAAGTAGTGAAACATTTCAACCTCACAGAAGAGTAGTCCAATTGGCATGACTCAACTTCTGGATAACCTCACCTGAAAGACTGATGACTTTCAAAGAGATACCCATCATCATCATCATCAGTTTTTCAGATTTCTCCCATGATTCTTTCTTAACCCTACCGAGGACTGACCTTTGGACCTTCAGCATGATAGCACCACTCTGGTCAGACTTCACCTGGAATACTTTGTTCAGTTCTGCACAGCTCAATTTAAAAAAGATGTTGACAACTTTGAACAGGTCAAGGAGGGGCGACCAGGATGGTCAATGATCTGGAAGAAATGTCTTAGGAGGAGCAGCTTAGGGAGCTAGGAATGTTGAGCCTTACAAAAAGAAGGCTGAGAGGGGATATGACACCATCTGAAATGATGTCATATCCAAGAGGGGGCTGGCTTGTTTTCCATGGCTTCAGAGACTAGGACTCGGAGCAATGGTTTCAAACTACAGGAAAAGAGGTTCCATTTAAAAATTAGGAAGAACTTTCTGACAGTTGGAGATGTCCGGCAGTGGAATATGCTGCCACGGAGGGTGATGGAGTCTCCTTCTTTGGAGGTTTTTAAGCAGAGGCTGGATGGCCATCTGTCGGAAATATTGTGATGGGGTTCCTGCATGACAGGGGGTTGGACTGGATGGCCTTTGAAGTCTCTTCCAACTCTGATTCTATAATTCTAACATGAAGTGGCAATGAGTGACAAGTCAGGCAACACAGAAGCTCGTTGAAGGTGAGGTATTTGTGGAAGCAATACTTGCTATATTTCCTACTAACTCCGGCCAGACACAGAGAAAGGGAAAAGTATAGGTTCGAATTCTTCTTTTGGTCTTCTAAAAAATATCCACTGCATAGCAGGATACGCGTGAAGACACTGGGCCGAGGCAGAACCAGCCCCGAGGAAGTACTTAGCTTCGGCATATCGTCACAGACCCTAAAAACGGCATGGGATAGGGGGGGAAAGGGGTGGGTGGGGTAGGAAGCAACCGACATGTTTCAATCAGGCCAGCTAGAAAGCGGGCTGGGGTTTCGGATGCATCCCACAAGGCTCACTGCCAAGATGCCATCTCGGCCTCGAATCCTCCTCGGTCGGCAAATGATGCGCCGTCATGTCTTGCCTGCGTCTTGAAGGCCGCGGCCCGCTTCCGCCTGCCACCGCAGCTTGCGGCCGGCGCGTTGCCTCGCTAAGCCGCCCCGCATTTACCTCAACGCTCCTCCACGTGCGCAAAGCCGGGCCGTCAAACCCGCGCTCACGGAAGGCCACGCCAGAGTCAGAGCAGAGAAAGGAGGGGTGAGGCGCGCCCATGCGCGCTCTCTCTCTCGCGCGCGCGCGCACCCACGTACACGCCTGCCCGCCGCGGACGCCGCCGGAGTCGGCGCTCGCGTTCCCCCCCCCCGCTCCACCCTAAGGCGCATGCGCTCTGAGTTCAGGTCTCCTCAGACTGTTTGAACAGGAAGGCGGACATGTTTGTGTGACTCTGCCCTCCTGGAAGCAGCCCGCGACTGAGGCAGCGGTGGCCGGCCTGGGGGGGGCCTAACTTCTCTTCTCTGGTCCTTTGTTTTTCGAGTTGCCTCTCGCAGTGAGGAGGAGGAGGAGGAGTCGCAGGAGTCGCTTCTTCCCTTCCAGCCGCGGGACCCAACGGTTGTCTTCCCAGCGCCGAGCCGTGCGCGCCAGCTTCTCACGGACTTCGGGGGGAAACCCGATTTCGAAGCGCAGCGAGCGCACCTCCTGTCGGGAAAGAAAGGGAGGGGGGGGGGAGAAAAGAGTCGCACGGCGACTGTGACCGACGGCGGTGTGGACCCGAGTGAGAGGGGAAAGGAGTGGAAAAAGTGCAGGGACGCAGCTGGGAGAAGAAGGAAGAAGATGCCTGGGCTGTGACGCGGCCGCCGTCGGAACCGCGGGTGTCCGGAGGGCAAGGCGGAGGCTGTTTCCCTCTCTTCTCCCCCCTTCGCAACACGCTCGCCCCGCTGCAGAAGTGGGGCCAGGGCGGCCTGGGCTGCAGTTGGCACCTTCTCGGCCCCTCCGGGCCGCCGCTGGAGGAGGAGGAGGAGGCGGCGGCAGCGAAGCCGTGCACAGCGGCGGCGGCCTCGTCTGTCTGGAGGGAGCAGCCCTCTTGGCGCTCTCTGGAGAAGGTTTCCTGTTTTTAGGGTAGGCCTCTGCCTCTCTTTTTTCCCTTCCCTTCCCTTCCCTTCCCTTCCCTTCCCTTCTTTCAAAGTAGCAGCAGCTACTGGGTAGCTGGCACGGAGGAGGAAGAGGAGGAGGAGGAGGAGATCCGGAACCGTTACCCTGCCTGCCAGGACGGTTGCCTGGCTGGGAAAATGTGGCTGCAAAGACCCGGGGAGCCAGGCTGGAGACCGGAGAAGACGGGTAGAGCTGTAATTACAGCCTAGACTGAGACTCCAGGGAAGGGCCAGCGGGGAAAGGCTACTTCCTCGAGGAGGGAGTAGCGGCTCTTCCACCACCACCACCCCTTTCGGCTCTGAACTCGCTTTCGCGGGAGGATGTGTGGCGTGGAGAGCATGAGGGACAGCCCTAGTGCCTACCTGACCGTGCCCTGAGGAGGAGGAGGAGAGCTAGGAGAGGAAGCACAGGGAGGCACCCCTGTTCCGTTTTTGCTTGTCTGTGGATTAAGGCGACCACCACCGCTTCAGCACCATGTCGGCAGGAGAAAGCTTTGAGTCTCGGTTCGAGAAGATCGGGATGATGATAAGGGACCCCAAATCTGAAGTGAACTCGGACTGCTTATTGGTGAGTTGCCTGAGCTTCCTATCCATAAACACAAACCGTTTGGGAGTGGATTCCCTGAAGGTCTGCTGGATGAATGGGTGGAGTCATTTCATCCCTTGGCTTGCCTGAGTTGGGTTTTTCAAGAAGTTATTGATCTAGCTCTGATATATTTTGAGTCCCCCTCTCTGTTGGATAAGCGGAAGTGTTTAAAAATGAGTTGCAACGTATTGGTCAACGTCCAGTTTTTTAAGGGAATGTGAATGGTACACCCCCACCCCCACCCCCACCCCCACCCCTACTGGGTTTTGGGGGAAAATGTGGGTACTGAATTACCACCCATACATAAAATATTTTCTATGCTAATATGCAAATCATAGTTAAGTAAACTTATAGCGCTGAAAACAAAGCAAAAGCATTTCTCCATGTTCTGAAGTTAAGCAAATGTCTTAAAACAAGACATGATGGAAACGGGGAAGGATCTGTTGTAACAGAATTGTAGACAGCATTTAAACCAACAATTTTAAAGTTTTTAGGCTGCTCTTGTTTTGAAGATGTAATCCTGTATGTGGTATATATGCACACATACATAGGTTCAGTAGTCAGTGTGGTGTAGCAGATGGAATGTTGGATTGGGAAGACTTGGGTTCAAATCCCTCCTCAGATATGGAAAGTGATTTGGGGTTGCAGTGGTAAAACACTCCTTGGGCATTTTGCTTACTTTGAAAAGTAAGGGGTTTGCCATCAGAAGAGATTTGATAGCTCACAACAACACAAAGATTTGGCATGGCTATGTTGCATTTTTGATTACTGTACATTTTTCCATTTTAGTTTCTGAACGGAAACATTTTAAACAAATGAGTATCTAATATGATCTTTATAATACCCCCCCCCAAAAGAGACTGCATTTAAAGCATTCCAACAAAACCTTGTTATGTCGGTGTACTGAGATAAAGTTCTAATTTTTCTGTAATTCGCACAATGTTCGTGGTAACTTTGTTCCATGTTGCTCAGTGGATCTGTTTTTTCAGAGCATATTAAATTCTTCATCATAGTAGTGGGTAAAATCTCTAGTGTGCCATGGAAGCCGTACGTGTATGGTGAATATTTGTGTAGCTGCATGAGGGACGAACAAGATACCAGTGTTGTGACTGGACTGGGTCCTGCATCAAGATGAGATTTTACTTAAAAAGTCCTATGTATAAACTGTTTGGCAACCTGCCTGCTCTGTTAAAAATGTAGCCGGTTAGATTATGCTAAATGTGATGTCAAAGATTTTTGTCATCCATTGTTTGAAGGCCTTAAACATTTATAAAGTGGGACAGAGTTGCATATCTTTAAAGTGATCTGATGTTAAAATATGCTCATTCCAATAGAAGTGGCATTGTATTCATTGAACTTGTTTTGCTGGTATAAGAGGGTTTTATTGTATTATTTAAAAGTTTAGATTTAGGATTCAACAGAGTGAACTAACTGATCAGAGCTATTTTCACACAATTGTTTTAGTCAGTAGCACTCTTACTATTGTATTCAGAATATAGGCTGATGCTTAACTGTTTTGCCATGGGCTAAATATAATAATACTAAATTCAGTATATGATTTGTCTGAATGCTAAGATGTAATTTCAACCTTCCAAATTAGCTTGTTTAAATAAGTCCTTAGTTCATTCTTTATTCTGCTCCCATAAGGAAAAGGGTTAAAGCTGCAAGTTGTGTAAAAACCTGTGATCTTAAAGGTATTATTATGGTATGTTCCATGATGCTGTAGTAGAACTCTTACCCAATATGTATATGTTGGAGGTTTCCTTATGCAGACTCATACAATTTGTTAAGTACCTATATTGCATATTTTAGTATGTACTATACAACTTAAGGCCACGTTGCAATCCCTTCCTACCTGCAGGAGAGCTGTGAAAACTTGGCTGTGCAAGAAGGCCTTTGGCTGTTGAGTGAGTTGTTTGTACTTAGATCTGCTGGGTGCCTATATTTTTGTTTATGTCTGTGTTTTTATATTGTTGTATTTAATATATTGATTTGTTTGTGGTTTCTGTTTTTATTCTTTTTTATGCTAATTTATTGTTGTTCACTGCTTTGAGTGGCTTTCACAAGTGGGTGATATAAAAAACATAAATACTAAAACTATTGGAATGCTTGTTATGGGATAATTTGGACTCTCTGTACCCATATCTTGTGTCTGTAAAATTTGTGACCATAAATATAGTTGTTACAGCTAGTGATGGAATATCCAAGATGGCTGACACTTAAAGCAAAAAGAGTCCTGCTTATATACTACCCCTTAGCGCTTCAAGCACTCTCTGGTTGGTTTACAATTTAATGATGCAGGGTATACATTGCCCCCACCCCCCGCAAGCTGGGTACTTATGTTACCAACCTTGGAAGGATAGAAGGCTGAGTCAACCATGAGCTGGCTACCTGGGATTGAACCCCAGGTTGTGAGCACAGTTTTAGCTGCAGTACAGGCATTTAACGACTGCACCACATCAAGTGTCTAACTGCTTCCCCCTTTCATTTTTCCTTTTCTTTTTCCTTTTTTTCTTTTGAGTGCATTAAACATCTGAAGACATTTAACTCTGTTTTCATCTATTACATCTGTTTAACACCAACTGTTTGCCCGTTGTGGGCTCTTACAACCAATAGCACTTTGGTTCGAAATTGCCACCTAGCACTGACTAGGTCCAGCTGGCCCGGCTGGTAGTACCTAATAAGGGACCCTTCACAGGGTTACAGGAGAATATGGTCAACGGTTTTTAAGGTGGAAGAGAGCTTTATGCCCCAATGGCTGATAAAACAGGAGAACCATCTTCTAGGAGAAGGGAAACTCTGATTTTAAACCTCTGCTGCCTTGTGGCTGTATCCATTTCTGAAAAACGCTTCAGGAGTTAACCTCGAGGTAAAATCCGAAGCTGGAGTCCCGGAAGCACTTCATGGCTGTGTACAGTCATGTTTTGGTAACTCCTGTGACACAGCTGGAAGTAATCGTATTGGCTCTGCCGTTCCATAGAGTATTCCGGTGATGTGGAGAGGGGTTTTGCTGCTTGGATAACAGTGTTAACCTCCATGTTAATCTACCCAGGCCTTGTGCTCTGAAGAGGCCACTTCAGCTTTGCATGCAGTGTGGAAAAAACACGGCTGCTATACAGAGCACAATACTATACAGGTAAAAGCCATGAGGCTGTTGTCAGAGAGGTTGAGAGTGCAGAGGGCAGTTGGGAGGAGGCGCCTGGCCCGGGACAGCCTGGTGGGGCCCAGGCCGAAGTTTAGCAGCGCCAGCACCTGCAGCCTGCCAGGTGACCTACCACTGTCCTGGGCTCTTGCGCACTTCGCCGATGCGCAGGTGGGAGGAGGAAATTTTGCACACAAGTGGGGGGAGGAAATTGGTGCGCTTCGCTGGTGCGCAAGTGGGCAGCATGTCGGGAAGCTGGCAGGGGCTTGGCGGGCGACTTCTGACAGCGCGCGGGTAACTGGTCGTCCATGGTCGACGTGTTGTGCAGGCCTGGTTTAGCATTACAGTACAGTAGGACCCCGGTATCCGCTGGGGATTGGTTCCAGGCCTTCCCGTGGATAATGAAAACCATGGATAAAAGAGAACAGCTGCCCATCCACCCCAAAACTGCTGTTTCCTGACAGTAGCTTGCTTTATGACTGCTGTTTTGAGACAGTAGCTTGCTTTATGACCACTGTTTGTGACAGTAGCTTGCTTTTACAGATGCTGTTTGTGACAATAGCTTGCTTTACAGCTGCTATTTGTGACAACAGCGTGCTTTGTGGCTGCTGAATTATTTAATTTTTTCCTCTGCCAACTGGATAACTGAATCAGTGGATATGGGGGTCCTACTGTACTCCCCCGTTTATTGTGGGAGTTTGGTACCTGAAATACCTGTGATAAAGGAAAATCTGTGAAATGCAGACGCCTCAGTAAACTGACCTTGGATTGCTCCTGCCGGCTGGCTTGCAAAGAGAGGTTTTTAACCCCACTCCTGACACCTCAGGAAACCTTGCTGCCAGGAGCTCAAGGTCTGCTTGCTTAAGGTGTCAGGAGTGGGTTAAAAACCTCTCTTTTGAAGCCTGTTTCTCTCAAGAAACAAAGAGATATACTGAGACTGTAATATATGAACGCTTTTCTGGCGGGGGACTACTCTATATCTACAGTGACAGTACCCCTTCAAGGTTCAAGACAAAGGTCTTTTGCCTATCATATCTAGATAAATTGGTAATTGAATTGGGAAGGTATTGCAAAGAGAATATATGCCTTGCAACTAAATTACTGCCTTGATTTGGTGAACAATTATTATATATTTAAAGTTATTAAATCATGAACAATGTCTCTTTTCTGTTCTGATGTTGTTTCACATTGCTTCCTTTCACCACCTTTTATTCTTGCCTTATCCTCAATTTTGGAAACAGTGAGCAGTGCATGGATGTACAAAATAGTATGTAATCCCCATATATCTTGCTGAGTATTTTTACTTAACTTCATACCATGTAGCCATTATTTGGAAATATTTCCTCTGGGGGAATCTTAAAATCTGATAGTTCTGTATCATGTGGGTTCTACAATCTGAATGCATAGCATTGTTAATTTCTTCCTCGAACAAGTACTAGATTGGAACCAGACAATGGGGTAATCACATCCAGGACTTGTGCCTAAATATGGATGTGGAAACAGCCACTTTTGTTTCTCAATAAGGGCATTTTACTTTTCTAGCCAGGTTTAGATCGAGGATTGATGCAGCTATGAAGTGAGAGAACCCATCTTCAGAATCTAGTCCCTTCCATATCTTCCCTTGCAGGATCAGCAAAGAAAGCAGATAATATTATTCATCTGTATCTTTGTATCCACAAATTTTGTGAGTAAACCCAGGAGTGTCCTATGACACCAGACATGCACCTTTTGACTTACTGAAATCTTGTCTTACTGACATTCGAATTACTTTTTGTAGGCTCCTGGTGTTTTTAATATTCCAATTGCACTTAGTGCTTTACTTTGGTAAAAGCTCAACCTATGAAATTTAAAGTATAAATGTCTTCATTGTAATTATCAATTTTATTCTGTATTTAGTTTTGTTAGATTAAGGATTTCCATTCATGTCTGCTGACTGGATAGTTCAGTGAGTTTGTATCTGGCTGCAGAGTCAGATATCAGGAGTTCAGATCCCTGCTGTAATTTATGTATGAATAGCCATCCTGTATAGCCTAGCTCTGCCCCAGATGCCTGCAAAAGAAGATAAACATAAGCAACTTCTCAATACAGTGGCACCTCTGCTTACGGGTTTAATCCATGCCAAATGCATGCTCTTAAATTGAACAACACTTAAGTAGAGCAGCCCTGTCTTAAAAAAAATTTAAAATGAAAAAAATGTAAGTACAGCAGACCGCATCTAAAGTTTTTAAGGCAGCAGTTAAAATGCCAACGGTTTTCCACTCTTAAGTCAAATTGCTCTTAAGAAAGCACTAGCAAGGACTACCATAGTGTTCATTAATAAATATGGGCACTTCATCATGCTAACAACTTTATAGTAAGCTGTCAGCAAAGGTCCACATGTATCATGCAGCACTAGCCCACTAGTCTCTGGCCAGTAGGCCCATTTACCAGATGCCATGTTTGGCCAGGGTCCTTCTTCCCCGGTGGCACACTATTCTGCAAAGGAGTCAGGCCAGCTTGGCCCTGTCTCTGCTGGCAGTTACCCACACTTCGTAGCGCTTTGTGTCCATCTCTAGTGAGCTTTGTCTCAAAAATTGTGCCTATATGCTTAAATGGTAGTTCCTTTGCACTTGGCAGGATTTGGCCAGCATTCCCAGACCCCTTACAATAAAAAGATCATGAATATTAAGGCACCATAAGTGGATGCTTAAGTCACATAAATAACCTTTAAGGATTTTTACAAAATAGTTAAAATGTAATTTATTTCAGTCCAAGTTCATTTTATAGGGTGGAGTATCAGGGATCTGTTCTCAAGTATGGTAAATGCTAATCAACAGGTGAATGGTATGTATTTTCAAATGTTGAAAGTACAACAGGAAGTGACAAAAAATTGGCTTATTCTTGAAAAAACGTATAATCTCTGTCACAGAGAATATGACAGGGAGACAGGTAGATATATTGGGTAATCATCTTTCTTTCCCTCTCTAGGGTATATCTTGTATTATTAATGGGGTATATATCCTACCTGCCCCACATGGTGTGATCAAATATTAAGGATGCATGCCTCCACATGCCATTTCAAATATCAGAAAGTTTGTTTTGGTGGGGTGGCAACAGTTTTAGATTACACAAGCAGGAATATGATTTTCTGACTTTATGGTTGCTGTTTCCAAAAAATTAACAAAGCATTGATGGTTGTATTATCACATATTTTGATGACTTGCACATATGTAGTGTGTGAAATTGCTACACATAGTAAATTCAAAATTAGAAATGGACACCAAACAAAAAATGAAATGCTGTTTCATTGTTTTGCTATGTAACAAATTGTTTTGTTATGAACCGAACCGAACCATCTTTTTTTGGTCCAGGAAACAAAACAGGGGAGCTTTCTGAAAGGGTTGCCACACGTCTGGAAATCTTGGGAATCCTGGAAAAGTCGGGGAAAAGAAAAATGGTTTGGAAATCCTGGAAAAGTTAGGGGGAAATGTAGATAGTAATGGAAAAATTGGATTTTGACTAGAGGTGGGTGTTACCGCTAATCTTGGAAATTGTTAACAATGTTTTCTGATAGCAAGATCACCGAATCAGTGCATTAGGGGTGCACTAAAGTTGGTTATGGTCAGGCCCCTTATTTTAAAGGGAATCTGCTTTCTGCGGTCCATGAAAGTGGGTATTTTGTCATTTCCTTTGATGAGAGCCTAACAAGTTTTCTCAAAAGCAACAAATGAATTGGCAACTGCAGGGACTGTGGAGGCACAGGGAGTTTATTCTATGGTATTAACTCCCTAATTGCCTCCACACTCCCAACAAATGTTGCCAGTTACTACCCCCAGCCCCTTTAGAGCTCAGCCAGTTTACCATATATACTCAAGTATATACAGTATATATATTCCCTGTAAGCCCCCCAAATTTGGAAAGGTTTGGGGTTCAGAGGGTTGACTTATTAAACTCCAAAGGGCCCCCCCCCAGGAAAAAAATCATTTGTAATTAAGGGAACTGCTTGACGAGGCTCCTACTGTGGGGGTCTATTATCGGCTTCCGACTCAATTACAAATGATTTTCACCTAGGGGGACCCCCTTTGGAGTATAATAACTCAGCCCCCTGAACCCCAAACCTCTCCCAATTTGGGGGGGGTCTTATGTGGAAGAGTCCAGAGAAGCTACCCTTCAATGTTGGTGCCTCTAGGACCCAGGGGAGCCATTAACAAATCATTTCATTTTGTTCTGAAACTTTTTTAAAAATTGTTAGTAACAAAATGAAACTACTAAAGAAATGAAACGAAATACTATTTTTTTGTTTCATGTCCATCTCTATTCAAAATATATTTGTGACTCACTTATCTGAAATCCCTGTCATCTTTCAACTCCAGTTTATTTAATATATGAAAAGTGGTTGTTTATTCAATAGTCTGCAAACATGACTTTAGTATACATCGAATTGACATGCATTTGTTTCTTTTCCTATTATGATAATGGAAAATATCAGCACTAGAGTCAGGGCCAAGGGACTTGTCTTATTAACTCTCTTAATCTAATAAACCACCAATGGCAATTCTTTATAAGAGAAATAAACAGGAGCCTTTTGTTTTTAGTTTATCTGTGGGGCTGGGTATCACTCCCAGGAAATTAGGATCAAACAGTTCATTATTAACTGAGATTGCATTTGACTTCTCAGTTGATAGCTTCAATAATGAAAAGTCCCCCCCCCCATTTTTCTTTTGCCTGGTTTAAGACATGACCCTAATAAAATCCAGGAAAACAAACTACCTAGCACTTCACTGGCTTACTGTCATTTGTCCAAATTACAAAATACAGTACAAAGTTAGTTCTTGAATTAATTTCACTGTGTAAGTTTGGTGCATACTGTATCAGAGATCACTATTGAAATGGACGGTAAACAATCCTAGATGTTCTCAGACATTTATTTCTAACCCTGGTGATGGGGAGGGGGGAGATCATATGTGATTTGTGTATGTGAGGGATTTTAGCTTGTCTTAATCTGAGGGTGTATTCGTGCAAAACTGAACAAAGTAAAAACAAAAAGTAGTCTTGGGATTAGAACTCATTTGTTTCAGTTTAGTTTATTTGATTAAAATTTTTGACCATCTCAAAATACATACAAATCACATAAATACACAATAAAATAGCTAAAATACAATACAAATGCTAACATTTAAAAACATCATAAGCATATCTTAGTTAAGCGAGTCACCCCTGCAGGAAACTCCTATTTGTTCAATGTAGTGGGATCTTATGCCTGCCTCCTTTGTTATAAATTTAACTGTATTTTGGACAACTTGTGCATTGGGACTCTGAAGAAGAGAACGAAAGTTCATGTTCCAATGGACTGTTCTTCTCAATAGGGCAGATAGATAGTTTTGCCTGGCAACAGAATATAATGCACAATCAGATAAAATATGTGCAATATACTCGATAGCAGGAACCCCACATATACAGTTTCTATCGTAAAAATATCATTTGAATATGTGTGTCAGACTACAATATTGTACACACACAAGAGAGAGTATCATTCAGCTTGGTGGACTTCTAAATAGAAGTACAGTATATGGGTTTGAACTGTTAAATTAGTTAAATTGTAGATGGTTTTTTAAAGTCATACAGATCTTTATGGATGAAATGTTGGATGAAATATTTCTGAAGACATTGGTTTCCGCGATGCCAAGCGGCACAGAAAAAAAGTTTTAAAAAGTTTAAAAAAAGAACCGATTCCCGGTCCTAAAAGCAGGCGAAAACTGTCTGAGGGCACCTACCAGGCCAGAAGGGTGTTTTATTTGGGGGGGGGGGGTTCCCCGCCCCCCCTCTCCTTGGCTGGTGCTACTGCTGCGCTGCTGGTACCAGGCGGGGGGCATCGTCTCGTCTGCCTTTGCCATGCGGTATGCGGGCGGGGGGGATCCAAAATGGCGACCGCAATATTTTTTTTGAAATCATGGTCCAAAAACCCACCAAAGCACCACAGAAACATGCGAAAATTAGCTATTTTAAATGCTTGAATTTTTACAGTAGCAACAGTGGGTTTGTCTTGCCAAAATACGTCTCCGTTGATTTTATTTTATTTTTTTTATTTTTATTTTTTTACACCTGCGCACGCGCAATGATGGGCTGGCCATGGGATGGGACCATGCAAATTTTTGGAGCCACTCCACCAATCGCATGGCAGGGCGCATCCTTGGCCTCTCCATTTGCCATGCAGTGCGGGGGGATCTAAAATGGCGACCGCAATATTTTTTTTGAAATCGTGGTCCAAAAACCCACCAAAGCACCACAGAAACATGCAAAAATTAGCTATTTTAAATGCTTGAATTTTTACAGTAGCAGCAGTGGGTTTTTCTTGCAACAAAACGTCTCCGTTGATTTTATTTTATTTTATTTTTATTTTTTTACACCTGCGCACGCACAATGATGGGCTGGCCATGGGATGGGACCATGCAAATTTTTGGAGCCATTCCACCAATCGCATGGCCAGGTTTTGCTGAGACTTCTGGGTGTGCCAGAGAGGACATTAAAAGCCCACAAACCCGAACCCTAAACCCGAACCCGAACCCTAACCCATACGCCAGTACACTGTGTTCTTAGTGGGCCAGAGGCACCCAGAGGTACAGCCCACTAACCCACCCTAACCTTAACCGTTACCCTAAGCCTAGCCTTTACCCCCTACCCCATGCTCTGGGAAGTCAAGTCGCGCTAAATCGCGGTGGTAACGACAAACAAAAAAACAAAAAACGAAACGACAAATTTTTGAAAAATTTCACGAAAAATGGAAACGAGCTGAAACGGACCCGTCCCGAAAAACGACAACTCGAAATTTTTTTTCCCCAAGTCGTGCCCATCTCTAGTCCTTTCCTATAAACTTGCAGTATAAAACACAAGCCAAAACAAGAAAAATGGAATGGAAAGCTAATTCTTAAAGTTAAAATTGTAAGCTCTTACAAGATGCAGCTTCAATGGAAATGACTAGTAGAGAAGAAGAACCAAAAAGACAGCTCGGCTTTGAGTCTAGCCAATGGAGCAAATACTTCCAAAGTTTCTCAGTTACTGGTATGTCCTTCCTCTTTGTCATGTTAAGGGGTCATCCAGGCTTCAGGAGCAGGCAACTTCAACTAATCTGAACTGCAGATAATCCCATTTCTGGCCCCAGAAATGGAAATCTTAACTTCCACCTTTTTTTTTTACTATGACGACAATGATTGCTGCTGCTTCTGTTACTACTACTACTGCTGCTGCTGCTGCTGCTGCTGCTGCTGCTGCTGCTGCTACTACTACTACTACTACTACTACTACTACTACTACTACTAGAGATGTGAAAGCCTGGAAAAAAATTCAGAAAAAAAGTTTTTCCCCCATTTCTTTCCTGAAGCCCTTTGGAATTGAAAAAAAAGAAAAAATGATTATGGAATGTTTTATTTTAACATGATGAATAAAATATTTTAAGACAGGGTATTAAAACATTTTCCATATCATTTCTAAAAATATGCATAATATCAGATCCTATTTTCTGTGCAGTGAGGACCAGTAAGTCTCAGGTTACAAACTGCTCTCTTCAATGCAAGAACAAGATGCATTTATTCCTTTAGGAGGTGCTGCTATTGTCACAAGAAAAAAGGTTTCACTTTTGTTTTTGCATCAAAAGTGCTGTCTACGCCAATGGCGTTTGTCCCTCTCACCCACTCCCGCTGGATGTGGGTGATCGTCTGCTGTAGTTTCTGTTTCTGGCAACAGCAGCAGCAGAATTGGAGGGAGCGATACAGGCTTTGTAAGGGTATGAACAGTTGCCACCCACATCAATCCCTGTCCTCAAAGAGGCCACCTCTGCGGGGCCTCTCCACCATCCCTGCCACCATAGCTGAAACTGGGATTTCTCCATCACCCCATCCCCAAGAGGCCTCCGGGATTACCCCACCCCACCCCCATTGCTCCATTTTTAAAACAGGCCTCTCCAGGGAGGCTTTTCTCCCCCACTCCTCTACTCTAGCTTGGATTCCCATCCATTGCTCGATTTTCAAATTTAGGTTAATTTGTTTATTATTCTTTCTGCTGTATTTTGTTTTTTCTTTAGTATTTTTTATTATAGTATATAAATTTTTTTGGGCTGTGGAACGAATCGTCTGAGTTTCCATTATTTCCTGTGGGAAAATTTGCTTTGATATACAAGCGTTTTGGTTTACAAGCATGCTTTCAGAACAGATTATGCTAGTTAACCAAGGTACCACTATACACAGTTACATAAGAAGCAATAGTCTAATAAAATATAAGTAATGGCAGATT
>JAHTLZ010000204.1:50726378-50771544 GCA_023846285.1 Phrynocephalus versicolor
TTTTTTCTTTTCAAGTGCATTTCTCAAGGCTGCTCAAGCCCAAAGGAGCCTGGTCCTGCAAAATACAAACTCACCAAAGCTGAGAGGAGTGTTTAGTATGGGAAAATGAAAGAAAACAGGGGGGATGGTGAGGATGGAGAACTCAAGGAAAGACAGAGCCGAGCATGCAAAAAATAAACCATGGAGGAGAAAAGCAAGGTGAGTTTGGGTTCACCTTCACCCACCCACCTCAAAAGGCTTACTTCCATGTATACCACACCCCTTCATATTCGGCATCATGATTTTAGGAAAAAGTAGTGTGGTATGCCTGGAAAAATACGGTACTGTACCTTTTAAATACCTTAAAAATGTTACTAAAATATAGCCTGGGATATCTGTACTAGTCTTCTGTAGGCACAACCACTACTGTATTTGAATCTCTCTTCCATATATGTGTGTAAAATTAAATTGTGTATTAAAGCGTAGAAAAGTTGTACTATTACGCATAGTTGCACTTGTCAATGTTTATATATTTAAAGTGTATTTAGAGAAAGCACATGTGTATTAATGGATTCTAAGTGTGCACTTGTGAGGTTAGCTGACATTTATTTCACTTCTTGATAGGCTTCAGAAAAAGATTAGCTTTATTTTCCCCTTTGAATTTGGGAGGAAGTTGCAATTCAGCAGATGTCTTTGCCAGTCTTTTGAAAGAGCAAATTCTGTTGCTTAATTGTGCCTTTGGAAGGCAAACAGTGTAAGCTAGAGCAACCTCTCACTGGAATTTATCAAGTCTCTGGATTGAGTGCATGTTGAGTCAATGGACAGATTTATGTCCAATAATCCAAGCTGGAATTCATTACTTGTAGTGAGAAGCTTTTCAATTTGTGTTCTGCAGATATAACTGAGCAACAGGATTTTGGTTAGTAGTTAATAAAAGTGGAAGAACATAGGGAGGGAGAGAAAATAAAATAAACCTAGGAATAAATAAAATAAGCCTAGCATGACCCAGCACTTGAATCATATGGTATTTACAAGTAACTAAAAATTTACAGTCATAGCATGTAAGGACTGACATTATTTTCTCTTAATTTGCATATGTAATTTAATAGCTGCACTTTGAGGATGGGGAAGGATTATTTACAAGTAACTCATTGTTTATAGAAAGTGATTTTTAAACTGTTGTCTGATGGCACATTGATCTGAGTCTTATCACTGCCTAGGTAGAAGATTAAAGTATCGAGAAATTCTGTGTATTAATCATGATTAGCCTTTAAAAATATGCCATGTCAGGCATTCAAAAATTGCTTGCCAGGTATGAGTGAGCTCAACCATTTGATCAAAAGGACATCCAGAATTGTAGTGATCCTTAGCTGTGGATAAGCTAGGCTGCTGCTGCCAAGAGAAAAGCAAAGAATGATTTTTATCAGAAGGTCTGGATAAACGTATAGTTTGTTGGATGTGAAATATACCGTATATACTCGAGTATAAGTCGACCCGAGTATAAATCGAGGCCCCTAATTTAACCCCCAAAAACTGGGGAAACGTATTGACTCGAGTATAAGTCTAGGGTGGGAAATGCAGCAGGGCCTGGCAGCTCTTCGTTTGTGAGCTGGGGGAGTGGTGTGTGATGTTTAAAATAACTTTTAGCCACTGATGCACGAGCTATATTAAAAACACAAGTAAAGCAAAAAAGTAAAACAAATGAATAAAATTCCCATGCATCCATTCAGTCTATCAAATCTATCTATCTAATTTTAATTTTTATCCTGAAAATTCTGGGCTCTGGAGGTAACTGGAAGGTAGCAAGTTTTCTTGGTTAAGTTAGGTTGAACTATGTTTGGTACATTGACTTTCCACTCAGCCATGCAACTGGGCAACCTTTAGCCAGTTCCCCTCTTTCAGCTTAACCTACCCTACAGTGCTATTTTGACAAAAAAAGTAGTGAGGGAAAAAAAACATGTATCTTACCTTGATCCTGTACGAAGAAAGACAAGGGGGAGGGAGCCTGAGCTAATTAATAGCTGACTTCTTGTTGCTTTGTAGTGTGGTATAACACAGTGGTGGAGTAGCCCCATTGAATCAGTGGGGAGTTGATAAGTCAATTCTTCCATACATTCCAAATTGCAGTGTGAGTTTGATCACAGTAAAGAAAATAGGAAATACTGTAAAAGTATACTGTGTCTTAGTATCTGATTTGTTCCTGCCTTCTTCAATCTGAAATAGTGATGTAAAGCAGGATCCTGCTTATAGTTAAGTATGGGATTTCTTCCTATTTTGTGGGTTTCCCCAAATACAAAATCAATTAATTACAGCTATTTTAAAAAAAATTATTCAAATGAAACTAAAGTTTCAGACCTGAGCATGAAAATGCCAGGGAATGTTGGTGGTTTTGTGTGCAGTGGTGGTGAATCTTTCACACTCCGGATGTTTTGGACCACAACTCCCACAGTCCTTTGCCATTGGCAATCTAGGCTTGGAATTCTGGGAGTTGTCCAAAACATCTGGAGTGCCAAAGGTGTCAGTGGAGTGCTGAAAAAGAGTCAGGGGAAATGACCCTGATCAAATTTGTTATCCTTGGAGAATGCTTATTAATATACTGATTATTTTTATTATACAGTATTACTGTATATTTTGTTATGTTATAGATTCTGTAACTTCACTTGATTTAAATCACCAGGTTCATTCTCTTGAAAAGATTATAATGCTGGGAAAGGTGGAAGGCAGTAAGAAATGAAAACCAGATATGAGGTGAACTGAGTTTACAAGAGCTAAGCGGGACAGTTGAGAACTGGTCATTTTGGTAATTGCTCATTCATAGGGTCATCATAAGTCAAAGGCAGTCTGACAGCATGTAACAACAAAAGAAAACTCCACATTCAGGTGTGTCTGCTTTCACATACCAAATGATATAAGCAGAGCTGCTGCATTCATGTGCTTCTTGCAGTCTTCCTAGCACCTTTTGTATGGCTAGTTCTAGAAACAGAATGCCTAACTAGAAGGACGTTTTCTGTGATCAGTCAGGACCTTACTTTTATCCTTATTAAACACCCATCCATTCTCAAATATCTCACTCCTTCTAGTAGGAGAGCTGCATGTTTGCATGACTTAGTCACATCTTGATTTAACAGAGAAAATATATGGAACATAGGAAACTAAAACAATCAAACGTTTCAAAACTAAAGTTTTACAAGCTGAGAAATAAAAAATGAATTAACATTAGAGTTGTGGGCATCTTTTCTGTTGTATATGGTCATAACATAGAAAGTAAGCTTTCCTGTTTGCCAGCAGCTTTTCATAATATATTGTGGGAAGATGATGTATAAAGCCTATTACTGTAGCTGGAGGCCTAAGAGAAAAAGTTGACCATACTTTTTAATTTAATTTTTGGTGCACACTGTATGTCTCTGTGTTATACTTTTGGAGCTGTTACTCTTTCTAGATTCTCTGTTTCTACTCTCCCAAGAAAGTTTTCCCCCAGTAGGAAACTTGCAGCAGTTGGAAAATGGAATGGGTATGCATTGACTTGGATCTCTATAATTAAGAAAAAATCATTTATTTATTTATATTATTTATATCCTATCTTCTATGAAAGTTACTGGCAGATTACAAAAAATTAAAAAGGTAAAAATACAATTACTATAATATTGAAAAGTAATTAAATATATCACATATTGAAGCAATAACTGAATACGTTTAAAACAAAAGGACATTAGAAAGAGTAAAAAGCACAGCATTGGCTTGATAGTATTGAAACTTAAAATACAGATAAATCAGCTTTACTAGATATTTAATTGTATTTGTGGGGTGTGCATTGTTTCCTAAATGTGTGCATATGGAATAATTGAATATATTATTTTTAAAATATTTGAGTAGCTATGGAAACATTATTCCTGCTATGCTCTCTTACTTAAAATAGTTACTCTGTATTTATGTAACATTCTGTGGTTTAAAAACCTATTGATGGCTAAATGTGACATAACTGCAATTCTTTTTGAGATGTTTATCATGTTGTTTTACTATATTTAGAAGTATTGTTCTTCATTTTATTATCTCTTCGAATCTGTCACAAAGATATGTAGTGATGTTTTCTGGTTGCTAGTAATAACACAATCAAATCTGTGTGTGTGTGTGTGTGTGTGTGTGTGTGTGTGTGTGTGATATAATTAGCTCTTTTTTAAGACATCAGGAAATTCTTACTATAAACAAGTTCTATAGTAGCCTTGTGAGCTTCAAATCTGAAAAAAAAATCATGCTAAGAAGGGAGTAACTGTGCACACAGGATAGTACCCTATTCTATATGCCATGCCCAGAATAGAAATCTTATGGTTTTTACCAATTTGCAAGATATCTGTTATATGCCCTATTATGCTATATAGTCTTCCTCCGCTATATTGCGGTTCATATGCTGTGGTCCCAGTATATCGCGGGACCACACTATATGAAGGCAAGGGATCCTGGGGCAAACTGTGTGGGCCTTTTGGGGGCCTCCTGCACTTACCTCAGGCCTGGTGCTGCCCTGAGCGGGCTTCCTGGGCCTGTCGGAGGCCCCAGAAGTAGTTTCCAGGCTGGAAAGTCCAAAAGGATACCATGCTATCTAAAAGACTCCATCTGCCCCCATGAGTCTGTCTGTGTATTAAGATAATCACAGGTGAGCTTGGTGGGTACATGGGAGAGGGCTTTCTAGGTCACTTTTCCAAGATTCAAGAACTCCCTCTCACAGGAAGCTAGGCTGAACCCATCTTGGCTGTCCTTCTGCAGGCAGGCAAATAACTTTCTCTTCAGGCAGGTTTTTCCTTAAGGACTAGAGGTCTGAGACATGTTTTAAATGGACTATTGTTTGAAATGTGCTTTAATATTTTTGACTTAGTTGTCATTTTAATATTAATACTTATTTAATCCCTTATTTGCATATTTGTATACCTCCTTTTTAGTGTTACATATTTTATGATGTAAGCCACCTTAGATTCTTTTGGGAGGAATTTGTAAGTCTAGGAACATATCACACATCATGGAACTGAATGAAATAAGTATCAGTAAGAATGATGACGTGTTGTGATTCTTATTAGTAGATATTCCAGTATCTTAAGTATAGAGTACATTTATGTATACATATGTTATCTATAGGGTAATTTTTTAAATAACTCAAATTATGTATCAGAATAGAAATGTGAAAAAATACTGTACTGCTAATGTGCCATCAAGTTGGAAGTGATTTAAAGTGACCCTAACAGGGCTTTCAATGTAAGTGAGATATCTTAGGTGTGGTCTTGCCACTTCCACACCTCTTATTGAGTTTCCATGGATGTAGAGGAATTCAAACCAAGGCCTCCCTAGTCTAGTCCAGTGGTGGTGAACCTTCAGCAGTCCAGATGTTTTGGACCACAACTCCCACAGTCTTTTGTCATTAGAAGTTCAAACTTGGAATTCTGGGAGTTTTGATCCAAATCATCTGGAGTGCCGAAGGTTGACCGCCATTGGTCTAATCCATCACACTAAGCAAACTGAATTTTACATATTTTGAGTACCTTGTTGCATTGACTCAGTGCAGGATTTATCTTGAGTAGTATTACATGTGTGTCTGACTTTCCATCTAAGAAGCTTAAGCTCTTCACAAATGGTAAACTTTCAGCAGTCTTTACTTGGGCAGTTGGCGTAAGAATGCTTTACTGTGTAATGTTTGTGTCAGGCTGGATTTGATTTAAATAAATTTAAATTAAAATTTTGTTTCAAATTAAATCAGTTTGATTTTTTTTCCAAATGATTTTTGTCCACTTTGGTTTGTGCATATTATAAGATGTGGTTGTGTAGATGTTTTTTGGATTAGCATCAGAAGTAATTATGCAAAGCAACAATGCTATCTGGCATCATAAATAAACCTGAAACCATCAAAGTCATTTGTTGAGCCCAACTTCTGCCCTTAGCTAGGCGATCAAATTAAAACTAGTGGCTTGATTTTGATCATTATTTGGCACTGTGAGCAGGGGTGTATAATTTTGAAAGTGCAGGGCATATCAAAGCTGAGCAATTAAGTCAGCATTCCTTTTTTTGACTTAAACTCACCTATTGTCTGCCCTAAGTGGTTTGTTTTGTGTATTATGTGGTTTGGTACAAATTATTCTAATGTAGAGTGCTACTACAGCTGTTGGCCTATGAAATTAAAAACATCATCATTATACGTCTACTGTGTCCTTACTTGCATATTGAAATGTACATTTTTTAAAAAAATTATTTACTTATTTTTCACTTACTGGGAATGAGCTTGTGCCTATAGCTTGGTTGCTGTTGTTGTGGTCCTGTATGCTATAGTGGGCATCTCATCTGGGATATGTAGCTTGTCTACACACTATAATACAGTGGTACCCCGACTTAAGAGCAGCTCGACTTAAGAGCAATTTGACTTAAGAGAGGAAAATTGTTGGCATTTTAACTGCCACCTTGCAAAATTTAGATATGGTCTGCTCAACTTACAATTTTTTTATTATTTTTTTAAACTTGTTTTTTCAATTTTTTAGATAGGTACCCTGACTTAAGAGTAGTTCGACTTAAGAGCATGCATTCGGAATGAGTTAAATTCGTAAGTCGAGGTACCACTGTACATGTGATCTCTTTCATCAAGCTGAAAATCATAAACTAACAACAAACCCTAGCTTGTGATTCTTTTTTTTTAATGAACAAAAGTTAGCTTTTATTTCAGTGAAACTGTAAGCAAGGTTTGCAGGATGGATTAAACAAAATGTTCATTGTTTATTTGAACCTATTTGGACTCACTGTAGCAGTGAGAAGCAAAGTGGGAGGGAAATGGCTGCATGCACTGGCACACACAGCTAATTCATATTCATAGCTCTGGAGAATTTGGGCTCATTCTGTTGTACAAAAGTGGCCACTGTCATAATAATACTGAAGGTACAAATGGATCACATATAGCACCAGTAATAGTGCTTTGTCAAGAAAGAGAAAAGATAGATACAGGTCAGGAGCAGCCACATCCAAGAGTTGTACCTCTGTCCTGCTTGTATCCTTCCTAACCCTATTTGCTTCACGAAGTTAGTACATTCACACAACTCAACAAACTAGGAATCTTATAGGAACAAGCAATATGCTGATGCACATATTGTGCCTCAGCCGGCAGCTGCTGTTTCTCTTTTGTGTGTGTGTGTGTATGTGTGTGTGTTGTCTCAAATGTGGGCTGGTTCGTGGCATCTTTCTTTGCCCTATACAAAGTGACTAAACCAAAGAATGAAAGCTTCCTACAGATGAAAGACTCAATATACAAAATATAGACCAAATGTGGTTTGTTTAGCTGCTCAAACTGATATATGTTGTCGAAATGCACCAAGAGATCTAAAAAGTATTAATAAGAGAAACCAATAACATTGTTTCATTAAATTGGCAAGTATGTATTACAGGAAATAATTGAAAATTAGTTTCCCACTCTGCATTAAACAAAAATGATACAAGTATCTTCTTGCCTTATCTAGTAATAGAATTACTATGAATGAAATAATGGATTAGAAGTTATCATGATACAGTATATTACAAAATCTACTGTGCCCTATACCCAAAAAAGGAAAAGATTTGTTACTTGGAAAACAGCCAGTATTTCAAAGGAATGTAACTTGCTGTTTTCTTATGCTACCAATTCCTACTAACTTCTTTATTTTAAGGGAAGTTAACATGGAGATGAAAAGTCAGAGTTAAACTAGAACAATTATATTTAGTTTATTAGTACTACTGCTCTGGTTTGTTCTGGCAGTAGTATAATAAAATGGTTCTGTAGACTGCACTGAACATTTGAACAGCAGAACTATGGCACTGTGGTCATAGAACACAATTACTTGTATCTGGAATGAAAATTTGATTGCATTACTTCATCTGTGCAGTTAGGTCAAGGTCTGATAAAAGGAAATTATTTTCAAAAAATGTTTTTCAGTTCTCCTGTAAATTCAGATGCATCGGGCTCTGCTGTCAGTGGTGCCCAGGCAGCAGATGTTCCACCAAAGCAGCAAAAGAATGATAGATGCAAAGCAGAGCTGTCCTATCATCTTTGCAGCTTCTTACTCAACTGATTTTCTACTGCTGGCTACAGCGGAGGCTCCTCTGCCCAGCCCTCTTGGCTGATTGCCTACAGACAAAAGGGCAGGGCAGAGAAACAGGTACAGCTGAGAATGGAAATTCAGTTGAGAAGCTGCGGGGCAAACTGGGCCTGACTAGTGGATGTTTGAAGCTGAGGAGACATGGGAGGGGAGCAGCAGCAGCAGCTGTGCAGCCGTCTTAAGGAACTAGTTTGTGACCATCTTGAGTGATGAAGGCTTGTGTAGGATTGAAAGGTAATCTCTTAAGTGTGAGGTTTTAGTTGTCTTATAAAGGTATCCTTTAGCCATGTCTGCAGATACAGTGGTACCTCGACTTACGAATTTAATCCATTCCGAATGCATGCTCTTAAATCAAACTACTCTTAAGTTGGGGTACCTATAAAATGGAAAAAATATTTGTAAGTTGAGCAGACCATATCTAAAATTTGTAAGGCGGCAGTTAAAATGCCAACAGTTTTCTGCTCTTAAGTCGAGCTGCTCTTAAGTCGGGGTACCACTGTACCATAAAATATACGGATTTGAAAGTTGATGGAAATGTTTTTATACAACTGCACTTGTATAATATAAATTGTATAACATTTTTTCTGTTTTAGAATACTGTATACTGTAATATTTATTGCTTATTTCAACTTAACACTCATGATCATGTCAAGTGATGTTAGAATTATTGATGTTACACAATGCCATGAGTTTCACAGCAGAGGTTTTGCATTTTCTTAAACACATTTCCAGTAAAACAACAAATCTTAATTTAAATGGTATCAGTGTTTTAAATTTACATTATGAGCTGTGGAACAACTTTGCATAGAAAGAGTTATTTCCATTTATATATGCATAAAATTAAACTATAAGTCACCTACATTGTAAGTCACTGGTCATTTTTATTTATAGACAAGAAGAGAAATAAGCTGCCTAAATGCCCTAAGCACATCCGATCTCGCCTGATTTTGGAAGCTAAGCAGGGTCGGCTCTGGTTAGTACTTGGATGGGGGACCATCAGGGAATACCAGGTGCTGTAGGTGCTTGGAGTAGGAACTGGCAAGCCACTCTAGTGCTCCTGCTGAAAAAACTCCATGGACATGGGGTCACGAAGAGTCGGTCACGACTGTAACCACACACACACACACACACACACAGAGAGAGAGAGAGAGAGAGAGAGAATTTTACATGGGTTATTTTACTGTATAATGGCTGATTGCACTATTAATCAGAATGTAATTCATTCAGTTGATTCTATCAGTTTTGCACACATACTATTTAAATGTAGTGAATATTTTTAAATAGAAATTGTATACAGATAGGCATCAACTGTGTTCTAAAAATCTTAACATTTTTTGTTTTGCAGGATGGATTAGATGCACTAGTCTATGATTTGGATTTTCCTGCTCTAAGGAAAAATAAAAACATAGACACCTTTTTAAACAAATGTAAGTATGGGTCTTTTACACATTATACAAATATATTGTTGCCACCTGAATACTAATGATGTTCTTGTTTTCTGATATTCATGAGGATACAGATTACTACATCTACCTTTCTTCTGAAAACCAAGTCCTCCTATTATAACATGGGGTACTATAGTTGTGGGTGATTTGGACAACTTTTGGTGTTTGAAAGAGTTTGCATTTGTGGTAGATAGACCATTCTCATTGTGCCACTTGCCACTATCTTGCTGCCTAGCCTGTCTCACAGAGGAATGTGAGAATAAAATGGAGCAACTTAGTAAGTGTCTGTGATACTCCTGTAGAAAGGGTAGGGTAAAAATGATGAAATTATGAGCGGGGTGACATGTAGTAGCAGTTAAAAAGTAGCCTCTTGGAGATTAGATTACACATGTTGCTACCCTCTATCTGTATTAGGCATGGGTGTTTTGTTTAGGATGTGGTCCCGTTCCAAAACTAAATGCGGGAGCCCAGTTAGCATTTGGAACTGGTCCAACCCTCTGGAATGAATTCAGCCAATCCCTTACCTTGTGTTGGGTACGTGTGGGGTTAAACTCCAACAAGGAATAAGCCTTCTACGTCATATTTTCTTCTTCCTGGCGCTGGCCAATCAGGAGCTGTGCAGGGAAATGCATTATCCCACCTCCCTGTCAGATTGGCTAGTGCCATGGAGAAGGAAATATGCTGTCAGAGGGTTATTCCTCGTTGGAGTTTATCCCCACATGAGCCCAGTGCAAGGTAAGGAATTGGCTGAATTCGTTCTGGAGGGTTGGAAGTGGTCCGAATGCCAGCTGGGCTCCCACATTTCGTTTCGGAACTGGATCACTTCCGAAACTAAACACCCATGCCTAATCTGGATCATTCTACCATGAAGACTGTTAATCTTTTTAAAGCTTTTTTAAAATCTCATGCCAGTGTTGACCCATGCAGATTAAAATAGCATCTTACCAAATTTGGAGTTAGAGAATCTGACAACTGGGAATTTAAATTATTGTAGTTTATTGGATGATAGTTTTATTTTAAAAATGCTGGGCTTCTTGCTTATGTTTTCATGGTAGTGTGGTTTAAAGATAATGTAAAAGAAAAAATGCTAAATACTGGAATCCCTAAGATACTGCTGGAAAGATAAATACGGGAAAGGAAATGCATTTTATTTATGTAATTTCAAAACCCTAAATGCATTACTGTTTCTTAAATAAGTAATTAGCCTTTATAATAGCATGGAAGTATGTTGAGTACAGATTGTCTGTTCTAATGATTCATTTCAAATATCTAGGTATCAGTTATTCTAATTTTAACTCTCTATGGCAGTACAGTTTATTCTGTTTTAGCATTTTTATGTTGCTATGGAGATGAAACTGAACATTCAGAGAGTCAATAGAGATATTTGCAACTCAAAAAAAAAAAGCTGTCAAATGAACAAATTATTGTCCTTAAACAAATTTGGGGGGTAAAAGAGCAACAGATGTTCCAAGAAATTACTGGCAAATGGCACATAAAAAGAACAGGACTTTTGTTCCATATGTTTTCTTGTATGAACATTTTTATTTCAAAAACATTGCATATGTGCTTATACCTTGTGCTGCAGTTTTTTCTTCATATATTTTGCCTGCAGATAAAGATACAATAAACAAAATAAGAGATCTCCGTATGAAAGCTGAAGATTATGAAGTAGTGAAAGTGATTGGAAGAGGTGCATTTGGGGAAGTCCAGTTGGTAGGTTACTGTTTTTTGTGTTAGTAAGGCTTGGTATTATTTTCAGCTGGAAATTTAGAGAGAGAGAGAGAGAGAGAGAGAGAGAGAGAGAGGAAACTGTTATCATGAAGAGTGGACATTTATACATACAACAGACATTTGTGGTAAATCCCCTTCTCCAAAGCCTAAAAGAGCAGAATGAAATTGATACTCTTTAGTCCTTTCTTTTCAAGAAGCATCCACAATTTTCTCTAAGAAGAGTAGAGGAACCCAACTGGAATGGGTGAGCCAGATTGTGCTGCAAGATGTGAAGTAGTCCATGAAGAATGGGTGGAAGCTGAACAGATTCTCCAATCATCTGTGTGACATTTTGAAGTGATTGGGAGGTGGGGTAATGTGTTTTGCTGTGTGTCTCTAAGTGAGGTCTTCTGTTAATGATCTGGTGCATTGTGTCTTGCTTGGCACAAATTGCATATGGCACCTCTGCATATAAGATAAGAAATGATGTATTTCTCATACATATCACTAAACTTTTCTTTATCTTATATTTTGTTTTCTAAGGTAAGGCACAAATCATCCCGAAAGGTCTATGCTATGAAACTTCTGAGCAAGTTTGAGATGATAAAAAGATCAGATTCTGCATTCTTCTGGGAAGAAAGAGATATTATGGCATTTGCAAATAGTCCTTGGGTTGTTCAGGTACATTGGCTAACTTATTCGAGTTATAATTAGTAAGGTTGATGACAATCAAACTTAAAATGCATGATCCTAAAACTGTAAGGCTTGAAAGGACGTTACGAATAATTGAATTCCACCATTGTCAAGGAGACACGGTGAGGAATTGAACTCCCAACATCTGGGTCCACAGCCAGATGCCTATACTACTGAGCCATCTAGCAGTTTATAATATTTGGTAAGTTGTTTACCAAAGAGTAGGGGATATGTCAGTAAAAATGAATAAAAATTGGTTCTTCATTTGCACTGAGTAATAGTAAATCAGCTTTAAAGTATTTTGCATTTCCTTGTTTACATGTAGCAATGCTAAAAATTTGAAGATTACTAAAAGGAAAGTCAATAAATAATTTTAAATTATTTTATGTTGATTTGGTTGAGTGCTGTAATAAACTCTGTTTTTGTGTGGTTACTGAGTAATAATTAGCTTGATATATCTACTGTCAGAACAGACAAAAGAAAATACTTCTTTGCTCAGTGTGGTGTTAGTCTGTGGAGGTCCCTGCCACAGGATGTGGTGATGGCATCTGGCCTTGATGCCTTCAGAAAGGGATTGGACAGATTCCTGGAGGAAAAGTCCATCACAGGTTACAAACCATGACGGGGATGTGTAATCTCCAGGCTTAAAACCAGGGTACTTCAAGGGCCAGATGACAGATAACTTCCAGAGACAGATATCTAGTCTCGTGCACTTCCAGAGAGTCATTTGGCAGGGCCACTGTAAGATACTGGAAACTGGACTAGATGGGCCCTTGGCCTGATCCAGCATGACTCACCTGATGTTCTTATGTCTTTTCAAAAATATTAAGCTAAAAAGGTTAAATGCCAGAAAAAGAATCAACGTTATTTATATAGTTATAATTTGATATTAGTATGTTTTATCCTAGTAAAAAACCTGTTCATTAACCTGCTTTCCCATGCTCTAATTCACAATAGCTCAGAGGACCACTAGTTTTGTAAATATTAAAGCTTTGAATTTCAAGCTTGTGTTTTAATAAATTACACTAGATCCAGTCCTGCTGGTCAGCTTATGGAGTAGCTTCTCTGTTAGTTACAACTGCATGAAGATGAATCTGATACCCATGATATCCACTTTTGTGCAGTTAGTCAAAACAGCAAGTATGTGATCAATTACATAATTGACTTGCTCATTGCTGCTTAGCAGGGAGGAATGCCTGGAATATTAAAGATGCTGTAACATTATGTTACACATTAACAAACAGGATTCCAGGCACTGCTTGGTCAGGCAGCTGGGAAAACCATTTGGACATCAGGAGAGAGGAGAAAGCGCTCCCTGGGGAGAGACAAAGTCATATTGAAGAGCTCAATGTGTGCCATGATAGTGCACGCTTTCAGCCAACATTGAAGTGGGCACAAAACATGGCAAAGCACTTCATTCAAATTGGAGCATGCAGTATTACAAGAGCCATGCATAACCACCCCGCCCCCACAGTTGGCTGCCCACTCACTGTTTATCGCACAATGCTGGGTTCCTTCTGGAAGTGCACCAGTCTGGGCAGGAGTTTGGGCTGCCCTTCCTTGCCTCCTCAGGCAGCCAACCACTCTGCAAGGAGGTGGGATGGGGCTTCTCCCTGAACAGTCAGTGAATGGTCAGCTGCCTGGGGAGGTGGAGAAGGGTAACCCAAGCTACTGCCTGGACTGGTACATCATCTCATTGCCAGACGATCTGCTGGCACATGAAGAATTGTGCTTGGGCAAGCTGGTGGTGTGGGCAGGTTGTTTGTGGGGAGGCAGCGATTATGCGTGGCACCTGTGGTGCTGCATGCTAGAACTTGTACAAAGCACTGTGTCACCTATCTCTACCAGTGACTATATGAATACTTATTTTGAGTTTTGTATCCATAGAGTAACTGATTGGATAGTTTTGTGGGTTGGAGAACTTGGCTGCAGGGCTGGGAATCAGAAGTTGGGTTTCCCTGTGTACCCCCAAGAAAAGGGACTGTCTTTGTGGCCTTGGACAAGCTGCACTGTCCCACAGGGAATTACAGTCCAATTCAAAATATGTATTTTTATTTGTATAAGTCAATATTTTTTTCTAAAATAGCCTACAAATTGAGGGTCATCTTGTACATGGTGGATGTGACTTTAAGATGCCATCTGTTGTTGCCTTGTTTTGTGTCTTTGGATTTTGACCAGTATGCTTCCACAGACTAACCTCGCTTAAAACCCTCCAAAAATGTATCGCTGCCTCCCTCTTCCCCATGCTGCCTCTGCCCCACACTTTTCATGCCTGTAGGAGCCATCTCACTTGTGTGCACTTCACCCCACATGTCCGGTCCACAAAAGATCCTCCCTGTCTTCTTGCTGTGGACCTGGTGTGGTGGCAGAGGCACAGGATCCCCTTTCTCAGCTTCACAGTGAGCTGGCTCATGCCGGCACCAAAGGCATGGGGTGGAGGCAGCACAGAGAAAGAGGGAGGGAGGGATATGTTTTTGGAGGATTTTAGATGTCACCTTCACTCTGTACCACCCTTTCTAAAGGAGGAAAATCCCTTTTGAATACTGGTACTTTATAATTTTGGTTTGGAAAAGTGGGGGGCATTTTATACATGGAGGTGTCTTATAAATGGAAAAATATGATACTTTATTACTAAAGATGTCCATGAAGAGGTATAAGTTCATTTGACTTCACATAACCACTGGCTAAAATTCTGTGGCACTGCACTTTTTTGAGATGTAGGGGAAGTCTCTGGGATGGAAGGGAAGTCTGTAATTACCACTGCTGGTGGTAAAATCATCCCAGTGGCAGTGATTTTTTGAAATTAAAAATTTTCCCCATCATACAGTTCCCAATGGCTTCCCATGACAAAATAGATCACAGGGCAACTGCAGGACATTCAAGGTGGAATGTCACAATTGATGTATTAGCAAATGATCTTGCATGAATCTTAATAAAGAAGAAAGCAATAAGATAATGAATGGAACATTAAACAATTGCAATGTTTTCTGTTATAGTTATTTTATGCATTTCAAGATGATCGTTACCTTTACATGGTGATGGAATACATGCCTGGTGGAGATTTGGTGAATTTAATGAGCAACTATGATGTTCCTGAAAAATGGGCAAGATTTTATACAGCAGAAGTTGTTCTTGCATTAGATGCGATTCACTCTATGGGCTTCATTCACAGGTTAGCATGCTTCAGCTACTCACACAATGTAATCTTGCCTTTCAAAAGAAGAGCTGTATGTCCCACTATTAAGAGATACAAGAGCAGATTTCTTTACACTGTGTAGTTGTAATGCTACTATACACATACTCAACAAATAATAAGTGAGCTCAGCGAGTCTATATTCCCTCTTCACTGTTCTTAATCCTGCCCCATAGCAAACTCCTGTGCCTTTCTCCCTTTCACTGTTATTATGCAGTTTCCTTGGTACATATTTTGAAGCTAAAGATCAAAAATCAGACAAAGCGATAGTTAACACCTTTTATCAGCTACTGGTGAACATGAAAAACGAAGGAAAAATTGCAAGCTGAGCTTTCGGCTTGTAACATTTCCTTTGTTTTTTATTTTCACCAGTAGCCAATAAAAGGTGTTACCTACAGCATCGTTTGATTTTTCATCTTTTCCTGATCTGGCTACACAGCCCATTTTAAGTGCTGCTACCTGTGAAATGTTAAAGTGATTAATATGAGCATTGACATGAGGGACCTGTGGCTCATAACCCGGAAATAAATGACCAGTTGTAGACAGTGCTGGATAAAATGGGGAAATAATGTGAGCAGATATACTGTAAAGCTTCTCCCTTTAGTGTACTTTAAGTAATAGACTTGCCTCAGAGAAGGGAATGGCTTCTGTGATGTTCATAACCCAAAAGTTAGCTAACAGTTTTGTAACTGTTAACATTTCTTTTGACATATTATCAAATGTTATTGTTTTGTAAACAAAACCTAATCGGATTTAAAAAATTCTTTCAGAGATGTAAAGCCTGACAATATGCTGCTAGATAAATCTGGTCATTTAAAGCTTGCAGATTTTGGTACCTGCATGAAGATGAATAAGGTTAGTATGCTTTTTTAAAAAAAATCAAGAAAACAAAAGCGATTTTAACTTTTTCCCCCTAGAAAAATTGATTGGTTACTAGTGCTTGTTTAAATTATTCAGAATTTAAATGGAATTAGTTTTTTCAATTTTGGTACATTTTTCCCATCAGATTTATGGGAGAAACATATATTTTGTTGCATGATACTTGTTAACATAGCAGGGCTTTTCACAGATATACTGTACTTCTTAAAGTAACTTCTTTCTTTACCAATAGGAAGGCATGGTACGATGTGATACAGCTGTTGGGACACCTGACTATATATCCCCAGAAGTATTAAAATCACAAGGTGGTGATGGTTACTATGGACGAGAATGTGACTGGTGGTCAGTTGGTGTCTTTTTGTATGAAATGCTTGTCGGTGAGTATCTGTGTTTTGTAAATAAGTTTAATTGTATTTCTCCTTGAATGGAAAAGCCAAGTGTTCTGCTTATATACCGCCCCATACCACATCAAGTAGTCTCTGGGAGGGTTACTGTTTTAATTACAGTATGTAGGCACATTGCCCCTCCCTAGCAAGCTGGGTACTCATTTTACCGACCTCAGAAGGATGAAAGGCTGAGTCAACCATGAGCCTGCTACCTGGGATTGAAGTATTTTATTCCTACAGTATAGAGCAGGGATGGCAAATCCATGGCACACGTGCCAAGGGTGGCATGCGGAGAGCTTTCGCCTGGCACGCGACATGCTGACTTCCCCCTCCGCTGGACCAGCCATGAGGAATTTGCGGAGCGGGACATAGGGGGGCATGGAGCATGTTGCGTGCCAGGCCGTCCCTACCACTGCTGTCCCCATTGCCGCCCTCGCCCCACCCCCTGTCACCGCCAACCCCGCTTCCACCGCCCCCTCCACGTGCTCTCGCTCAGGTGCGCTCCGCTCCGAAACAGGAGGACGCGGCAGGGAGTGGGAACCAGGCAAGAGTGCTCTCGCCTACCCGCTTTGTAAAGGGCTCCAGTGTCCCAGTCCCCCCCCCCCGTTCAGCTGTGTCAACCTGCAAGGGGTGGTGCTGGCGGGCCCTCAATGTGTCGCCTCTGCTGGCGCTTGGAGAGCCGAGGACGGGCACTCCCGACCACCGCTCGCCCACGGCCGGCCTCACTCCGGCCACTGCCTTCTGCCAAGCGCGCCTTCTCCCCGGACGAGTGTCAGGGGGGATTTTAAATAAAGATTTCATCCCGCCCGCAGGAAGCTTTGTAACACGAGACAACCGACCGTGTCGACGCCGGCTTTTTTCTCCCGCTGCTCGCCGCCCCCTGCTTCCGCCGCCATCACCACCGCCATCCCTGCCCATTGCCACCACCGCTGGTGACCCTGACCCAGCCGCCCTGTCACTCTTGCTGCCCTCGCCCCCACCCCTGCCCCTCTGCCGCCAATCCTGACCCCCCTGCCGATCCTGACTCCATCGCCATTGCCGCCCCCGCCTCTGCCGCCATTACCATTGCCATCCCTGCCCCTCCCACCGCTGCTGATCACCTTGAGCCCGCCGCCCCCATCGCCCTGTGGCCTTTTGCCCCCCCCCCCCTTTCCCCCCGGCCCTGACCCCCCCCCCCCCCGGGCAACGCTGCCGTCTCCATCACCGAGTTTGGGCATTCAGTATCAAAAAGGTTTGCCATCCCTGGTATAGGGTAATCATGGTAACAAGAAGTAAAGAGAGAAGAATTTCTTGATCTAGGTTGAAAATGTTAGTCATGATCTCTGACCTATTTCTAAGGGAGACTCGTTAGTTTTTTTTAAAGTAAGCAGTAGTCAAGTCTTCAGTGGAAAAGAAAATCGGGGCCAGTTCCTAACCTACTTTTAGTTTGTCACCCGTAAAATAGGCTATACATGTACACAGCTTGTGTGATCAGTATGTGAACCAGTGACAGTGGTTGTGCAGTTACATGAAGATACAAGGGAAGTACCAGTTAAATGTAGAGAGGGACTATATGAGTGAGGGATGGGATATTGAACGACTGGTTCTGATTTGTTGGGATAAAAACTAGATAAGGAAGGGGAATATATTTGTGAGGCAGTATGGGATCTGAGTGAGCAGTGGAAGAGAACAGTCTAAAACAGTTTCTCTTAATTTGTATTGGTGTCCAGTTAAACTCACAGTAAAGATTGTTATCCATAAAGTAAACACCTGGATGCTAAATTGTACAAAGGACTACTTTTCTCCATATGAACCTCAGAATGGACTATGTTCATAGTCTGAGGTATTACTTTTTTATCACATTTGTGGAATGACTTGTTGGTGATATGACGGTGACTCCTCTCAGTAGCCGTGTCCAGATTAATAAACTCCATCATAAGTAATTAAATACAGGGAGCTACCTTATATTGAGCCAGACCATTAGCCCATCTGGCCAGTATTAGCACTGATTGACAGTGGCTGTATAGCAGAGGTGGACAGAGTGTACACTCTAAGCTGCATAGAGCTCTCTCAAGCCTTCCTTTTTGTCCTTCTGGTATCTTACCAGTGCTCCCTAGAAATGTGATTTAAAAACTTTTGATGACTCTTTAATCATTCTCCAGCAGCTGTGCACTCCAAGACCCAACAGAGGATTGGGTGTTAGTTCAAAATAGCATGAGGGGTGTTGAGATCTTCCAGAAAGAGAATCAGTACAGCTTCCTTCAGTTACTCTTTTCTCGCACTAGTGGCATCTTTCCAGTGGCAGACCTTCTGGATAGAATGAGCACTTAAGTTTGCAGATAGGAAATCAGAATTCTACCTATGGTACTTTTGTGTCTTCTTGTACCTCGTTGGTATTTGATTAACCACATATAATTCTGTGATACTTCTACACTTCTTTCTCCCCCTCCCCTCTTTTATTTCAGGAGATACACCATTTTATGCAGATTCTTTAGTTGGAACATACAGTAAGATTATGAACCATAAAAATTCTCTTACGTTCCCTGATGATAATGATATTTCTAAGGATGCAAAAAATCTTATTTGTGGATTCTTAACTGACAGGTAAAATGTTTTGCTTCTTTGTATTTTTAAGGCTTGTGGGTGTACAATAAAATTGTGTTCAGTTCAGCTTGGAATGTGATTTTATTGAATTAAGGACTTTTTTCATAGTATACTTGGTCTGATGAAATTATTGTTTTCATTCATGGATTTATTAATTTTCATATTGTATTTTCTCTTACATTGAAAAATAATAACTGTTGTTATAGTGTCTGTGAAGATTCTCAGTCATCCAGGTGAGGTTATCTGTAAGTTGAGTTATGCATGGCAACTGGACTTCTTGTAAGATCAAAATGTTTTGCTACTCATCCAAGAACCTTCATCTGATGAAGCTGCTTGGATGAGTAGCAAAATGCTTCACTCTCACAAGAAAAGATGTTACAATATAATAAAATATACTAAACAGTTTGAGGGTTGAGTATCTAAGGAACTAGATTTCTTTCAGATTTTTTGGACTAAAACCCCCATAATTCTTTATTCTGGAAGTTTCTCCTGACAGACCCACACTTGTGGACATCTAAATGTAGCTCACCTGAAGAAAATATCTAGATAAAGCTTCATGAATTAGCATAGACCTAGCTGCCCCTAACTTCCTCTTCAGAAATAAAGCTGCCCCATTGCTAGCTTTGAGCTGTCTTTTTGAACAGGAAATTAGAGTAGAGCTAAGTAATGAAGTTTCTTACGAGTATAAAGAACTTGTGCAGTTATTACTAGGGATGGGCACAAAACGGAAAAACTGTATTTTTTTTGTTTCGTCCCCCACATTTTGTTCCATTTCATTTCATACAAATTTTTATAAAAAATTGTACAAAATGAAACAATAACAAAATGATTCGTTACATTCTTGTGGACTCTGGTGGCAGCGGAAGGCCAGGCCGTCCTGCTGGGCCTGCTCACTCTCTCCGGCCTGGCTGGGCACCCATGGCAGCAGTGCTGGAGGAGGAGGAGGAGGAGGGCCAGGCCGGCCTACTGAGCTCCCTCGCCCTCTCCGGTTAGCTGGCTGGGCTCCCTCTGGGCGGCGGCAGCAGCGGAGGAGGGACACAATTACACACAGTTATTAGAGAGATTTGTATTTCATATATAATGTTGATCTTCATAGCTTGCATATCTGTTCTTCATAATTGTTCACTTTTACAGGGAAGTTAGATTAGGCCGAAATGGTGTGGAAGAAATAAAGCGGCACCCATTTTTCAAAAATGACCAGTGGTCTTGGGAAAATCTTAGAGACAGTAAGTAATTCTGTATAGATTTTTTTTCTTTTTCTCTTTTTTGCATTTAAAAGCTTTACTTCTGAAATATTTGTTGCTCTTATAGAATTTTTGTTCACCACCACTACTAAATAAATAAATAAATAAATAAATAAATAAATAAATAAATAAATAGCAGCAGCAGCATTTTGTGTTCTTTCAAATAATGAGTATATAATCAGATGCTTGGAAGGGGTCCAGTCTTTTGCATTTGTAGCTCAATGTTGAATAAGAATTAAGTTTTGTTATGTGATGTTCTGATGTATCCATTCATTTATGCCCATGCTTCATTTCTAAAACATTTTAAAATTTTGTTTTATTGTTAGCTGTGGCACCTGTTGTACCCGATTTAAGTAGTGATATTGACACTAGCAACTTTGATGATCTGGAAGAAGATAAAGGAGAAGAAGAAACATTTCCTATACCAAAGGCATTTGTTGGCAACCAGCTACCTTTTGTGGGATTTACATATTACAGTAATCATCAGTAAGTACTATATATTTGTTACCAGCTTGTGAAGAAGGGTAGTGTGGGTTATACTCAACAGGATTAAAAAGAAATTTAAAAATTAGCTAAAGTTTGATTTTTGATATTTCAAGAACTGCTTTGCAACACCATCCTGAAATTGAACCATAATTATGGTTCATAATCTAGCAATGTTCAATTTACAGGATAGATGAGCATTCTGTATACCTTTCTATGAGCTTTACAAGTCTAATAACTGGTGTGCCTTCGCTCTTACTTTTTTTCTTTCTTCATTGTAAGACGTAGAATGGGTGAGTAACTACTGCTTCTCCTGTATCTTTTGGAGGGCATTCTAGACTTTGAGCTAACTTAATATTTCAGATTACATGGTGCAATCAGATTTTACTATTTCCTGAGGGAAGGGCTAATAAGTCTTTCCCAAACTGGCACCAGCTTAGTAGAGCACTTACTAAGGTCTGCAGCCTATGTAGTTTGGTGCTGTTAACATATTTGTTATCTTGTTTTATTTGGGGATCACCCTTTTTGTTCAATATTTTTTATAAACAGTAATGTATTAGGGAAAATAACGTGTTAATATCTGCTCTTACATACTGCAAGTCCTGGAGCCTTTATATAACATTGCCTGGACATTCAGGTTTTATGCGTAAGAGATGAAGAATGGTGCAGGAAAAATCATGGGAAGGCTGATGAGGAAAACTAGTATGGGAGATTTTTAAAATGAACCTTTAATGGTAAAATATCACCACCAGATTGCTGCTGCAACTGATCTGTATAAATTTTTACTCTTTTAAATCTCTTCCCTTCACCCATCCTGAGGCTCCCAAAAGCTTCTCAAGGGCAAAGGAGATCCTTAAGGAGCTGCAAAACCTAAAAGGAGAGACATGCGAAATTTAAAGTAAACTTTGAATGAAATGTTTGGTGTCTGATTTAGAAAATGTTATGGCAACAAGATTTACCCTAACTAGAGTGACATTTTTCATGATGATACTTTAAAGACACACATTACTTTTTTCTATGTAGTTTCTAGTCTAGCATATTATTTTCTATATGTTGCACAGAATGATGTGTACCTTGTGTTCCTTTTTTCTTTGACAAGAAAGGAAAACAGAATGTATTTCTACTTGTTTACCTTTTTTAAACAAACATTAACATTCTGTTTTCAGGTATTTGTCTGGCTGCACAGCAAATTCAAATGACAACAGAACAAGTGCCAATGTGGATAAGAATTTGGTGCGTCCTTTTTGTGTTACTTTTCTTTGTGATTCTTTTTATCCACACATAAACCTTTAAGTGGTATTGCTAGATCATTTTTGTCATTTTGCAACTTGCTACATAAATTTAGAATACAGTGGTACCTCTACTTACGAGTAGAAAACCATTGGTGGTTTGAACTGCCACCTTACGAATGTTAGATGCGATTTGCTTGATTTACAATTTAAAAAAAAATGCTCCAGCCCTCGTCCTCCTCCTCTTCACCTGAATCTGGGTTTGCGGGAGGGCTGGGGGAGTGTGCAGTGCCCATTGGCTATGCAGCAGCCTCGGGGGAAGCAGTGCTGAGCGCCAACCAACTGAGCAGTGGGTGGAGTTGGGGAGGCAGGGATTGCACCACCACCTCGCAAGCTTGCCTCCCCCAACTCTTTTATAGCCTTGCCCTCCCCTTCCAGCTTACCCTGGCCTTGTGCGGCAGCAATTTCAAAAGGATCCAGCCTTCTTCCACCTCGTCACGTGAGACTGGGGTGAAGAGAAGGAGGAGGAAGTCTGGATCCTTTTGAAATTGCCGCTACACTGCTTGCTGCACCAGCAACAGTGCTCGTGTGGCGGCAAATTCAAAAGGACCCAGCCTTTCTCCTCCTCCTCTTTACCCCAGTCTCGGGTTGATGAGGAGGAGGAAGAAGGCTGCATCCTTTTGTATTTTCTGCTGCACCAGCGAGGGTACTCGTGCCGCAGGAAATTCAAAAGGATCCAGCCCTCCTCCATCCCTTTTTACCAGAATCTCGGATGAAGAGGAGGAGGAGGAGGAGGAGAGGTGGATCTCTGACATGGGTGCATGTCCACATGGCTCAGCTAGATTGGGGAGGAGGTGCGATGATCGCCTCATCCTTCTTGGTTGACTCGATCTCTTTTGCAGAGATTGAAGCAACCAAGAAGAAGGACGAGCTGATAATTGCCAGGGAACGCTGCTCTCCGCTCCACACTGACAGCTGACTTTGACCTGTCAAAGTCAGCTGTAGTGCAGAGCGGACAGCAGCACTGGTTCTTATGGGCAGCTTTCCCACAAGAATGCATTGAAGACATATTCCTCTGGAATGGATTACAGTGGACCATTGTATAACAAACAGCTTTTATAGCATAAAATTTGTACAACATAAAACATTCTGGAGATAGGGGAAATTTGCTTAACATAATCACCTATGTGGAGAATCCGTACAACATAAAATGGGATTACTCCATTTTCAATGCATTCCTATGGGAATTTGTATAAAGGAAATTTTGCTTAACACAATTTCATTTGGAATGAATTAATTCCTTTATACAAGGTACCACTGTAATTGGTTTTCAATGCATTCCTATGGGAAACCACTGCTCTACTTACAAATTGTTCTACTTACGAGCTTGCAGACGGAATGGATTAAACTCATAAGTACTTTGAAATCATAAAAGATTGTTTATAACTGTATTTTGAAACACTGGAGGAATTGTTGATAAAAGATGATAAAACTGATGCAGACTGTAAAAAGGATTTTGTAAAGGAATGGAATACTATTCAGAACTATTGTTTGTTATAAAATAGAGAACTAGTTTCATCAGTTCTTCTAAAGTATGACCTTGCTATTCATTCTTTTTAATATTTAAAGCTGGAATCTTTGCAAAAAACTGTGTATCAGCTTGAAGAACAGTTACATAATGAAATGCAGCTGAAAGATGAAATGGAACAAAAATTCAGGTGATTTATTTAATGTACTTAACACTTGAGATACATCAGTTGTATGTGTTTTATTCTAGGAAATGGTGATGGCATCAGCTCTTTGTTAAATTTACACCAAAGTCCTGGACTGATTGCAGTATGTTTGCAGTGATGCTTGAACCTGCTAAAAGCTGGCACTTGTTAGTTCTCTGTCAAATCATGGGAGAAACCATTGAGTTGTTTTAGGATTGTTTCATTGGCTTAATAAGAGCAATTTTGACACAATCCACCTGTTACTGGACTGTATTTAGTACTGAAAATACATGAACATATGTTGGAATGCTTTTCTTCCCTATAAAAATATCTTGCATACAAAAAATCTGACATGTAATAAAACTAGTCTAAACCCTTCTCCATGATATAGTAGCTCTGTACACACAGGAGATTATGGAGGAACATCAAATACTTGAATCAGATATTTTAACTCAGATTTACAGTTTGAGTGAATGACAACTGAATCTTTCTTTGTTATTTCCATGACAAACTGCAGAATAAAGGAGTCCAGCACAGCATTATAAAACAATAGGAATGGAGAAGCTTGCTGTCAGCACAATTAGACCTGATTTTGTTTGCTTAACTGAATCTGTTTTAAGATTTTTCTTCTGAGCATGCCTGCAACTGCCTTGAGTACCAGTTCTGGGAGAAAGTGAGATATAAATATAATTTAAATTTAAAAAATGAAATAAGTAAAAAGGCAGTTGTGTCACTGGGATTCACAGATTCACCCCATAGCAGTATTTGTTAGAATGATCATGGAAAAATACCAGTGTTTCCATGATATACATTATCCTAGCCATGTACTGTATAATAAAAATTAAGGGTGGGGGGAATTTATGACTGTGTCATCATAAATATTAGCAAACTATCCTTATGAATTACTTAGCCTTGAAGTGTTGTGGTACCTGACAATAGAGATATATTGTATTATGAATTGTTGTGAATAATGATCTGCTTCCTCAACAACATGGAATGTAATAGTTAGCTGCAATTTATGGTGGGGTAAGGACTACGCAAGGTAAGAAAAAGAAGTGTGTTCGCCTTGTTGGATTTCTTTTACTTTTTATTATTAACTTTACTTCCAAATCTATGGCCACCTATGGACTACATTTAAAACAATTTCTTTTGCTGTACCTGATACTGATTTATAAAGATAGATGGTCCATATTTCCATCCATACCTTATCTGATACCCCTTCCTTTTGTTTTGATCTACTTTTATTCTGTATTGTTCTAGTTCTGTGAGTGTTCTCATAAGCCCGGTATTTTGATATAATAGGTTGCAAAATTCTTTAGCTGTTTTAGTTCTAGCAAATTAGCTTTTATTTCATTTGTTTTGTCTTCTTATTGCTTTCCCCAATAGGTCTCTAATTCTATAAATTCCAATTCCTCTCCAATTTTTAAACTGTGCATATTTCTGTTGAAACTTAAATTTTGAATGATCCAACATGGGATTACAAAGCCTTCCAAATTACTCAAGCTACTAAATTCATGCCAGAAGAAAAATAGGGGTGACAGTTATGAATTTCCAAAGTGGTTGTAGCACTAACACGACGAGTGAATAAAACATTAATTTTATATGTATCCTGTTAATGGATGAAGAAATCAACTTGTCTTTCAGTTCATACCAATACTGCTTTGGAAGAATAGATACTGCTGTTTTAAGAGGTTGTGCTGGGGTCATAGCTATGATGATAATGATGATGATGATGATGATGATGATGATGATGATGATTTATTGTCATTGTGTGTATATACATAGTATACATACAACGAAATTCAAACACCCAGAGACCAGATTCAACACACACACACACACACACACGCACACACACACAGATCCCCGAACACTCTCACACACATTAAAAAATCCCCTCAACACACAATGATAATAAATTAAAAGAGTGATTTAACTGTAGCTATACAGAGAGCTACAAATAAAATCTGTGTATTAACATATACATAGGCCAGAATCCTATTATTTAGGCATTTGCAAACAATGAGGAATACAAATGGTAACTCATTAACTAGGGGATACTTACTAATTTTATTTGCACTATTGCACTTAAACTGACATAACCCATAGGAGTCTGGCTATCAGGTGGCAACAATCCCTGTTCTTTGTGTAATCCTCTTTATATACATAAAAGTGTCTGAATATGCTTCGTGGCCTACCTGTTGCTCTTCATGTGTCAGAGGAAATATATTAGTCTTTAAAGTACTACACTATTTCTATTTTATTTGAATTTGGTTTTTATTCTGCCTCCTGAACAGGATTAATATGGCTCTTTGAAAAGTACTGGAGGGAAAAAAAACCTCAAGATGGATTGCACCTGAGAATTGGAACAAAGCATTAGATTTATACATTAAATGGATTCTGCCACAGTGATCAAATTAAGATAATTATCAGCCCAGGACACAATTTACCATTAGTCTTTGATATGAACCACAGCCTTAGAGCAATCCCAGCGTTGACATCAGAGAGGCAGATAATGGGGACTGACTATTGTACTGTATATAAATTCAATTGCATATTCCACCACATTTTATGTTTCTGTAGCTACAGATCTTACTGCTTACGCAAAAGAATAATAAAGCTTAATGTGCTTAGCTAGTGATGGACACAACTGACTTCCTGAGGAACTGGATGTTCACATCTTCCTAGATATCATTCTAGCACCATGGATGTAGCTGTAGCAGTATTTTACACAAATACCCCACACAGGGATGAGTAAGCTACAAATAATCAAGAATGCCATTCTAAGTGAGGAAGCAATCCATCCATCCACTGAATCCTGTGATTTTGTACTCACACAAAACTTCATATTTGATAATAACATAGCTCCGGATTAACAGGATGGCTTTGGGTTCATGTATGATGGCATATAATGTATTTGTATTCACGACTGACCTGGAACACTGTTTTTTCAGTTTCTGTGCCTCATAGTTTCTCCTCTATCAGAGATTGATGGCCTCTTTATAATCTGAATTCCCCAGAATTTCAGTAATGTTCATTCTGTTATTAACCTAACCCTATGCCAGTCTATGCAGGAGGTACATTTCTCAGATACCATTGTGTACCTACACAGTGGATGTCTAACCCAACATGTTATAACAAAAAATACTAATCATTATATACATCTAGATTCTATATTGAACAACATCTATTTTCTGCAGCCAAGCCTAGTGATTTAATCACATCTGTTGTGATCCACAAGATGGTGCCTCAAAGGCAAATTGATACGGTGCCAGAAACAATCTTTTCACGACAGAACCTCTTTAATAACTTACAGCTTCCACCTGAAATAACTTAAAAGGATCATCATTGAGCCCATGCTGGACAATAATGCTTCTCTATCCAAGGCTGTGACTGGCTGGCCTGTACTCAGTTACAGATTGCCTTCCCATCTTAAAACAACTGTTGACACACGGTAGGCTGTACAACACAGATAATGGAGATTAAAACAAGATCTTGCTGCAAACCTAGATACAACCTGTGTCCATACGTCTATGCTGTCAGTCAGGTAGTGGGCCATAGTAATATGATCCACAACATCAGCTGCTAATTCACACGTTCTACTAATGTAATCTAGGACATCCTTTGCCAATGCCCCTTATACTCTACATAGGGTAGATGACACATTTTCACAAAATATGACCCCAAATCTGACATCAGAAATGGCAACACACAAAAACCCGTTTCAGATAACTTCAACTTCCTCAGATGCTCTGTTGCAGATAAGTAACTGTTATGGAGGAAAGGAATTGCAAAGGGAGATTTGAGAGAGCAAACATTGAATTGGGCTGTATTCATAGATTTCAGTGTCACTCAAGTTAAATAAATACAAGCCATTCCTAGCACACTAGTTTTATTTACAATGTTGTTTATAGCTATAGCCTAATAGTTCTAACCTCAGCACAACTCTATGAACACTTTAGCGGTAGAAACCCATTGTTATCAGCTGATAAACAAACTGATTGCTTCACCTGTTAACAGGATGTCTATGAAATCAGTACCTTGAACATTCATATCATAGCCACCAGTACTAACAATGCCCTTTTGATTTTGATAGTTCATTAACCGTATGGCACCCTGTTTCACATGATCCTCACCCCACTAATCTTTGTATGCAATTGTTTGCACCTCGAAGGAGGTGGATTATTATCCATGAAAGCTCACACTGATGTCGCTCTGTTAGCTTTAAGGTGCCACAATAGTTTTGCTTTTCTTTTTATTCCCTTTTTGTTACCTATCCTGAAACTGATTAATGCAGCTGTCTTTTTGAAAATTCGAATTCTGGCTATGTGCCACATACTTGGACTGTATTGTTTATATAGATATATATGCGCACAAACATTGATCCCAGACAAAATTAAGTCTGTAATAATGTGCTCCTGTTTATTTTTTTTTTAGAACATCAAATATTAAATTAGACAAGATAATGAAGGAATTAGATGAAGAGGTGAGCACTAGATCTTGGTTCCTTCTTTTCTAATTAAAAAAAAAAATCCAAGTTTTCTTTTTGCCATTTAAAAATTGATTATTTTAAAAAACGTAATAGTATTGGTGTAACATGTTCATTTTATTGACTGCTATTTTGGTCATCCAATAAGTTTCGAATGATGCTTACTTTATTAATTGCTTGCTAATTTCATCTTATGGTTTATCACATGTTTAAACTTTGTAATGTGATGTTTAGAGGTATTTTTCTAGTTTACTCTTCATTGTGAGAATTTTCCAGTTGACAGAGGGATTATCGGTTTTCTAAATAAAATAATTTTAGCCGGATTATATGTTTCATTAGTAGCAAGTTTCATGTTAGTGAATTGTATGTGTGGAATTTTCTCTTCTTTTTTTAAGTGGAATGTCCAGGCTTGTTAAATATTAAATGTGTGCAAATTGTAGGGCAATCAGAGGAAAATTTTGGAATCAACAGTTGCTCAGGTTGAGAAAGAAAACATGCTTCTTCAACACAGAATAAGTGAATACCAGAGAAAACTTGAGCAGGAGAATGAAAAACGCCGAAATGTAGAAAATGAAGGTAAGAGTTATCTTTGAGACATACTTTAATCAATATTTGACATTGTCTTGATACTATTATTTCCTTTTTTCCCCTCTCTGTAAGAGTATTGCTAAACCTGTTTTCATGTTTAATGCTTTCCTTTTCTTGTAGTGTCAACATTGAAAGATCAGTTGGAAGATTTGAAAAAAGTCAGTCAGCAGTCACATATAACTAATGACAAAATACTACAGTTGCAAAAGCAAGTAAGTGGTTTTATACCTACATTATCATTTCTTTCCCAAATGTAACTGTTCTAGAGAAGAAAAGCTCAGAATGTTTGTTGTATGCTTCCCCATGTTATTTTTTCTTCATTCTTCCCCACTTCTCCTGTCTTAGCTTGAAGAGGCCAATGATTTACTACGGACAGAGTCAGATACAGCAGCAAGGCTGAGAAAAAGTCATACAGAAATGAGCAAGTCAGTAAGCCAGTTTGAATCCCTAAACAGGGAGCTGCAAGAGAGATGTAGAATGTTAGAGAGTACCAAATTACAAGTGGAAAAGGATTATTACCAAATGCAAGCAGCCCTGGAAGTAGAACGGAGGGATAGGAGTCATGGATCAGAAATCATTGGAGAACTACAAGGTAATTATTCTTTGCCAATTTAAGATCTAAACAAAAGTGAAACTATTTGTGATGATATAGGTGTAAAGTATTGTGTGTAATTTACTGATAATTCAGGCTTTGTTTCACTGTAGGAATGGAAAAGTGCTTCCCAATTTTGGGTAACCCAGGCGCTCTTGTACAGTAATTCTCAGAAACCCTGGCCACCACAGTTAGGCTTGAAGGGTTCTGGGAATTGCAGTCCAAGAATACCCAAGTTGCCAATAGAAATACTGATGTAGAATAATAATATGGCTTTGCAGCTATTTCCACCCCCACACCAACCTTTATAGATGAGGAACAAGACCTTTGTTCTGTTAAGTGAAGAGTGAAAATAGGTGGTGGGACCTAAATATTTAACCCTGAGCACCCTTTGCATGTGGAATCTTATATCTTTGTTGCAGATATGAAATTGCCAGAATTCTGTTGGTGTTTGCGTAAGAATAGACTAATATACCACAGCTAATTAACAAGGTGTGGTGGTGTGTCTATTTGTCATGCATGGCCATACATCAGATTGCACAACCAATATGTGCTCTGTCACATTGCAAGTTAGCTTCAGCAAGTTGTGTAAACCATATTCAGACACCAATAAGATTCTGGGCAATGCACTTAAATATTATTTTATTTGTATTTATTTAAAATATTTTTATCCTACATTTCCACTTAAAAAAGACACAAAGCAGCTTGCATAATTAAAATGCAATATTTAAAGCTAAAACCAGTAAGTATAGAACTACTAACAAGAATCAAAAATACTCTGAGAAATAATGAACAAAAGCAATACTAGAAACACATTCAAAGCAGTGATGCATAACAATCCATTTAAAAATCACACTTAGACAGCCAGTCATTCAAGGAAAGCTTGTCTGAAGATAAACGTCTTTGCCAACTTGCAGAAAGACAGCAAAGATAAGGCTAACCGGGCCTCCTGTGGGAGGGAGTTCACTTGTAGTTCTTCATACAGCTAGGAATATGCACATTCTTCCATACATATTTGTTACAGCCCTGGACAACTTAAATACCTGTTAGGACATCTTTTGAGGCCCATATGTTACCAACACAGTACTTGTTTTTTTCAGGGGTGCTTTAAAATTGCTATTTTTGTTATAATAGCCAGTATCCTGTTATGTAGCTCTTCATGTGCAGTACCTGTTTCCCTGAAAATAAGACAGTGTCTTATATTAATTTTTGCTCCCAAAGATGTGCTAGGTCTTATTTTCAGGGGGGTGTCTTATTTTTCCATGAAGAAGAATACGGTGCACATTTATTGTTATCTTATTATCGGGGAGGCCTTATTTTGGGGGGATGCCTTGTATTTCAATGCGAGGCAAAATTGTAAGTAGGTCTTATTTTCAGGGGATGTCTTATTTTTGGGGAAACAGGGTAGTATTTCCACCAACAGGTTACCAATAACTAAAGAATACATTATTTATATTTTGGGATGTACATATTTTGGGCTTAATAAAAAACCTGAAATTATAAAAATGGAATTCTTAAATTAGTGGTAGTCTGTTATAGACAATGACATCATTCTCTTTGGGCAGACAAAACTACAAAATTTGATGTTGGCTGTAAAGCTGTACTGTGTATGTTTGATGACATCATGAAGTGGAGCTATATTTTGGTCATTAAAAGTCAGCCCTCCCACCAGTTGCTAGGCTCCCTTTGGTCCTGGAGAAGCCTTTGTGGCATGGTATGGGAGGGTGTCTTGCATGTCAAGAACAGCAGTGGCAATTTTCAGACATCTTAAGATTGTCCAGGAACCTGTGGGGAGGGGGACTTTCTTTTACCAAAATACAGCCATATTGCTGATGATTTACATGACATAACCTTATGATACTGTACCGTATTCCAGCCTCTGGCAACTGGTTTGTACATAATTTTCACGTGTGACCTTAATTTGCCAAATCATTCAACCTTTCTTGAATAAAAAGAGATATCATATACTGTATTAGCTTCATTTTTATATTAATGTAGTATATGTGTGCCAATTTAGTTTTCTTTATATAGCAAACTGTAGTGGATGACGCTAATGACTTAAACAATGCCTCTTTCTAAAGCTAATGAATGACCTCTGATCGGGGTAGATTTGATTTAAATCAGTAGTCAGTAAGGCTTGATTTAAATCATGGTTTTCTACATAGACTCATTTTTGCTGGAATTGTTTTAATCTTAAATTTTACAACCAGATGGTTTCATTTTTAAAATAACTTTTTCAGATTAGTTTTACATTTATAAAAGCAAATTACTGATTTGCTAGTTATATACTATTAGAAATACATAGATAGATAATTGTGAAATTATTGCAAGGTGAACTATCTTCAGTTTAATAGGTTAATCATTCATATTTGGACAACTGTTCTGTTGTACTTTACTGGAAGGAGAAAAATAATCATTACCTTAATAATAACAATTTACATAGTTTTATTTAACCAAAACAATAACATTATATTGCATTATGCATACAGTACCATTTTTGTTAACTGATGTGGTTAAAATATCTTTTTAAAAACTTAGACTGGCAGTCTAGAAGATATTCCCAATCTGGGTCTCTTTTATGGCCTGCTGCCATTACAGTTTTTTCTCTTCAAGGAAGAGAGTGAGAATGATAAACCTTGGGCTGCTATACACATAAAGATCTCAAGATGTGGAGTACTGTGCTCAAAAAGTTTCTCATTTTACTGCTTGCCCCTCCCTCCTCAAAATTTACTCCTTGTGCAGACCTACTCCATTCCAAACAACCTTTTATCCATTGAACTTCTTGTAATGTAGCACTTAGGAGTTAAGGGGGTTGGTTTTGTGTACATAGATTTGCAGAGGAACAATGAGATTAAGGTCTTCTCAGTTCTGATTATTATTTTATAACATGTTTTGCTATGAAGGAGGTTTTGAAAACAGCAAAGCCAAGCATCTTTGATAATATCTTCTAGATAGAAAAATTGCCCCAAATAATCAGAAACCTCTGGGAGAGCATGGACTTGTGAATGGATTAATACCGCCTTAAAAACTAATTTCATGATGAATAACCTTTGGACTATAAAGGATCTTAACTAGAACACGATCTTTATAGAGATTTTCCCGCAAAACATTTAAATTTTAAAAAACTGATTTAAATTTTTAAAAATCAGATTAATTTTTTTAAAAAAAATCATTGAATTTTTATCCACCCTGCCTCTGATGCATATTGGGACTTATAGGTATGTAAATCATACTTGTGGATTTGTGTGCAAGTACCATAGTAACAAGTACTTGATTTTGAATATAGCTCGGATTACATCTCTACAAGAGGAAATCAAAGGCATTAAGAACAGTCTTGAAAGAGTAGAAGACGAAAGGAAACAGGCCCAGGACATGCTTAATCGATCAGAAAAGGTAAGGTAGTTAAAGTAATGAGATGAAAATGCTTACATATGTGGGCATGTGAGAGAGAGAAAAACTGGGTGTGGGCTTACATGCATTTGTGAGTGAGAAGAAGCAGGCAGGTGTATCTGAGAGAGTGGATGTGCCAAAGAATGAGAGTGTATGAGATTCAGATAACTGAAACAACAACAGCGCACCCTCAGTCAGTCGCAGCCTCCGGTGCCATTTACTGACATGCCCTCCAACCTATGAAGCTGTAACTCACTCTTCCCCCCTCCCCCAGACACAAGCCGTTTGTGACTTTTTCTTCACTGGCTCATGGCGACCCCTGTGAAATGGTCGTTTGATCCCCAAAGGGGTCCCAACTCCCAGGTTGGGAACCACTGTTCTAACATATTTAAAGAAGCTTTTATTATTTCTCTTTATATTGATAGCTATACGTTCCTCAAAGTCTTTCTTTGCCCCTCTTATCATCGTCTTACATTTCTTTTGCCAGAGTTTGTGTTCCTTTTTTATTTTCCTCATTTGGGATGGGTTTCCATTTACGCAAAGACCTCTTCTCAGCCTTTAGAGCTTATCTAACTCCACTCGTTAACCATGCCAGCACCCTCTTGGACATAGATGAGCTCTTCTTTCTTTGTGGTATGTACTTCCGCTGGGCCTCTACTACCATTGTTTTAAACAGGCTCCATGCACTCAGGAGAGATTTAATTCTTTTTACCTCTCCTTTCAGTTTCTTTCTAACTAGTTTCCTCATCTGAGGGAAGTCTGCCCTTCTGAAATCAAGGGTTTTTGTGTCTGATTTGCTTGACACTCTTCCCCCGACATGTATGGCAAAGGAGATTGCAGCATGGTCACTGTTCCCCAGTAGCTCAGTGACATTCACGTCCATGACCAGGTCCTGACTCTTTGGAATCAGCAAAGCCTATGAAAACTGTTTGACTGGCAGACATTGGACTTTCTGGAAAATTATCCCAGCTGATATCATCAGGCTTGCAACATGTAACTTACTTGATCAATATTTCAATTTTATTTTACAGCCAAAGCTCCATTAAGATCAGGATTTCAGCTAATGTAATAGTGCATTATAGTGGTGAACTTTATATTGAACTAGGGAATACACAGTAAATAAAGAATAGTCAGAAAACCAAATAGCCATGGAAGAACATAATGATTTAGTATAATGTGGTATTCTTAATGTAACTTCAGTTTGTAAAAATATTTTGCAGGAGAAGAATAATTTGGAAATAGATCTAAACTACAAGCTTAAAATGTTGCAACAGCGTTTAGAGCAAGAAATAAATGAACATAACATAAATAAAGCTCGGTTAACTGACAAGCACCAGTCCATAGAAGAGGCCAAATCTGTTGCTATGTGTGGTAAGTTTTTATAGCTCAAAGCCTTATATTCAAGGCTAAAATAGCTTTGTATATATCTTTTCCTTCAGACAGAAATGAGTTAAGTGTCATGTTCATTATTTAATACTTAAGTGGACAAATGTCTACCCATCAGTTTTGTGATGCAGCCTTTTTGCCTTATAATAATCAGTGCTATTAAATTGTCGAAGTCTTTGAGTAGAAAAATTGGCAAGTAACAATCCTGAAACTGTCCAAATGAATTAACTGCTGATGCCACCCAATTTTTCTTCATTGGGTTATTCTAGTTAGTTGGACAAAGTCTGTTGGATCATTTATTTGTTGAAGTACTGCTGAAAATCTGGAATTTCTAACAAATTTATACTATATTGACTGCTTCTTAAGATATGTTTTCTTTTGTTTCTTGAGAAATTGAAAAAAAGGTAAAGGATGAACGAGCAGCAAGAGAGAAAGCTGAGAATCGAATAGTCCAGATTGAAAAACAATGTTCCATGCTAGACTTTGACTTGAAACAATCCCAGCAGAAAGTGGAGCACCTTAGTGAGCAAAAAGAGAGACTAGAAGATGAGGTAAGCAGCAGTAGGAAGCTTTGTTGCATACCGTTCTTTAAGAATTCAGTAGCCATAGACAAATGTATAAGAGTTCTTGACCACATATGCTGGATCTTTCTGCTGTTTTTGAGGAAAGGAAATAGTGGAAGTTAGAGCTCCAGATCAGAAAAATGAGTTGTTTGGTAAACAAATTCTTTATAGTTCTGCACATTCTGTTCCACATTAAAACAGATCAGAAAGTGAAAAACACATAGTTAATGTAATTTTAGATGGAATGGGGGTGGGGTTCAACTTGGAATCCCTTGTATCTCATGGCAAATTGTGATATTTTACAGTTTTGCATTTCAAAGAAGAAAATGCCTCAAATCTTTTGTGATGTAAATTTCCCCCCCTCCCTATTTCTTAAATTTTAATTTGCAAATGGTGGTATTTAGCTTATATAAGAAATATTACTACTGTTCTGGGGGAGCTAAAAACCCTTTTCTTAATTAAAATGTTTATGTGGTTAGGTTAAGAATTTGGCACTTCAGTTGGAACATGAGATTAATAAGAGGACAATGGCACAGAATGAACTGAAGGTGCATGCTATAGAAGTGGATGGCTTAAAGGGTTCCGAGAAGCAGCTAAAGCAGGAGATCAACACTTTATTGGAAGCAAAGAGATTGGCAGAATTTGAGTTGGCTCAACTGGCTAAGTGAGTAAACAGAATTTAAAATTAATAGGATTATCTATACTTAAGAAATACTTGTGAAAGCTTTTTTTTAAAAATGACAATGGTCATGCATTTTATTCTGGATGGTTGTGTTACTAGCAAGAACTGTTCATAACTTAATTGTGCTATTAGTCTTTATTATAGAATTATAGAGCTGGAAGGTACTCCAAGAATCCTCAGTACTAGCCCCTACCAAACCAGAAAATCAACACTTTAAACTAAGCATCCCTGACAGGAGGTGATCCAGCCTCCAATACACTTTGAATCAGTTTCCTTTTTTGTTATTTGCATCCATTAATTCTTGTCCTGACCTCTTAAGTTCCCCTCTCCAAAAAAGCCCTCTCTATCTTTGATAGCTCTTCAAATGGTCAAAGATAGCTATTGCCTCTCAGACTTATCTTCTCTGGGCTAATGCCAAATTATCTCAATCTTAACACAAAGAGCTTCATTTCCCTACCTCTTATAATATTGGTTGCATCTTGATATTTCTCTTAAACTGTGGTGCCCAGAACTGGACTCTCTATGCTTGGTGAAGTATGGCAAAGCAGAATGGAGTGATACTATTAAATCTTATATTCTCTGAGAATCATACAGTCGGGTTTTACTTCTGTACACTATGATATGCAGAAGTTTCCAGAGCTAAAACCCTTGGTTCATTCTTCTCCATGTATTAATTATGCATACTGTGCCCTTCTATCACTCAATTTCTGGCTGCCACAACAGCAGCAACTTGGTAGGTCACAAGTTCCCAAAGTGAAGCTATAAATACAGTTCAAAATGAAGGTTTTCTTCTTTAAATCTTAAGTTGTTGTAGGGGATATGTCATATCTTGAGTACAAGTTGTTTGTTACCTGTTTAATTATCCGACATCTAGTGACGCTCGACTAAATGTTTAAATTCCCTCAGATCAGGATTTTGCTGGTATTTGTGTCAAAGATGGTTGACAGAATATGCGTAGGAGAAAAGAAAGCTTGTTGATTGACTGAGGAATGAATGAAGAGAGAGAGAAGGGGTACATAGGTTGGGATTTACTGACCAATATGCTGACAAGATTTTTAAAGTAATACAGTAACCCCCTGTCCTTTCATGGTTCATATACTGTGGTCCCACGATATACTGGGACTGCAGTATATGAAAAAAAGCCTCCTGGGGTAAGCTGGAAATGCCTGTTTCAGGCCTTCTGTACTTACCCAAGGCCTCACACTGCACTGAATGGCCCCCCGACGGCCTTTCCGGGTCGTTGGAGGCCCCAAAAGTGCTTCTTGCCAAACTGGAAGTGACTTCTGGAAAACCAGAAGCACTTTTGGGGCCTCCAAGGGCCTTTCTGGGCATGTTGCAGGACTCAGAAGTGCTTTCCTGCGAACCGGAAGTGACTTCTGGTTCACTTCCGGTTCATAGAAAAGCATTTCTCAGTTCTCTGACATGCCCAGAAAGGCCCTTGGAGGCCCCAAAGTTGTTTCCTAGTGATCCAGAGGTCACTTCCGGCCCGTTCAGGGCAGTGTGAGGCCTGGGGTAAGTACAAAAGGCCCTGAACACATCCCCCCAGTCCCGACCCTGCATCCGCCTATCGTGGGTTTCAATTATCACAGGTTGGGTCAGGTCGGGTCCCTAACCCCTGCAATGTTTTTTTAACTGTATATAGTGTGCACTTATACATTCTCATCTTTCAAAGGCAATACCGAGGAAATGAAGGCCAAATGCGTGAACTGCAAGATCAACTAGAAGCAGAGCAGTATTTTTCTGTAAGTTTCCTTTTATATGCTATAGAGATGGATTTCTTAAACAGTGATGTTATGATGCAAACATATCTAAACCTAAAAGTTGTATTTTTTTACTTTTTTCATGCAATACTTGTGTTTTCTGTTGAAGTAAAATATGATGGGGGAGCACAAGACCAACAGATAGCTGGGGTGGGGATGGGGAACCCCAGCAGTTCTGCTTCTAGAAGCCTCATAGTTTGGTGAGCATGTACATTACCTGAAAAAAGACCTGAAGTCCTACATTGCCAAGTCATCTGATTCCACCAGTAAAGTTAGCATTCAGCCTGCATTGCCTAGCCCTCCCTGTTAAGTAGGACAAAAAGCACTGAGTCAATTTCCATGTCCCTTTACATTTTAAGATGGAGCTGCAGCTGTGGGGTCACCGTGTTGTACCTACCCAGCTGTGTACAGAATGCCTGTAGTGTTACCGTGCGGTGCCCCCGACCTTTCAGAGGCTATTGACAAGCGCCACCTCTAAGTTTGTTCTTTCGCTGCCACCAACTTCTCTAGTAAATTAATGTTTCAGACTGATTTAAATTGAATAAAGATAAAAGAAGTCTATTTATTACAAAGTAGAATCAAAAGCATAAAGGGTAACGTGTTTAGGTACAAACAGATGGAAGCTCAAACACACTGAAGTTATGTAACAGACAAAGCTGATCACTTGTACACCCAGTTCTTAAGTTTACAGACACTCAACATAATTTTCCTCACAGAAATTCTAAAATCCTATCTCTTCTCTCTCTCGTGATTAACGGTCTCTTAGTCAGACCCTCTCTGACTCTCTCTCAGACCCTATTAGTCTATCTCAGTTTGTGTAAGTCCCTATCTGCCCAATTCAGTGCTGGACTGAGCCTTAAATCCACTCAGGCTCATCCCCCAAACTCTCCCATTGGTCCACAACCAACCAATCAATACTGACACTTCTCATATATCATTCATCACCAAGGGGTAGACGCCACAATGCCCTTCTCAGAATACTTGCCATATTTTAAAGCATAAGCTCAGTTGTTGGAGTTTCACCTGCATTTCCCATATAATGTATATGTTGTATGCAGAAGAAGGTCTTGAGGGAAGGCACTAAGATTATCCCTCTCTGCTCAGGGGGTATTTCAACAAATCTGAACAAATCTGTCTGGATTTTTCTAGGATGTGCAGGTTGTGGATCCCAGTCCTCTATCACAGAGTGAGAATGTGTGATTTTTTTGCAGATTAATTTATTTGATTTTCTCCTCTCCTTGAATCCTGCTGCTCTTACCCAGTTTCATCCAGGTTCCATTCTAGGGGAATGCAATGGTCACACTGGTGTTTTCCTGTGATAGGGCTCTATCTGTGCATGAATTTATGTATGCCTGGTTAAAAATATTATTTTATTTGGCAGTTACTTTTGTGATAATGCTCATGAGGGTTGCCATCCAAGAAAATGTTACTGCTTTTATAATTGTTTTATATGATGCTTTATATTTTTAAATGCTTATATCTCATAATGATCTGAAAGTAACCTTGAGTCCCATGGCCAGGAAAAATGCAGCATAGAGGTGCAATAAATAAATAAAATTATGTTCATATTGACATATTCACCAATTGTTATACCTACCTACCTACCCACCTACCTATCTAATGAACCTTGTGTAAAAGGTACCATGTTATTAATTTCACAACACATGGGTACATATGTGCTATAACAAAGTATGTATAAAATATCTGAACATTTTTTTTAATTTACAGACATTGTACAAAACTCAGGTTAAAGAACTTAAAGAAGAACTTGAGGAGAAGAATAAAGAAACTCAGAAAAAAATACAAGAATTACAAAATGAAAAGTAAGTCAGTTTTATGGACCAAGTCACTATAAAGTAAAGCCCTTCTAGGTCCCATTGGTTTTACTGATAAGAGTATCAGAAAACCTAATGTTACCTTTGTGTCAGATATAGGAAAGTTGTTTGAAAATAGTTAACAATTTAATCAAATGTTAGTAAATTCAAAATCTAATTCAGTTATTTTGGAGGAGGTAAATGCTTATTTGTTAAGTTGATATTAAATTGAAGTATAAGGTTAAGTTAGATGACAAGAATGAAAAATCCCACCTGTAGTATGAATCCTCTTTAAACCCCCACTCCACCCCCACCACCACAAGCCTTATTTTCCATCTGGGGGAGATGGAAATGACTGCATGAATTTCTGAAGCCAGTTACAGTAACAAAGCAGCTTACAGAACTAAACAGTTTATATGTAACCAGTACATTAATTGTCTAGCCAGTTCAGTAATAATTATAAGTCAAGCTTCTAATTTACAAGTGGACAGCCTCCATCAATAGATGCATATTAAGATCCGTAAGTACAAGGTGTTTGACAAAACAAACACAACACTAAAAAAAGCTATAAAAGTAGTATATTCTGTCCAAAGCTAACTGTTGCACCAGCTATAAATCCTGATAGTCTCTAGACCCCTTTAGTGAATGGATCAGATTAGAAGTATGAGTACAGTGGTACTTCTAGATACAATTGTTTCTGGTTACAAAAAAATTGTGATACGAAGGGAAGTCTGTCTGGAGTGCAATGCACCCTGCGAATGGACGTCTTCCCAAAAACTCCTGCAAAAACTCAAGATAAGAAAATTCTCTATGGGAAAGCTCAAAATATGAAAATTTTGCAGAGGACTTCCATTCCCAGGGTGCATTGCACCCCATTCGGATTGAGATACGAAAATTTCCAATTTACGAAGCATCTTGAGGAACAAATTAATTTTGTATTTAGAGGTGCCACTGTATATGACATTCTTCATAAATGCAACGGGCTCAGGACCTGTTTCCCTAAAAATGTAGTGATGTGTACATGCACTGAATTGGATTTTTTGTATGACTTAATTAAAAATGGAGAGTGGAGTCATATTTCATTTGGAAACATGCATTTCTGTTGTCAGTTCTATTATTGTGTATTACTTAACATCACAATTTAATTCTTGCCATTTTCTTTAAGGAGCTCGAAGAAGGTAGCATTCTTGTCTTTCCTATTTCGTATTCACAACTGCAACTGGCCTCATTCACACAGAATGGTAAACCAGATTATTAGGGAATCCAGACCTTGTGATCAAGTGTGTGAATGCAGACTCCCCAGTTACTCCCACTTGGCTCCACCTACCAAAGGGTGTGGATTCACTAACTCGAAATTTACAAGGGAAGAAACTTTAACATTAAATCCAAATTGGAATTCCTTGTTTATCACTCCTCAGAGAAGCCAATGTGTAAAGCCCGACACTGAGGTTGGAATACAATTTCTGGCTTGTTTGGGACTGACAGTCTAGGAAGCAGGTCTAGATGTAAGGATTACTCTTCTTTATTACTGGAGCCATTTGTTGGAGACAGGAGTAGCTGAGCAATGTGAACTTGCAGTGTTGCTTTAAAACTATAAGGTGTTTTGGTTGATCATTTTGTGGGAATTTGATCAGTCAACACTGAACTTCATGGCTGATTAAGTGATTGAACTCAGCTCTAGCAGTTTGAACAATGTGCAGGAGAGGAAAATATATTTGTTTTGTTGTAGAGAAACTCTTGCTGCACAATTGGACCTGGCTGAAACAAAAGCGGAATCTGAGCAGCTGGCCAGAGCTCTTCTTGAGGAGCAGTATTTCGAACTAACTCAAGAGAGCAAGAAAGCAGCATCACGAAATAGGCAAGAAATTACTGATAAGGACAGTATTATAAATCGGGTAAGTTATTTTGTAATAAACATATTAAAATAATTTTATTTTGCAAAGAGAGCAATATCTATTAATGTCTAAAATTCCTTATTAATGGGTCTGATTTAACAAAAACTTTTTTAAATTTAGCTTGAAGAAACAAATAATACATTAACCAAAGACGTGGCATTTCTTACAAAAGAAAATTCAGAGCTAAATGAAAAGATTAAGAAACTTGAAGAAGGTATGCTTTATTTTGAACATTAGTGGTTTTATGAAAAATGACCTGCCCTTTAATACATTAAGAGATATAGTTGTTTTAGTGTGCTCGGATCTTTTCTGCACTAATATGTTGTTCAGTATCTTGGAGATTTAAGGAGTTGCTTTATTAACTTTGTCATTAATGAACAAATGTATTGAGCACAGCAGGTTAATTTAGAGACTTCTAGTGTTTACATAGTTGTGAGTTGCAGACACGTTCTGTTTTTGATGAGCAAGAAAATACATTGGTATTTGTTATTTTCTACAGTTAAATAGTATACCCATTCAAGGGTGGGTGTTTTAAAAGGGTCCTTGCTGCTCAGGGAAGGATTGTTTTCAAAATGCCCATCTTTGAATGGTGTGGGTGGGTGTTTTCAAGCAGATCAGGTGCTATCCTTTGGGTGAGCAAGAATCCAAGAGCAGGCTTTTGAATCTCAGAAGACTGCCCTTCGATAGTTTGCTTGCTTTCCCAAACGGTAGCACCCCATCCACCTCTGCTGGGTTCTTGCAGCGGCCAAGCTGTATTCACTCTTATTAGATGCACAGAAATTTCCCCTTACCTTTGAGGGGGAAAGTGTGTCTTATAGAGCAAAAACTACAGTACTCCTCATTTTCTGGTTTGATAGGGTGAACATTATCCTCAGTTATAGTTCTTCAAGACTTTTTCATGTGTGACAGAGCCATATGAACTGAACAACTGTTTTTAAAGGATTAAGGGTCTAAGAACTTAATTAATCTGTATTAAGCATGTATAGGCAGAGTTCTGTTTCTGCATTACTTTAAGTAATTATCATTTGCTAAAGGAATCAAAACAAACTGTTAAATTGATTTTAATGTCATTAACTGCCACATGACCTAATGTTTTCCGCAGACTATAAATTGAAGAAAGAAGAGGAAATAAATGTCATTAGAATGCAGTATGAGAAGAATTTGAGTAATGAAAGGACCCTTAAAACACAGGTATTTATTTGTTTTTCATTGGTTACAACATTACATTTTCTTGCATGGTGTACTGAAGCAATATTGCATGTATAATTGTATGTTGTTGAAATCTTTTTTTCATACTAGTTCCATTCAAGTGAAAGAAAAATATATATATTTAATTTTAGAATAGCAATACAAGTCATTTTCCATTCCTTAAAGTTACAATGTATATGAATTTTTTCTGTACATTCACTGTATTTTACTAGTGAATGCTAGTAAAATACAGTGGATAGAAGTAACTGGCTGCAGAACCAGCCTGGAGGTTTGAATTCCACTATGTATCTGGGAAAAGGCTGGCTTACAGTGTGGTATAGTAGCTAGAGTGATGGACCAGGACTCTGGAGAACAGGGTTTGAATATCTGCTTGGCCATGGAAGCTCACTGGGGGGATGGAACTGGTAAGGCCACTCCTTAAATATATCTCACCTTTAAAACCCTGTTAGGATCACTAGAAGTCAGTTCCGACTTTGATGGCACAGAACACACACAAAGATTGCATGAATAGTTATGTACATACAAGTATTAGTTTCTGTTCCCTCGGAAAATTTATTTATTTATTATTTATTATTTGCTTCATTTTTATACCGCCCATCTTCCGATCTGGACCTCTGGGCGGTTTACAAGTTAAAAAAAATAGCAGTACAATACAAAAAATAGGGAAAGTCCTAACAAGATGGATCGATGGGCAGGAGACAGAAGAAGTAAAGAAGAAGAAAAATAAATAAATTAAATTAAAGGTTGCCATATGCCTCCCTGAAAAGCATGGTGAAAGCCCTGTGATGTTAGGATGGGCTGCCCCTACTTAAAAAAAGAGAGAAACTGATTTAGAAGTTGAAATTGGAAGGTAAACAGTATCAAAGTATCTCAACATATTTCAAGTTCTTTTATAAAGGTTCACAAAGCAGCAGCAGCAGCAGCAAAGGAGAGCTTAGACAATGTAGTGTGCCCTATAAGGAAGCATATGATTGGCTACTTCATATAAATGCAAAACTCATTATTTGTCCTGGACTAGACCAATTGTATGTAACTGGAAATAGAAATTTAAAGCTCTTCAGTAATTAGACCAGGAAGTGCTCCTACTATAGTGAGTGCTAGGCCATATATATCAGTGGTCCACAAAAGTCTATGTATGCCTTAAAATTTAAATAGACACAGTTTTGGACTACTACATAGCTCTGGATGATTCAATTGGATTAAAATAGCTCTGTCCCATTAAACAACCCTTATTTACAGTAAACACCTGCCTATCTTGGGGGTTAGGGACCCGACCCAACCTGCAGTAATTGAAAATCCGCGATATGCAGATGCTGGGTTGGGTCGGGACTGAGGGGCCTGTCTGGGGCCCCCTACACTTACCTGAGGCCTGGCGCTACTCTGAATGGGCCTCCAATGGCCTTCTCGGTCCTGTTGGAAGGCCCGGAAGTGCTTTCCGGTGATCTGGAAGTCACTTGTGGTTTTCTGGAAGTCACTTCCGGTTCGTCGAAAAGCACTTTCGGGGCCTCCAACAGGCCCAGGAAAGCCATCGGAGGCCCATTCGAGGCAGCGCCAAGCCTGGGGTAAGTACAGGAGGCCTGAAACAGGCCCATACAGCTTACCCCAGGGGGGCTCGGCTTTCACATGCTGCAGTCCCACGATATACTGGGACCGCAGTATATGAACCACAAAAGGGCAGGGGAACACTGTAATAGTTTTCTGAATCTGGTATTGTTTTCACAATTACAGGGGAGTACATCTCCCATTTTCCTTTCTCTACTATACAAGTGACAATGAATCTGAAGTACATGGAAAAAAATGGGTTCTTGTTCATATGTAGAACCTAAACATGAGTTGATCCTTCAGTCTCCTTCTTGCTAGAATGGATAATGTGGCAACAGATGAGACAGGGCTAAGTGGTCCTCTGTTAAGATGCTGACAATACTGAATTTGGTAGAGCTGGTATGTGTGTTCATTTTGAAGTGTTAGATCCATCTATTTCACTCATTGATCATGAGGTGTGAAATAGCTTATTTGTAAAGAAATCTCAAAGAGAATAAAATAAAGTAGAGCTGAGAAGTTGCATTTTGGGGAGTGACCGTGCCTGGAATCTCCTAGCGAGCATTGGCAGTGAAAAATAGCCTTTTCAACCTCTAAATAAAGTTCTTGTTTTCTGTGTAATAAGTACAACAGCAACATGCGGAATACATATTGTGCCTTCAACAAAATATTCCGGCTGTAAAATATTATCTGCTTGCTACTCGAATTATGAAAAAGTGACTTCTTTGTGTTTTAGAGTTGATTCAAATTTGCTTATATTTCATTAATCTACAATAGGCTGTCAACAAATTGGCTGAGATTATGAATCGGAAAGATTTTAAGCTAGACAGAAAGAAAGTAAACATGCAAGATTTCAAGAAAAAGGAGAAGGAAAATCGTAAGTTACAGTTGGAACTTAACCAGGAAAAGGAGAAATTTAATCAGATGGTAATAAAATACCAAAAGGAGCTTAATGAAATGCAAGCGGTAAGATTTTTCTCATTTTGTTTTGATTCTCTGTGGCCCTGCCAAATAAATTCACTGGTGATATTTTTCTTAAGAGAGAATTTGCACTTGAGAACTGTGTTAAAGATTTAATTTCTCTACTGCTTTACCTCTGTAATCTGTATTATTTAGTTAAAAGGATGTTTAAATAAACCTTAGTAAGTGAATGGGTGATAAGAATGTGCTCTTCTCATGCTGATGCACCCACTACGCCTAGAGGAGATAATGTAGTCCAAAAACATCTGGAACATAACTAAAATTGATATGATTCCTATTAGCTATTCTGGCTCGTTCAGAGTTGTAGTTCAGAGCATCTGGAATGCATTAAATATAGCCACCCCCTGGTTAGTCAGGACATAATATTTTAGAAGATCTGTGACCATTCTGTTTGTGAATGGCACCAGAATTTGGCTGGTCCAGTCTTGTCTTCCTGCTTTTGTAAGATGTCACTGTATCCTTAGTTGGACAAGGGAACTTCTTTGATTTTTCTAATGAAATTCCTTTTTTGCAAACGAGTAGAACGATAACCCACTTTTCCAGTAATTTTCTGTACAGTGCTCTTTAATGTACTTTCTTCTTCCTTAGTTATCAATTTTATTTATTTATTTATTTATTTATTTATTTATTTATTTATTTATTTATTTAT
>JAHTLZ010000204.1:50775277-50838995 GCA_023846285.1 Phrynocephalus versicolor
ATGTGAATTAACTCTCTGCGTTAAAGGGGAAGAGGGAAGGTAGACTAGCCTTGTATCATGCTTTGCAAATAAATGCATTAATTATTTCTTTTCTTTCCCCTTTTTCAGTATGTTGTGGTAAGCAGCAGAAAGATTTTGTTCTATAACGATGAGCAGGACAAGGAACAATCGAATCCATCCATGGTATTAGATATTGAGTACGTTCTCCTAATATTAGTTTGAGATAGCTAATCAGCAAGTTAGGTAAAGATAAAGATTCCCCCACACATACATGCTAGTCATGTCTGACTCTAGGGGCGGTGCTCATCTCCATATTCAAGCTGAAGAGCCAGTGTTGTGCAAGTCTGTGGCCATGTGGCCGTCATGGCTGCAAAGAAACACTGTTTTAACTTCCTGCTTTTTATGGCGGTACCTGTTTGTCTACTTGCATTTACATGATTTCAAACTGCTAGGTGGCAGGAGCTGGGGTTATCAGCGGGAGCTCACTCCGCTGTGTGACACCCGAGATTCGAACCGCCAAGCTGCTGACCTCGAAGCTGACAGTTTTCAGTGCTCTAACCCACTGAGCCACCATGCCCCTCAATCAGCATGATCATTTACTTAAAATAAAAGTTAAAAAATTAAATATTGACTTTAAAAAGCTACTTACCGTGTGGCTTATCATGTTTAACAATACAGTATATAGATACAGACAGTAAACTGAACCAAATTCAAGTTGATAGCTCTAGGAATAAAGGGCCCTAGGATCCAGCAGAGGTTGACTGCTAGAAGAGAGCAGCAAGGAGGTAATATTTCCTGATTCCTTTTCCCTACATTGCTTCACAGGCTACTCATGAGGGGGAGGGAATCAGCCCCTCAGAGTAGCTTGTCAGAAGTACAGAGGTTGCAAGAGAGGGAGCAGTCAAGAAAATTGCCTCTTTGTCCCCTTCTCACATTGAAAGTAGGACTCTGCCAAGTGCCATTCTGAATCTAGCCCATTAACTGACTTTTTAGTATTTTTTCAACATTAGCACACTTTTTAGTCTAAAGATTTTTACATGTTATTCATTTGTAAATGTTGTTTGAAGCTAGAGGCTCCTTGCATGTAACACTTCTGTTCATCTAGACTACTTTCACTGAAATCCACTGAGTCTCCCTTCCCAATGCACCACCCAGCATAGCCCCAAAGCATCTCCAGATTCTCAAGGGTATAGGTCGGGAGACACACGGGGATAATGTTGCAGAAATGCAGAATTTTGTTGATCTAAGCTCTATACCAGAATTGTGTCTCATAACTGGGCTTTTGTGCCAATAGATAATTACATTGGTATGTCATGCATTTCAGTTCATGCCATTTAATAAATGTCAGGAATACTTTAGTTCATTGTAAAGTCACTTTGTATCCACCTTTTTACTGAATTTTACCTAAAGAGTAACATAGTTTGGGTCCTTCAATTTGAAACTGCCTTTTAAAAAATGGATGAACTCAAACAGTGAATCACATCAGCCTAGTGAGTGGTTTATGCATTATACACCATATATTCCGATGACACATCAGTTTTCCTGCAACAGTAAACATCACTAAAAAACAGTTAACACCGATTTAAGATCCCTGATTCAGCTGGATATTATTTGTGTATGTAAACTGGTATTTAAGAATGCATATATCCATGCTTCCTATTTACTGCAGGAATCCCCAAGATGACATTGTATGTCTTTGGTAAACACAGGTACTATCTAAGGCATTGAGTCACCCTAATAAATAATAAAATAAAATAATAGCCAGCTTAATTTAGAAATATGCTGTGCTTTTTTATTAAAATAGTGCTTATTAATACTGCATAATATTGTTCTTTTTTGCAGTAAATTATTCCATGTTAGACCAGTAACACAGGGAGATGTGTATAGAGCAGAAACTGAAGAAATTCCCAAAATATTTCAGGTAACCGCTACATTTAATGTAATTACTTTACAGTTGTTTCTTTTTGAACTATTTACCCCCTTTAGCTTTAAGTAACAGCAACATTGCGTGCCATTTGTTCATTTGTTTCATTCAGATTCTATATGCCAATGAAGGGGAGTGCAGAAAAGATTTGGAAGTAGAGCCGGTACAACCAGCAGAAAAGACAAATTTTCTGAATCATAAAGGTCACGAATTTATTCCAACGTTATACCACTTTCCAGCCAACTGTGAGGCCTGTGCCAAGCCCCTCTGGCATGTATTTAAGCCACCTCCTGCAGTGGAGTGCCGCAGATGCCATGTTAAGTGTCATAAAGATCACTTGGACAAAAAAGAAGAATTAATTACACCATGTAAAGGTAAGACACAGCTTTGCTATGGGAAGGGCTGCATTGTTGTGATTTTCACACATCCCAGACCATTGTCCATCTAACGAGCCTATTCCGACCAGGGTGGGGCGAAACCAAGGTGCACTAGAAATTAGAGGTCTCCTACCAACTTTCCTCAGATTGAAGAAGCTACTTTGATGAGTAGGGAAATGTTTTGATCCCACAAGAAAAGTAGTCCAATTACCATAACTCAACTCCCAGATTATTCTTAGAGCTGTTTCCTTTTGTTTATTTGTAACAATTGATTGTTCAAAATTATATACATGGAATTGAGTTCCCATTGAAGTCAGTTAAACTAACTTTTATTTACTTCATGCATATATAACCAAAACGTGATTTATATATTCTCAAAACCTTTTCCTAAAATTGGGATCAGGGCAGCCCTTTGAGTTAAGTGAAACCTAAAGACTGCAGTCATGTGTACAGTATGTTAGAGTGAATTCCATTGAACTCAGCAATTGTACTTCAGATTAGAGGATACATACATAGGATATGTATGTACAGTAATCCCCCACCTATCGGAGGGGTTAGGGACCTGACCCAACCCACGATAATGGAAAATCCGCGATATGCAGATGCTGGGTCAGGTCAGGACTGGGGGGGCTTTCTGGGTCCTCCTACACTTAGGAGGCCTGGCGCTGCCCCGAACGGGCTTCTGATGGGCTTCCTGGGCCTGTCAGAGGCACCAGAAGTGGTTTCCGGCGAACTGGAAATGACTTCTCAGGAAGCCCATCAGAGCCCCATTCGGGGCAGTGCCAGGCCTGGGGTAAATTTAGGAGGCCCCAGAAAGGCCCTTACAGCTTACCCCAGGGGGGCTTGCCTTTCATATACTGCGGTCCTGCGATATACCGGGACCGCAGTATATGAACCACAAAATGGCAGGGGACCACTATATTTGTTTTCAGAGGGTTGTTACCTGAATAGAAGAATCATATGAGTTGTAAGAGTATCTGTTGATCAAGTAGTTTTTTTTAATGTTCATAAAATTGCACATGAGAAAAATAGTTTTAAAGGGAAAAACTTCCTTTGTAGATAATGTTTGGATGTTACACACCAGCCATTATGTTGAAGCACATTCTTTTTTTCACACTCAAAAGGAAATGCCTCTTGTGTGAAGGAAGTATGGTGATTCTAATAATAAGTTCCCTGTACTCATACATTCTTGTATTAAAATGCATTAAAATAATTATTAAATCAAACATTTTAATTATTTAATAAAAATGTTCCACTTCCAGTTGTTAGTACATCGGAATCTCCTTTCTATAAATAATGTGCTCAAAGAAATCTAGAAAATTAAAAATTCAGCACAAAATAGTAGCTGAATATAAAATATTTAATTATTAATTCTTTTAATAATAATTTTAAATAGTTAAAATAATTTAAAATAATTTTAATATTAAAATATTAATTAATATTTAATTAGCAGAATATAAAATAATATTTAAAATACTATATGCTAATTAATGGTAGTGTATTTCATAATCCTGTTAGTATCAGTTGCACCATTATGTCTTTTCTGTAGTTACAATGTTCTGTTTTGCTTTAATAGTGAGCTATGATATAACGTCAGCAAGAGATATGTTACTATTGGCACCCTGTCAAGAAGATCAAAAGAAATGGGTTTCTCATTTAGTAAAGAAGATCCCCAAAATACCACCATCCAGTTTTGTTCGTGCTTCACCCAGAACTCTTTCTACAAGGTCCTCAGCAAATCAGTCATTCCGAAAAGTTAAAAATGCTTCTGGAAAAGCTAGGTGAGATATGAATAAGTTTTAATGCTTTTGAAACAAAATGTTTGGTATGTAAAATAAATGGCAATCAATACTGCATTGAGTAGATGTGCCTCATAACATTACATTTTTGTATTTAAATCTAGTCCCTCAGTGTTGTAATGAGAGATACTTGTTTTTTTTATAATTCTGTAAATCATACTTTAGTTGGGTTTTAAAAAATAGCAACAAGTCTTGTGAATGTACACTGAGTCATTGAAGGGATTTTAGAACTATAGTGCATTTGAAGTAAATTGTTTTTATTGTATATTATTATAGAGATAAAAATCTCAATAACTAAATAAATTATTTTATGTTCTTTCTATTCCTGAATTTATTTTTAAATTGTTGATAAAACAAACAACAATTTATACCCCTTTGAAAAAAAATCTGTTCAGTTCTATCCCTCCATCTACCCCTCTGGTCTAGACTTGTTTTCCCATTAAAAAGAAGAGAAACCGAATGATTTGCACTTGTATATTATAACACTAAGTAGAATTATCAGAAAAGTTGAGTGTCATGCTTTGTTTCAGAGCATTGGTGTTGGAATCTTTGGAAGGGGGTCTTGCTTAAGATAATACTTGCTTGCACTGTTACTAGTTTGTGTCATTCACTCCATTATTTTGTTACACAGCTTGTCAGAAAGTTCAGAATCGTGGCTTTCTTTCCAGCAAGAAGCTTGTTCATTCGCTACTCATAAAATTTACTTTTTGAGTCATGTAGCAGACTGTTCTTTCAAAGTGAAACGTGTTGCAGTAGCTTCACAACATCAGACATTTTTCAGATCTGCAGGTGTGACAGAATATATTAAATGTGCATAAAGGGTTTACCTTTTGATAATGAGCAGCTGTTTCAACAACAGTACTGATTAGACAGTGGGTGATTTATTGCTTTAGACGAGAAGAGGGACGTTGGCACTCAATATCAACACCAATACTAACTATTGAAGTCTCCATATAGAGATACACAACATTGCCATTCCAAGTACATCTTTAAAAATCATCTCAGAATTCCAAACAACATCTTTGAGTTCCTGGGACCCCACAAGCACTGATATTTTGTGGATGTTCTCTGCATCTACTGCATGTCATTAGATGCAACAACTCTATCTGGACATCTAGTGTTATACATCAGTGTTTGGTGGATTTTGAACACTGTCTCCTGGGTTTGTTTCATCATAGACCAAGGATGTACCATAGAATTTGTTCCTGTTTCTCCAGTAGAAAGTTTTCATTAATCTTTAAATATTCTTCAGGGTGAGGTTGTTGGCTTACCAGGTGCCATTTCACTCTGTTCTCTGGACACAGAAATATGTAGTGTTCCTCCTCGTCCCTTCAGTACTTCACAGTTCTAAAGAAGCTTATCTTGAACCCCAGGAGAGTCAACAAGTAGATTGAAATTCAGGAATTTTGATAAATGACTTCCCTTATTGCCCTGCTGAGGCTGTTTTTGTGTGGATCTTTTTGGTTCTTGAAAGAATCACGAATATTGCCATTACTCCAGAGCAGATCAGGGACATCATAGGGACTACTTTTATTTGCCAGTTGTCATGGGAATTCCCTTGTGCTTTTGGACCATTTCCTCTCATTGAAGCTTAGAGAGAGCTTAGAGAGCTTAGTGAAGCTTAGAGAGCACAAATCTAATGCTATCATGATAACACAATGTTGGCCACATCAATTATGGTTTACAGTGTTACTTCTCATGCAGAGGAGAATTCTCTACTTGCCACGGACCATAAGTGCAGCACCCCAAGGTGAACATACTAAGACAGCATGGAGGTTTCATTCTTAATCGTACTATATGAAAACCTTCTGTATCAGCCAGCTGTAGTTAAATCAGTAGTTACCTTACTACTAGATTGTTGATGAGTTGGTATCTTGGAATGTTCTTTGAGAGTATTTCTGACAGGAGCTGTTGCTCAAAAGCTGGAGATAATTTCACACGTGTATATCTTCTCATCTTTTGGTGAAGAAATTGCTTCTGGCCTTTACAGTTTGTATCTTGCCAGATTCAAAGCAGTCTTTGACTGGTCTCTCTCTGTGTAGTTTTGACTCAGCTGTCTTCTTGGTTTCTATTCCATCATTGTATTGACCCAGTAAGTTATATATTTTGAAGTAAGACTCATTTCATGGTGTTTCATAAAGAAGTCATTATTGGTTCTGATGTGTTTTTTTTAAAAAAACATTCAAGTAGCATCTGATTTCCATATTAATTAGCCTTAACAGCCTTTTTCACTTCTCCTACTGATGATCTGGAAGCAACTCTACATTCCTTGGATGCTCGCCAAGCATTAGCCTTTTATGTCACCAAGCCTAAACAACCCCCGCCCCCCGACACCGTTTTTCCCCCGGGGGGGGGGGGGGTGGATCCTTTCTGTACCAAACATTTTGTTAAATGGGTTTCTGTAGCCATTTCTTTAGCCTATGAGTTGCCTGTTCCTGACATTGTTCAGAATCATTTTACAATAACAGTAGTGTTCTCTGTAACCTTTTCTGAATGGAGTGCCACTTCTTAAGATTTGCAAGGCTGCAACTTGATCTTGGTTACTTAAAGTTGTAAGTCGCTAGGGGCTTGATGTCTGGGCTTGGGCAGATTTATGTTTTGGGTCTACTGTTCTTTCCTCAGTATGTTCTCCCTTCCAGTAAGTGAACTAACTGGTCTCCTAATTACATGTATCAGGGAGATCATGAAGAAGAAGGAGACATTGCTTATGTTTAACTGTAGTCTTCTCCTCCTCCTCCCCCCCCAAAAAAAAAAATATCTGGCCACTCTTCGGGGTGTCATTTTTAAACTCACATAATCCTTCCTTCTTTAGATAGTAGGTGGAAGTGAGGAGAAGGGGTTAGGGTGTGTGCTTGCACATTTAATTATTTCATCTTTCCCCCTCAGTGAAGACCCAAGGTAACGTACAAAGATTAAATAAAACAAAAATCTCTCTGAAGAGATAACCAGTAGGGAAGAGGGAAGAGGACAATTTCCATAATATGGAACCAGCCACAGAAAAAGTCCTCTCTTGAATTCTCTCCAAAGGCACTTGTGAAAGTTTTGGGACTCGGAGAAGGCATTCCTCTGAGGATCTTAATACATATGTTGTCTTCTATAGGAAGATATGGTCTTTCAGATAACTTGGACCTGGGTCATAAACACTTTTAAAGTGTATGGGGAGGAGAGGGGAGCCCCTCCCTAAGCCATTCAGTTCTGAAAATATTCTGAATCTTGAATGAACAAGACCCAGCAGAATTAAAGTTAGAGGAAAGCAAAGCTAGTTAAACTGCAATGTAATCACTTCAGTGAGACTTATAATTAGAACCGCTGGCCTAATATTTGTTTAGGAATAATATACAAGGCTTTTAGAGTGTTTTACTTCTTATTGCTCCTTTTGAGCATTCCCAAATATAGAGGCTATGAAAGAAGTTAATATGAATGGCACTATATTTTATGACCCTGCTGCTCAAAATTAATATGTTTTAAAGAATTTTAGGATGCCTTCAACATCTGGAAACTTTGGGGAAAATAAAATTGATTCAGTTTAGAACTAGTTACCAAATACTAGTTGGGATTAAATTTACTCCAATTCTTTGTGAGTCTGTTTTAACATCTACTTCTCTCTCGACTTTATTAATTTATGATAGTTAGTTTTTTAAATCAAAATTTATTTCAGATATTATACTTCTTGCTCTATAAATATATTCATGAAGAAACAGCAGAACTTGTATGCGCTTTGGTTAGAAATACAGTGGTACCTCGGATAACAACTGCCCCGGATAATGAATAATTCGGATAACAACTGCAAATTTCCGGGTATAGGGCTGCCTCTGATAACGAATTTTCCCTATGGGTTGCCTCGGATAACGAATCGCCATTCCTAGGTATAGGTCTGCCTTGGAGAATGAATTTTCTCTATGGGCTGCCTTGGATAACGAATCTTCCTATGGGCTGCCTCGGATAACGAAGTTTCCCTATGGACTGCCTCAGATAATGAATTTCTAGCATGCATCAGTAAAAAAGTTATCCCAGATGAAATTGCATCTGTACCTTTAAAGTGCACTTTTTAAAGAGTTTTGAGCAAAAAATCAGGTGTCTGTGCCTTTTTCCTAGGCTCCAGAATGGATTAAACAGTTTCCCATTCATTCCTATGGGAAACTGCATTTCGGATAACAACTAACCTCGGAGAACGAATTACCGTCGTTATCCGAGGCACCACTGTACTGTACATATATTCTTATTAACAGTACATCAGTTGGCTCAGAAAAAAGTAATCTGCGTTTTTCTACAAAATAAGCCTTACAACAACAATCTGTAGTATCTAGAAAATCTTTTATATGTTTCTTTTATTCAGAAAACATTCATATATTGAAATAGATTCTATCATTGCTTTTAATCATGAATGTTTTAAAGATACAATCATTTAAAGTAGTTTGCTATGACATAAAAAAACTTAACTTTTAACAGTGGTGGAATTTTTCTTCTTGCCAGGAGCTCATTTGTTTCTTCTTTCCATAGACCATGCGTTGAATCTTTGTGTTAGGTCACACTTTTTATTCAATGTTACCATTCAGATCACATCTTCTAGACCACTTTTTTCATCCAGAGTGTAAAGTCATCACTCGATACATAACAAAATAGTCGCCAAATGTTAATTTCTAAATTTCAATAGGTCAAAAGGATATGGATCTATTGGGGACATTACTCATTCAGAAAACTCAAGTTACTGGTGAGTAGCTTTTGCTTGTAAACCTGCTGGCACCAATGTCAAGTGACAATAGTGAGAAAACAGATTCTTGAACTGAAGAAAGAGCGTTCTTAGAACAAGGAAACTGATATTGTTTCTCAGAATGCCACATTCTGAGAAGTGTCTTGCTCTTTCAGAAACTTTGTTAGTTCTGAACTTGCTTTTTCTTGATACTGTTTATGGCAAAACAGTATATATATATCCTCTTAACTCTCTTGCATTCTACCATGTAGAATATGTCATGGTGATGGAATCCATTCTTGGAGAAAGTACATTTCCTTAATGTACTTTCTAATGCTTCTCTAATCCTATGGTGAAGGTGTGCTTTGTTACGCACAGTGCAGCCATGGTTGAGAAAGGTCTGTGTCTGTTTTCATCAGCATTACAATGCTGAAGATAATGCTTAAATTAAGTAAGATGGGACTGCTGGAAACATTTGCATTGGCTGGTAATGTTACAATCAATTTATTGGCGATCATTGTGTTGCCATTATACCCATTCGCCTTCTCTCCTGGTTTCTAAGTTTGTCTTTCAGTTTGCCCTGCTCTTTCTTCAAGATGGACAGTTTAACTTGGGGTTTTTAACCTTTTCTTCATTCATACCCAACTGCTTTGAAAACTGTCCAGGCACTAACAGTTTATGCCCAAACACTGTTTTCCTTCTACTCTTTTCTTATACTGGCTCCTCAGCCACTTTAAGAACACAAGGAGATGTGTTGTATATGCAGAACTGTTTAGAAAAGAAGCACATAAGTGGTTAGCTTGGAGAAGTCTTGTCAAGGTGTCTTATCTGTAGTCATATAGGAAAGGACATCAGCCCACACTGATATGAATATTATTCCTCCAAATGAGCTTGAGAGTTTGTTTAGCCAGAGTAGCTCTGTGGGCCAATATTTAATTTTGTATTTATTTTTTTCATTTGGCTTGCTTATATTATTTCAACCTGATCCTTTCATTCACAACTATAGTTGACATGTTCCATGTAAGTGAGCAAAATCAAAATCATGATGCGTTCAACAATTATGCCAAAGAATGAGTTGTAGAAAGTCAGACTGGATCACTCCTTGGCAGATTTTCATTAATTGAACTCTTGAGTGTTTGTGAATTAACTCTAATTTCCTGAATAGCAAACCAGAATATTTGCTTTTTAATCTAAACAACTTTGCTATTTCTCATTAAAATAGAAATTATGGTATTTCACTAAAATGATCTAGACATAATAAGAGAAGTTACCTTGGTTTCCTTAAGAATTTCTTAAGATAATAGTCGGAAACTGAAAGTTCAAAAAATATGTTGGCATACTCAAAAATGAATTATTCTTATTGATTGTTACTTCCAAAATACTTTATTTTTTGTCAAATATGCAGTCAGATTTCTTTTTCTTCAAAGGAGTGCAATTCATGGAGACTGTTACCCTGGAGTGCAAAACTCTTAGCTTTTTTCATGAAACTTGCTTAGGCATTAACACATTTCCCACTAACACACTAATTACCAATTAACTTAGGATCATTCTGAAAAGAAAATGTTTATTTAGAAAAATGAAACAAACCTAAAAAATTGACAATACCTTTATGAAGAAATAGTCTTATTCTAAAAGTTTTGATTTTGGATTAGGCATGAATGAGTAATAAAGTAAATTGTACTAATTCTGTGCAAACAAACTTGAACATTTGCAGGGTTCTGTGTTATGACAGTTACTATAATATTGCCAGGATATGAGGCTTGAAAAATTGCATCATGCCCTCAATACCCAGATCTATTATTTTCCCATATTGTAGCTGATACAGTAAAAAATATGATAAAATATAGGATAAACATTTAAAAACCATGCTTGCCATCATTAAAGGAAAATTATATTTTATTCCATGTATCAGGAATCTTTTGTCAGTTGCAGTTTCCTAACAGAAATAATAATAATGTGCCATAAAAATGTGCAATTAAGAGTACTGTGCTATTTACATATATAGATACTCCCTCTCTTTATATGTGAAATATCAGAAGTGGTGTGGCCTTAATGTGGTTCTAGACTAGAGTATTAAAACTCTGTAAAAGTGTTACGTTCTCCACCCTTTACTATCAAACTGTAGCTGGAGTAGTTTTTGGACTTTATTTCAAGATAACACTAGTTTAATATATAAATTTGTATAGTTATCACATTCCAAAAATATGTGGCATAAAAACTGTAGGGGCACAACATCCCCCTGTTAATTCACTTTTGAGTGTTGTTGTTGCTGCTGTTGCTGAAGCTAAAAAAAATATATGGACTTCAAAGTAGCAGGGGTACCTTCCCAAAGCAATTTTAGGGGACCCCCTGATTTAGGGGTAAGAGGACTCAGTTATGAAGCTCTAAAGGGGCTGGGGGTAATATTGTGCAGGGACTGTGAAGGCGATCAGGGAGTTTATTCTATGTTATTAACTCTATAATTGCCTCTACAATCCCAGCATACGTTGCCAATTACTACCCCCAGCCCCTTTAGAGCTCGGCCAGTATACCATATATACTTGAGTATAACAAAAAACGCCCTTGACTAATACTCAAGTCAATAAGTTTCCCAGTTTTGGGGGGTTAAATTAGGCCCTCGGCTTATATTTGGGTCGGCTTATACTTGATTATATACGAGTAGTTTGGTTTTCATTTTACTAGTGTTCTGTTCACAAGGTGCATGGAGGATGAAAAGGTTCAGCTAAAAAAAGTTAAATAGCTGCTTTCACACAGTACAACTCCATTATTTTAGGGAGCTTACAACACTGTTTGCATTATGTAAAATTATTTGAAGCAGTTCTAATGACAGTTTCTCTCTCTCTCTTATTTATTCCAGTTAACGATATGTGCAGTGCTCCTTGGAATCCAGCATGGTGCTGTCTGAGAAAGCTGGCCTTTTTTCACCATATAGAGCAGTGCAGATTGGTTGTCTTTCCAATGCAACTTTCACAGGCTTCAGGGCTCAGACTGCTATTACTCTCTCCTCCTTCCTTTGGCATAAAAAGCATGCTGAGGTTGTCTTGTTGCGGGTTGGCCTTAACATAGATTAGATTAATTATTACTGTGTAATGCAAGTAAAAGCAAATAAAGCTTGGCTACAAGTAAGGTTAAAATGATGCCTTTGGGATTTCTAAAGAATAAAAATGCCTGTCAGTCTTGATGGAATGCAGTGCCTTTTTCTCATATCACTGAGAATAAGAAGACAATTTTTACCCTGTGGGAGGGGTATTTATATTGGGATAAGCACCCAGACTTGAGTATAGGAAGAAGGTATCTCAAACTGAGAAGAACTGAATTTTCTTTGAAGACTCAACATTCTGCAGGAAAACAACAGGAAAAAAATTGCTTGAAAACAAAGCTGCATATAATCACTTGAACTTCAGTGCCTTTTCTGCATTAATAATAATTCATCATGATACAGTTCAAAAAGTGTTAAATATTTTGCTTTAAAAATAATAATTCTGCTTATTTGTAAAGGGGGAGAAACTGAGTAATTACATGCATGCTATGCATTGTTGCCAAGCCATACAGAATTGTACGTCTAGAGGCATTAGAGCTAATAAGTAAAACACCCAAGTTTAGAAACATATTCTGGTACATAATTTTTCTATAATTTGTGTAACACTTTGCATTAATAATTTGAAGTGCAAATTGCAATAAGCACACAACAAAATGTATGCACTGTTCAAAATGTAAATTATTATTAGAATACTTTTAAAGGATGTTGCCCATTTAGTGCCTTATTTTGAGAATTATTTTACTGCCATGTCAAATAAGTGTAGAAATCTCAAATACATATTACTGTGTGTCATTGGTTTTATTGATCAAAGTATTGTAGTTGATTTAGTTACATTTTCAAGTGTAATATTGTGAATGGATTTGTCTGTTGCCAAGATATATTTTAATCATTATAAAGAAGGTAGTAAATGCTTGTACCATTTAAGAAAACCCTAAAACACATTAAAATTCCACACAGTACAGGAATTGAATATTTAAATTCTTGTTTTGTAGCAGGAATATTATTGTGGTATAACCAATATGGTTTATTTTATTTTTAACCAAATACCTCTTCAGTAATTTATAATGGCTTTGCAGTTGTGTATTAAGTAAGAAGCACTGGAAAACTGATTCGTCTTCATGACGATATGCATGTTTTGAGTGGTATTGAAAGCCACACTAATGGATATGTAATAAGCATATCTGTTATTAAAACAATAATGACTCATGCTGATTTAATACAAAATAAAACTAATTTATGGAAGAACTATTTTGAAAATGACTGTGGTATTTTTCTCCAGAATACACTTCCTAGGAAGTTTTGGAAATTATTATGTTTTTCAAACAAGTGAACTGTCTGCATATTTAAATCTGATATAATCTTGATAATCTTTTTAAAATTACATTTTTATAATGTCATAATACATTTTAATACAGGGTAAAGTAGAAAAATTGTCATAGGATTTTGAGGAATTTATTTTGATATGTGAATTGTTAAAATCCCCTTTACTCAGTGCATAATGGTTTTCATCAAAAGGAAATACCAGGTACACAGCTATAAAAACTTCTGCATATACTTTTAATTTATAACTAAAACATGGTTAATAGTAAAACTGTTTCAAGCCACGTCTGCACTCTGGAAGTGAGTGTTACTCATTATGCAGAAGTAACATGTACTTTAATGAAAATTGGATTGGGATGGCCAGAAAAGATTGATAGTGATGAGTAGGAGAATGATGGGAAGTTATGTTGCAACAGAGGAGGTGAAAGGAAAGCCCAGAATTGTTTAGAAATTGCTTCTGGGGTCTTGGAGAAGGGAAAGTGACTTGGAGAAAAAAGGAGGAAAGACTGTTATAGGAATGGGTGCTGCAGGATATAAAGCACAAAGAGCAGGAAGAGAGGGAGGAAGAGAATGGTGAGAGACCAGGTGAGATAGCCAGGGAGTAAGAAGTGTTATGAATGGAAACAGGGAAATAAGAAGTGGGAGACAGAGAGGTGAAGACTTGAAAGACTTGGAACAGATCCAGGAGGTGAACAAGAGGGGACTAGTGGCCGTAGTGGGCCAAGGATGAAATGACCTTAAGAAACAGGCAAGAGAAGCAAGCATATGGTTAGAAATTTTGTTGTTTGCTTTGCTTGATTCCAACGGTGAGATTCCAGAAATACATTTTTGAAACCACACCCTTAGAATCAAGGAAAGCACTCCTTATACAAAAAAGTATGAAGTCATACGATTCATTGTACTGTACACTACTTCCTTGAAGATGAGGAGAAAGTAATATTTTATTTACAAATGGGTATAAGCATTACCCCTAAATGTGCAATTTGTGGTTATGTTCCCAGAAAGAGAAAATTTTGGTCAAGGGCATGAGGGGCACCCAGGAGGAAGATGGACATGAACTCAAAACCACATATTCATGTTACAGCTTAATAATACCAGTACTGTTACAGAATTTGGTAGGATGGGAGAGGAGAACTGATAAATAATAATAATGGCTCTTTCATGAAATATCGTTGTACGGTTTTTCAGTGCTTTCATTCTACATTCTGGAGAATTATGCCTAATCATTTAAAATGCCCATTTGATTTGATGGGTGTGTTCAGCTATAAAAATCAGATTCCTGATTATTTCTGAATTTGACATCCAGCCTCTCCTCCATGCAATGTTTGTACATTGGTGTTTTAATGCTCCAGTGTAAACAATGTATTATTATACAATGTGTGTTACCAATATTGTTAGTTTCACTTTGTTGGTTTGCTATCTGGTGTTCCTCAGCCCACATGTATATATATGCACCACCTTATCAGTCCATTTCATGAATGATTTGGAGTAGCTGTTGCCTGTAAAACATTATGCTGCAATAAACAAATGAGTCTTTAAAGTGCCACAGAAATTATTTCTTGTTGCTCTGGAAGGAAATGATTAACTTTTTTAAAATGTATTTTCAACAACTGGTACAATGACCATCTGCAATATATACTTTTTGAATGGTAAAATTTGATTTTTTGAGAGAAGTCAGCATAGAATTTGAGAATTATAGGGAAAAAATAATTTTTAGTAAATACTCAATGATCCTGAAGTTCTTTTCAAAAGAGGGTGCCAACAGAAAGGGCTCTTAGTCCCGCCTTTGGCACCCATGCCATAGGTTCACCAACACTGTTGTAGAACATTGGTTTCCAATACTTGCTATGACCAGTTTTTTCTCAGAGGATTTACTTTAGCAATGGCAGTCAGCTAAGTGAAAATGTGTTTGTTTTTTTTTCCTCTTGGCCTGATCTTGTATTTCAGGCCTGCCCAACAGGTAGACCGTGGGCTACTGGTAGCCCACGAAGGGTTCAAAAGTAGCCTGCCGGCCATCAATAAAAAATGTGAGGGGATAACCTCTCCACCTCTACCTCCCCCACCCCAAGGACTACCACTGCCCCAGCAAAGCTCTGGGTCTGCCAGCCCACTGTCTCAGCCGAGCGGGGCAGTTCAAGGGCCATGGCACATTGAAATCTGTTCCTTCCAGAACATATTAATTGGTTTTCAATGAACATGTGCTCGGAGCGGATAAAATTCGTAAGTAGAGGTTTTAGTGTAGTAGCCCTCAGGCACTTTGGGCTGGAAAAAGTAGACCTTGGCCTGTTCAAAGTTGAACAGCCCTGTAAATGCATTTTATTTAGTGCACAACAGGATAAGAAAGGAGAAAGTGTCAGGGAAGGTGAGGGCATCCAGAAGGTGACAGCAGCCAGAAAGCCAACTTGCTACTTTGCATAATAGAATCTCTCTCTCTCTTTAATAGCCCCAAACTGTCCCCCCAAAAGCCATTTGCTTTTCCATAACTACTGATCAGGGCAAACTGCTTGTTGAATTTTCTTTTTTATATTGGTTAAGTGGAGAAGGGTGAAAGACACAAGTTGAGAAGGTAGAGGGGAAAGACCAAAGAATGGAACAGTCAGCAGCAGGTTATGTTATCACATATACAGTAGGTCAGTTCAGTTCAGTTTATTGCTTATTGTACTGGCTAAAAGCTTCCATAATGGGTAAAGTTACAAATACAATCAGATAAAATCAAATAAAATCACAATCACAAAATAAGAGACCTATCCACGGGAAGTAGGTCGAGCTATGGCAAGCTTGTTGATAGTTCTATTTTTACAATTTAATGCCCTTAGTCTAATTGATTGTCCTAAATAGAAGATATTTACATAACTGAAGAACTTTAGTAAGTGCTGATTCATCATTTAGCACTGGACAGAATACGGGACAGTACTTTTATTCTACTTGGGACTATCAGTTAGGTTTAGTTTTACTATTTTTGTTGGCTACCAGTGCTGGAAGATCCTAAATCCAATATTTTGATTTTGTTTTATTCCTAGAGATTTTGGAATAGTTTTAAAGTTCAAATTTTATAAAATGTGTTTCAATACACAGTATATGCATTTCTAACAGCATGTTTTGAATTTATATGGTGTGTAATTTTGAATGTCAAATATATGCAATAAACACATAAAAATATCCATCCTTAAAAAAAGAAAAATATCAAGGAATCTATGTATCATATTTATGAGTTCCTTAGGCTCACCGAATGACATATTTGCAGAATTATACTGACACAGATTTGAGTTTTGACATGCTCATAGAGCTGGAACTTAAATTGTACCACTCACAAGTGACATAGAGCATATGTTTTGCAGATATTAATCGAATAGCTTAGCTATTTAGGGGGAAAACATTCAGACAGAAAAATATAACATAAAAACTCCGCCCAGAGTTCCGCTGCAGAAGATGGGGCGGCATATAAATGTAATAAATAAATAAATAAATTGCTGGATGGGGCAGAGATGTGATTATACCCTGTACATGCAAAGAGCATGTTTGATAAGTTTCTTATAGCAAACAGCCCTAACACTTGATCTACTGTTTTTGCTCCATGTGGTAGATTGAAATGAAATCATTTAGGCAATGAAGTCTCTACTATAGATTCCTTTTTAAAAAATCCAGTGAGGACCCTACTGACTTTCCCAGTTCCCAGACACTGCAAACGTGCACAATAATGCTTTTGAGGTTACTACATGGATTGCACTGAAAAGTACAACCGCTTTTCATAGCAAGCGCTAAAACAAGCAATTCCATAACTTGTCAGTTTGTAGTGGGATGTTTTGGAGTGCACATGCAGAGAAGCAAAGTGATTTGGCTTTGAATTGGCTGCCCTGGTTTAACACAAGGAGAGGACATTTTCAGCACTCAACTGCGTGACAGGATCCGTGTTGAGATGTTCTTTCCCTTTCTGCAACTTTTTGAGCAACCATAAGAACATAAGAAGAGCCATGCTGGATCAGGACAAAGGCCCATCTAGTCCAGCTTCTGTATCTCACAGTGCCCCCACCAAATGTGTCTCGAGCGCACGAGACTAGATATATGTCTCCTGCTACCACTTCCCTGCATCTGGTCCTTGAAGTACCCTGGTTTTAAGCCTGGAGATTACACATCTCCACTGTGGTTTGTAACCTGTGATGGACTTCCTCCAGCAATTTGTCCAATCCCCCTTTGAAGGCACCCAGGCCAGATGCCATCACAACATCCTATGGCAGGGAGTTCCACAGACTTAACAACATGCTGGGTTTTTTATTTTGTCTGTTCTCACTCGCTCAACCCTCAATTTGAGTGGATGTCCCCTGGTATTTTGTGTGTGAGAGAAGAGTGTCCCTAAATCCACTTTACTCCTGCCCTGCATAATTTTGTATGTCTCAATCATATCCCCCTCAGGCACCTTTTTTCTAGACTAAAGAGCCACAAATGTTTTAGCCTTTCCTCATAACGGAGGTGCCCCAGCCCAGTAATCATTTTAGTCGCCCTCTTTGGACCTTTTCCAGTTCCACTGTCTTTTTTGAGATGCGGTGACCAGAATTGTAAGCAATACTCCAGGTGTGGTCTTACTATCGTTTTGTACAATGGCATTATAATGTTGGCTGTTTTATTTTCACTCCCCTTTTTGATAATCCCTAGCATGGAACTGGCCTGCTTCACCACTGCCACACACTGGGTTGACACTTTCATTGAGCTGTCCACCAGCACACCAAGATCTCTTTCCAGATCCGTTAAGGATAGCTCAGGGCCTATGAGTTTATAAAGTCTTCATTTTTTGACCCAATATGCATTACTTTACATTTTCCTACATTGAAACGCATTTGCCATTTCGCAGCCCATTCCCCCAGTTTGGAGAGATCCTTCTGGAGTTCTTCACAATCTTTTCTAGCTTTTACCACACAGAAAAGTTTTGTGTCATCTGCAAACTTGGCCACCTCACTGCTTATCCCTGTCTCCAGGTCATTTATGAATAGAATGAAAGCACTGGTCCCACGACAGATCCTTGGGGCACACCGCTTTTCCCCTCTCCATTGTGAAAATTTCCCATTGACACCTATTCTCTGTTTCTTGGATCTCAACCAGTTCTCAATCCTAAGAGGACCTGCCCTCTTATCCCAACTGCAATTTTCTCAGCAGCCTTTGGTGAGGGACTGTGTCAAAAGCCATATGGGGATAAATCCTCCCTGGCTTCAGAGTTTTCGTTCTGAGCAATCACTGTTTACATCTCTCTTGTTTCTTTCTTACACGTTTAGTTCAAGTAATTTTGTTGAAACTTGGAACCTTACAGACATTATGCAGGAACCTGGAAGCATTCAAAATGTGGACGTACAAATTCTGAAGATACCTTTGATAGCCAGAGTCTGTATTAAAGCACATGATTAAAAAGCTAGAAATCCTCAATACCACAAAGAAAACTGCAATACTGTATTTTGGACACATAATGCACAATAAGAAATACCATCTGCTGAAGGTTATCCTTCAAGGAAAAAATAAGATGGGAAGCCTGGCCCCCAGGCGTAGAAGAACATTCTGGCTTAAGAATTTAAGGCTTACGTTCTTAAGGCTTAAGTTTTCACTCTGGACCATAGGCTTAAGCCAGGTATGTCCAAACTTTGGCCCTCCAGATGTTTTGGACCACAACTCCAAGAATTCTAAGTTTAGCTTGCCAATGACAAAGGACTGTGGGAGTTGTGGTCCAAAACATCTGGAGGGCCCAAGTTTGGACATGCCTGGCTTAAGCCAATGGTCCACAGTGAGCACTGCTGCTCTGTTTAGAACAGATAGAAACCAGTTCAGGGTAATGATCGCCAACTTTCAACAAGGACATGGCACTTGAAGAAGAATTTTGCACTCTAGGCCGGGTACGAGAAGGAGGTGGTGGTGGTGGTGGTGGTGGTGGTAAGTCGTTAAATGGAAGCGTGTGTTATGAGGTCCATCCTTTCGACCTCTTTCTGCCAGCCTTGCTGTGTGGACGGCGACGACCCCACTTCTGCCCCGTGGGGATCGGTCCATCTTCGTCAAATCCTGTCCAGCGGCCTTCTCAAGGACGGGAAACCGAGCCATGGGCCGGAAAGGACCAGAGCCTGGCGAGTCTCACCGAAGGGGGAAGCGGCTCCTCCTCCGCCGCCGCCGCCGCCGGGGCTCCATTTTCCTTCGGGCCGAACCGCAGCAGCAGCAGCAGCAGCAACCGCGCGGCCCCTTCCGGAGTTGCGCGCGCACCCTGCCCCGCTTGCAGCGTCATCCTGAGGGGGCCGGTTTGAATGAGACCCCGAGGGAGGGAAGCCGCGCGCCGCTCTACTCCTCCGCTCCTTGCGCCTAGCGGGGCCCCCGGAAACCGCCCCCCCACCCCCGCAGTCGCTCCTGCCCTGCGCCTGCCTCGCTCGCCAGGCTCGTCTCCCCCACAGGGCGCCATGCCGGTGTTCACGGGTGAGTCGAGCCCCTCGTCGGCCACGGCCACGGCCGCCTCCGCCTCCTCTTCCTCCTCGCCGCCTCCGCCGCTCAAGGGGCCTAGCCTGGCTGGCTGGCTGGCTTCTCCCAGTGGAGAAGGAGGCCTGGGTGGGTAGGTGGGTGGGTGGGTTGGGGAGGGGGTAGCCGGGACTTCCCTCCCGCTGGGCACGGAGGCTGGGGGAAAAGGGGGACGGTGCGGGTGCGGTGAGGAAGCTCGGCTTTAGCCTCAGTCCGTGGGACCGGGCTGAGCGTGAGGCCGGCTTCTTGGAAAGGAGGAGACCGGGCTTGGGCGGCATGTGCTCCCCCCCCCGGCCTAGGAGGACCCCAGAGAGCCCCTTGGGTCCCCCAGGGAACGACCGGGCTTCGTGAGGTATATGGGCTGAATCAGGGGGAGGGTGGTATTGGTGGAAGGGCGTGGGGAAGAGTCCCCTTCCTTGGGAAACGAGGTCTGCCTCCAACTCCATAGGCCTCCCTGCCCTGCCTGACTTTGAGCGGGAGCCTTTTGACGGGGCCACACTCCCGTCCTGTGAAGTGGGACCTGCTTTAAATCCCCCCCTCACTCCGTACATCTGGCTTTTTTTCCCCTCTGAGGATGCAGTGCTTTTACAGATGTGTCAAGGAGCGAGTTTTGGCAAATGAGTCTCCCATGCAGCAGGAAGGAACGTGTCATGGAACCGGAGTCCCTGTTCCGCTTCTCACCGAATAGGTTTTTATCTAATACATGAACAGCAACAAAATGGGATGCTTGTTGTGCCTCCTGCGCCAGCTGGCTTAAAGGATGAATGTTTTGTTCAGTATATACTGGTTTCAATCCGTATCTATAGATCAGTGGTTCGGCCCCCAGATGTTCCTGGACTGCAACTCCCAGAAATCCCTTCCAGCACAGTGAGTGGTAGAGGTTTATGGGAGTTGCAGTCCAGGAACAACTGGGAACCCACCGGTTGAGAGCCACTGCTATAGATACTCAATTCAGTATCTATCTATACTGAAGACCCACATATGTGTAAAGGAATTCACATGGTGTTGCAGTAATTGGTGCATCAGCATTAGTTAGAAGACTACTGTAACTGAAAAAGTGAAAGATGGGATAGACAGGTAAAGTTAGCTGTGATGACAATTTAAGGCTTTACAGTTAGCATTGGCCATAGTAGGAGAGAAGCTATTAACGATCATGGTTTGGTAAAGAGCATTGCTGGTTCTGTTTGATTGCTCCAGAGCAATGCCAGTTCTGAGACTTGTCTAGGAAATAAGGAGGGTGTGTGAAACCAAAGGGAGAGCGTTGTGGAAGAAGGTGGCATCTTGCAGCAGTGGTGAGGAAGAAAGTGCTTAAATCCATTACTCCAGTGTGCATGCAACTTGTGTGTAGGTTCAATTGGCCAAAAAAAAAAAAAAAAAACAGTCACAGGAGGAGGACATGAGTACAGCGTTTAAAGCTCCAAGTGTACATGAAAACCTGAGATTTTGTGAGGGAGCCATAAGAGACTCATCACAGTGTACATGCTCAAATCAGACAGGGCCCAAGCAGAGAAAGTGTCCCAGTGGTCCTTGTTCTCAGAGTTGGCTGTGTGAGCTGAGCTCCCCCCACCCCCAAAAGCCACTAATTTTCATTACGTCTGACTCTGGATCTTAGAGAGATGAGACAGCTGCCTATCAGAGCAAATTGGACTGTTCCATTTCAGCAAAGCATTCTGAGTGATTGTCCCAAATGTGGCTGTGTGGACTTAGAGATGAGAGATGAAAACAGGAGGGTAAAGGAGGGAAAACGGCTTGCTTGGCTGTATCTTCCAGGTCCTTCTCTTAGTTTATGTGTGGGACTTGGTATGTAACAGAACGCTCAATGCTTGCTGTGAATATTTATTATTTATTTTATTTTAGAGTATTTTTACCCCACCTTTCTCCTTGGAAAAGGACCCAAGGCGGCTTATAGTAATGAGGGATAATATACAGTCCAGTACAGTTAACACATGTTCAAGTATTTGTGAACAAGGAATAGAGGGACAAGTTACAGAATTAATAGACAACATTACATAAAAGGTACAAGGTCATAAGTAGTTATAAACACAGTCTATGTGAACCTATAGATTGATATAAAATACACATGGTAGTCCATCATTCAGGGAAAGCTTGCCTGAAGAGAAAGGTTTTTGCCTGTTTCTGGAGGGACAACAGAAATGAGGCATGAATAATAAAGTATTTCATGGGCAAGCTTGGAAACAATTATTCTTTTCTGTTGGCACCTCCCTTGTAGGTGTTGTTAGCATTTGTTCTTAATTGTGGAAAGCATGGTATTGTAAGCAAAAGTCATATATTTCTGTTGGATGTTACTGTGGAATATAGAGATCCTCTGTTTGAAATGCCAGCCGCAATGATGAGATGTATTGGCAGAGAGAAACCAAAATTCAGCAAGACATTTAATGACAAATAAGGGGAAGAGACAGCCCCTGTAGACTTGGGTAAACTATAAAATTCCAGAGTGTCCCAAAAGAAAGGGTAAACCACTTCTAAGTGCTCGCAAAAATCAGAATTGGTTTGGTGGTGGTGGTGGTAGTACAGTAGTAGTATTAGGGTTAGTTATTCTAGCCTGCTAGCATCAAAAGTTGTTCTAGTGTTTTAAATTGATTCAGATGCTGTTCACTTATTGCTGACTTCAGAGTTTTTGCCCTAGACTGAGGGTTGCTGATCTGCAAAAACCTAAGTGGTTTTAATTATTAAAATATAATTACATGCACTTCATAATGTTTTATTGATTTTGAATAATGTTTCAGTGTTAAAAGGCTAAGAACAGTCAAATCATAATTTCTAATTTCCACTGCCAATCTCGACAGATAGAATTAATAAATAAATAAAATAAATAAATTAAGAAGAGCAGTAATTGACTTTGTTACTTATTTGAATAATCTTTCTTTCTTTCTTTCTTTCTTTCTTTCTTTCTTTCTTTCTTTCTTTCTTTCTTTCTTTCTTTCTTTCTTTCTTTCTTTCAGTTAATGTAAAATGGGGGAAGGAGAAATTTGATGGAGTGGAGCTTAACACAGATGAACCTCCAATGGTATTCAAAGCTCAGCTTTTTGCTTTGACGGGAGTTCAACCTGACAGACAAAAAGTGATGGTGAAAGGCGGAACTTTAAAGGTAGTGTTTCTTATAATGTGGTAATGCATGCATTTATTTGTGTTGGCATAATTCAGAACAGTATTTTATAACATTCGGGGGGGGGGGAGTCTACCCAGATTTTTAAATACAAGTGTCAGAAAATGGTGTATCCATATATTGGCTATGATAATGTTCTTATCTGCTGATGTTTTGTCTTAGATAAATAGTTCACATCCTTGGGTCCTCAGGTGTTCTTGGATTAAAATCCTAGAAGACTTCATCACTAGCTGGCCAGCGTGTTTTGGAGTTGTAGTCCAAGAACATTTATAGACCCAGGGCTAGGGACCACTGCCTTAGATGATGTAGTGTCTGCAAGTTCTGCTAAGACAATTTCACATTATGAGAAATTATTTGTGTGCATTTTTTGTTTTATTCAATAGGATGATGACTGGGGCAACATCAAAATAAAAAATGTAAGTATTGCTAAGCAATTTTATTAGATAGTGTTGGATATCAACTGCTGTTCCGTGAACAGAACAGAGTGTCTATTCACAAAACAAGGTGTTCTTGTTCCTCTTGTTTCTTGACAGCCCTTGAGAGATTTCTCCAGGGTGGTGGTGGGTAGCCTTGAGAAGAGTATGGAATGTTTCGCAGGGTGCAGATGGAGATGGGGAATGGAACTAGCACATACTGTATTGTTGCCACACCTTATATGAATGCAGGAGCAGATAACAAGCAAAGCATATACATATAAATTGTTAAAGCCTTGTTCACATTAATATCCTGACTGTCATAAATGTTACTGTTATCTTTGAATGTGGTTGCCTTGTCACCTTTTTGAAGATGTAGTTATAAAGGTTGCAGTGAGAAGCCTGACTTCACTGCAGATGCCTTTGTTTAGTAACCATGGTGACTTGTGTCTGGTTTTTGTTTGTAAAGAAAATGTTTTGATAAAGGAAAGCACTCCTAGTAAACAATGGGCTGAGTGTTCAATTAAATTAAAACTGTGGCAGATGCTGAATAAATTGCATACAGTGACACTGAAACACTACCTTTTGAAAGTTATTTGTAATGTAGATATTCTATATCAGTGATGGTGAACCTTTTAGAAACCGAGTGCCTAAACTGTGATACAAAACCCACTAATTTTTGCAAAGTGCCAATACAGCAATTTAACCTGAATATAGGTGGCTGTGAAGGGGGCGATGTCGGGTGCCCACAGAAAGGGCTCCGAGTGCCACCTTTGGCACCCATGCCATAGGTTCGCCAACCCTGTTCTAAATCATTGGATATTTTGAAACAGTTGTTTGAAGACTAATGCTTGAGAATTTACATTGTTTTTCCTAAATTGTCAGCTGATAACTTATGTTGCCCCTTTGAACAGGGAATGACATTATTAATGATGGGTTCTGCTGAGGCACTTCCTGAAGAACCAGTAGCCAGGCCTGTTTTTGTGGAAGATATGACAGAAGAACAGTTGGCTTCAGCTGTAAGTCTATTTTTCAGTTATTTTCCAGAATTCTGAATGTAACAATAATTTAACTTGGAGTTTAATTATCAATATATAAGGAGCTTACTTGATTTTCCAGTCAGAAGTGGTATTTACAGTGACCATTAAAAGTCAGTTTGTGCTTGAAAACTGTTGTGTATAAAAATGCCTGTTTGGTGACTATCCTTGACAATGATCAGGAAACTTTGATAGGTTCAAAATATGGCAGCCAGATTAGTGAAGAGAATTAGTAAATACCAGTATATCTCCTCAGTACAGTCCATCTTACATTGGCTTCTGGCCTGCTGTCATATCAGGGTCAAGGTGCTGGTTTTGAAGCTCCAAAGGGTTTGAGGCTCAGTACATAGCAAAATGCCTACTTCTAACAGGGACTGCCCGTCCTACCTGTGCATTCCAGACTGAGTGGCTGCGAACGTTAATCCCAGGAGAGGCCTAGAAGCAGACAACAAGGACCTGGGCCTTCTTAGCGACTTACCCTCAGCTTTGGCATGAGCTGCTGCCTGCAATTTCTTTGGAGCCCTTCAAGAAATTTCTCAAAACTCTTTTATTCTGTCAGGCTTTCCAAAATGTTCCCTCTGCATAGCCCACTTAGATGTTAAGCCTAATATTTAGAATCACCACCTGTCTTAATTGTAATTTTAAAAGTAGTTTTAATGTCTAATTGTGTTAATTATTTTTGTTGTTGTACAACCCCCCAAGTGGTTTTGAAATTAAATTAATGAAAATGTGACTACCACATCTAAAGTGTTCATAATAACAAATTTATTAATAGCAGCAAAATTATTTATTGATTTGATTTGATTTGATTTTTATACCACCCATCTGGCAACCAAGGCCACTCTGAGCACTTCACAACTAAGAATTGGAAATTAAAGTATGGGTTTTGATTACATGATTGCGATAAAGAAGTCTGGAATGTAGCTGTTACTAAGTGAACCTGTGATGTTAAGGTTAAAAGGTTTTGAGACACAAGAATATTTTAGCAACATTTGAAGTTACTGTATTTTTCCATCTATAAGCTGGATCTTTTTTCTAGGCTTGTTAGCCTAAAAATTGAGAGTCGTCTTATAGACAGAAGTAAGCCTTTCCCTGCTAAAAAGAGGCCCAGATTTTTGAAACAAACAAACAAATAAGTAAAGAGGGATTTTGGAAAGGTGGAGGGCAATGAAAGAGTTGCTGGAAAGAAAGGGAAACGTGTGTGTGTGTGTGTGTGTGTGTTTGTGCGCACGCGTGTATGTGCGTGTATGTGTATGTGTGGAGAGGAGAACCCAAACTGACAGCAGTGAATGAGCTGATGGAAAGGAAGGGAAACCTCAGTGGCGCAGGGACTCTGCTCATCTCATTCACTGGTGTCAGTTTGGGTTCTCTCCCCTCACACTCTTTCCCTTCTTTTGTTCATTTTGTTAATTTGGGGTTCAAAGAGAGGGGGGGCTCTTGTACATCGCAGCACCTTATAGTTATAAAAATGGGGTATGAACCTTTGAAAGTGTCTATGCAGTTTAGGAAGGGGCATGAGGCATCATAACTGGACAATTGATATAATAGATCTTTGAATGGTCCTGGTGGAGAGGTGCAGTGATATATAATATAATAGTGTCTGTGGAGATTCTCAGTCATCCAGGTGAGATTATTTGGGAGTTGAGTCATGGCAACTGTACTTCTTGTGGGATTGAAACGTTTCGCTAGTAGCTTCTTCAGATGAATAGCAAAACGTTTCGATCCCACGAGAAAAAAAGTCCAATTGCCGTGACTCACCTCCCAGGTAATTGAATAGTTTAACTTGTTTTGTTTAAGGATATATTTTTTTACTAATTTCTTTAGGATTGTATTTTTTTCTGTGTTACATTTATTTAAAAGTAATAAAATTAAAAAGGAAACTGCAGAACTCTACATACAGTCCATTATTACTGTATAACCAAAGCAAAATGTAACTAAAGCACATTCCATGGTGGATTGACACAATATTTCCAGGAACAGATAGTGGTACAATGGGCTTAACAGTACAAAAGCAGACAAACACCATGGAACCATAATCTCTAGAGATGCAGTACTTGCAGTAAAAGCAAAGCAAAGTGTTCTGCTTATATACCGCCCCATACCACTCAAGTAGTCTCTGGGCGATTTACAGGTTTTTTTATTATTATTATGCAGGTTACATATTGCCGCCACCCCCCAGCAAGCTGGGTACTTATTGCAAAGAGCTGAGATGCTATAAAATGTTCACATCCTTTCATATTTCTTTGGCAGATGGAATTACCATGTGGCTTAACAAATCTTGGGAATACATGTTACATGAATGCTACTGTACAGTGTATTCGGTCTGTGCCAGAATTGAAAGAGGCCCTTAAGAGGTAGGTTTTGTATGTATATGAAACAGTGTTATTTTTCAAAGCTGTTTTTCAGTGTAAGTGTCCCAAATTACAATGAAGTAATAGGGCTACTGGCCAGTGGGCTGTTATAGCATTTTGTTTTTAACTAAACAGTTATAAATTGACGTATTTTAATAGCTGACATTTAATAGTAGAATTCTAATAATTCAGAATCAGAATATGATTTGTTTGACAGCAAAATGTTTTAAGGACACTATTCTGTAATTATTTAGAAAATTGTTTTTTGTTCCTGCACAGTTAATTTTCATTATCTTTTTCGTGTCTTATATTCTGTTGATCTGATGTAGTAGATCTGATGCCTTGCTTTCTATATCAGCTTTTAAGAGCACTTTTAATAGGTGCCAAATTCTAATATTGAGTGATTATGAATGAAACAGATATTAATGCTTTCATGTTAAAGTAGTTAGTGCAGAATGAATTTGCCATGCCTTTAAAATAGTGCCTTAGTGCTTAATGTTACTTCTGTGTGTTCTTTATTGCCACTTTGATCCTGCTCTTTGTGAATTCATCAAGAAGCAGAATAGGCAAAGGTTAGTCTTGCTAGCACTTTTCAGATGTAGGATTGTTACAAATGACTTTCAGAACCTATTTGTACTTAAACATGAGATGTGCACAAATCCTAATCTTTCAAACAATTCAGATGGGTGCAGCATCAAATATCTATGAAATATATCTTTATTACGAGTGACATACCAGGTAATATGCATTTCATAAGCCTCAAAGGCCCTAATTTGACTGGAGCAACTTGCATAAAGTGATCTCCCCTAATTTTTGCCTTTTCTGCAGCCTCCCCGCATCCCTTTTCAAAATGTTCTTTGTGCGTAGGGGCAGTTGTTCAGGAGGCCCAGGGGGCGGTAATGGAGAAAGAGGAGAAAATGAAAAAAAGAGAAGAGATTCCATTTGAACATTAACTTCATGAGGGTTAGAGCTGTTCCGCAGTGGAATACAATATCCTGCCACAGAGGGTGGTGGAGTCTTTTGGGGAGTTTTTTAAGCAGAGGCTGAATGGCCATCTGTTGGGAGTACTTGGATGAGAGTTCCTTCATGGCAGGGGGTTGGATTGGATGGCTCTTGAGGTCTCTTCCAACTCTATGATTCTATGGGGAACGGGAAAGCAGAGCAAGTTTCTAGGCCCCTGGCTTTTAACAGCACCTACATTATGACTATAATTCTCCTGAAGATGGACTTCTCCTGAAGCTGTGTCATTGGCCAAGTATACATTGTATCTTCTTATCAAAATTGCTCTAAATACATCAAACAAGCTAAGTTCTATAAAATTGCCAGCAAATTTTGGGGTTTGTCTAATTTTAAATTTTAGTATTTACCTGACAGAAATAGTGAAGGAGAGGATGTAATATTTTGGTGCAAAGTAGGCAGTAGAGGCAAAGTAAGTTTGGTTAAATATTTGGTGAGGCTGTCTCAGATTTCCATGCCTATGAAGATATGAATGCTTGATCTGAGTAGGTCCTTCATTTATCTGAAGTCAGGGTCTTGGCAATTCTATAGCATAGAGAGCTAGTTTTACCTTGCACAGCTGGAGAGATTTTACTTTGTAATAAATGTGTGCTCCTTGTTCATTTCTGTTAGTAGTGGAGAAAAAAAGGCAATGAAAAAAAGTATAAAAATTATCCTAATCTCACTGAAGATGGATTTTGGTGTGAGGGTCACAAGTAATGACTGTATAGGAGCTAAGCACAAAAGGATTTTAGAATACTTTGGGAACCTTGGGTGCACCTACACATATCCACTCACAATCATTGTTTTTTATTTCAAAAATGTAGATTATTTCAGACTGCCTACCTTTTCACTAAACAGTTTTGCTTTAAGTGCACAGAAAAGATGCTTGGTCCTAACAGTCCACCTTATTATTTTGCATGTGGTTTTGCTTTGCTTATAAAACCAAACTAAACATTCTGTTTTAAACATTTGTTTAGATATGCAGGTGCCTTAAGAGCTTCAGGTGAAATGGCCTCCGCTCAGTATATTACTGCAGGTTTGTATTTCAGCAGCAGTGTAAGACTGCTTTTTTAATGTAATGAAATATGCAGGATTCATTTTGCAACCCCTTGTTATTGGGTAAAATTACGGCCAGATTAGTGGATTGTGTTAATTTAAGAGAACATCTCAAACTTAAATCCCTGCTAGCTGAACAAAATTTCATGAATATAACTTCTTATGCATCATGAATCTCATCTTTGAAGTCACCAGCTTAGTAAACATTGTGACAGGCAAATTTTCATTTTGTAGAAGAGAAGCTGCACATTTATTTATTTATTTATTTATTTATTTATTTATTTATTTATTTATTTGAGTATAATTCTTCTTTGGAAAAGGACCCAAGATGGCGTACAGTGCTGAGGGACAGTATACAGTCCAGTACAATTAAGACATATTTAGATTTAAGGACAGGGAATTGAGGGGTATCTTACAGCATTAGAAGGTAACATTAAAGCTAAAAGAGAATAAATTCATGTAATCATGTACCGTAGACCATCTAAAAATTATGAGGGATGGAAACTAACAATTGATAACATAGGGTCAATGTAACCACACAAGGAGGTATATTATCACAAAGTTTTAAGTGGTTATAAACCATGTATGGTAGTCCATCATTCAGGGACTACACATACTTTCACTTCAGTGCTAAATGAACACTTGGCATACATGCATGCATTGTTTTGTTTTGTTTTGTTTTTATTTGTTTGAGGAATTTGACTACTGGCATATTGTTCAAATCGGTTGTTGAACTTTCTACACAGTATGCATTTTTTCATCAGAAATCACAAGTATGTTTCCTGGGCTTTCAAATAAATTGATTGAATATATATTTAATGCTTTCAGAGTGTTAAGTTACAATTGTGTTTAAAGAAGAAAATGTGCTAGAAGAATGCTACAAATAATTTGTTATACTACATTTAAAAGCAATCAGTAGCAGTTGGCTTATTGGGCTATGCTGTCTGGCTGTTCACTCAAGTGGCCCATGCAGCAAAATGTCCTGTTATAGTTCTGTGTTCTCTCTAGTCCTGGTTCTGGGTTAGACCACTTGTGCATAGGATGTAGAAATTGGAGATGTGTAGGTCTGTGTTTTTGTATTATAACACTCAGAATTCTCCAGGCAACATGGTCACTAAAAACAAAAGTATTTACCTTTTGAAGATGCTAGCCTTGCTGCTTGGGAAGTTATGGGAATCGTAATCCAAAAACAAATCTGCATATCTGTAGTAGATACTGTCATTCACTGAAAAGAGCTATGATAATGCTATTAAACAAGTGCAGGGTTTTCTGTAATATATTGCATCTTCTTACCATTTTTGTACTTGAAATTTAGTATTTATTCAATTCTTGAAAACAGTTTTGTTTTATCTTTAAGCTCTTAGAGATTTATTTGATTCCATGGATAAAACCTCCTCTAGTATCCCTCCCATCATTCTTCTTCAGTTTTTACATATGGCCTTTCCACAGTTTGCGGAGAAAGGGGATCAAGGCCAGTATCTTCAACAGGTAAATATTCTTTTTTATTTTTAGTGTTTAGGCAGCTCATTTACCCAGTGTGGGTTCATTCACCAATTCCACAAGATTCAGTTATGACACAATAGCTTAATACAAACTGAGAAGCGCCTAACTTTTAAAAACTTAGAGCTGGTAGATGCATAATTGTTTAGAAACTTAGAGTTTTGCCTGATAAAAGAGCACGTTTTGAAATAACACATTTGACTCAAATGGATTTGAGTTAGACTTAGACCTACTGAAAAAAATTGAAGTGTGGTTTTGTCATGACTTTTGTCGTGACTTATTTCTGCTGATTTCAGTATAACAGGAGCCCTATTAGGACATTACTGTCTCCAGCATGATGAGTATAGTTTGAAGGGAATGCCTAGCCCCTCCCACATGGACGTTTTCTTCCTCAAAAGCGTAATGTGTGTGATGAAGAAAGGTTTCTGTTTGCTTGTAAGCTCTATCTGCAAGGAAGAACCAAGATTTTCTGAATGTCTGGAATCTTGTTGGGCATCTATGGAGTGCAACACATTGTGCTTGTCAGCACGCAAGTCAAGTTTGCTTCTTTGCAAATGTCTGGTTTATGCCTGTGTAAGGCCTTCCCAGATAACTCCTTGTGTAAGCACTGTGAGAGTAAAACTGCCTGTACCACAGGCATTTGTGGCAAGTGTGCAGACTCACTACATGTTTTTCTTGAATTCTAGTGATCACTGTATTAGACAATCACTTTTGATCTCTTCTTCCCATAGGATGCCAATGAATGCTGGGTACAGATGATGCGGGTACTACAGCAGAAATTAGAAGGGATAGAAGATGACACAGTTATGGAGGTACGTTAGTGTTGCTTTCACTATGCCAGTCTGTGCAAATGGCCATTAACTGATTGCCCCGTCCCTAGCAGTCAGTCATCACTAACCTCTGGTGGCCCTGTGAATTAGGGATGCCCAAACAATCCTGACAAAAACAATACTGGCCAGGTCTTGCAAACTCAGGGTGATGACTTTCTTTCTTGAAATAATCAATCTCATACATGGTCTCACATTTTTCCAGTTGCCTGCTACTTATCAACAGCATTTTAATGTTTACATAGAGTCTTGTCTTCTCAAGATGTGCCCAACAGTAGCCTCCAGTAAGTCATTTTTGCTTCTGGGGAGAGTTTGGACTTTATTTGATCTAGCACTCACTTGCTTGTCTTTCTGATGGTCCACAGTGTCCAAAAATTCTCCTCCAGCACCACATTTTGAATGAATAAGTTCTTTATCTGTCAGCCTTCTTCGGTGTCCAACTCTAACATTTGTACATAGCAGTGAGAGTATCATAGGATGAATAATCTTGGTCTTCACTGACATATCTTTACCGTTAAGGATCTTTCCTACTTCCTTCATAGCTGCCCCTTTAAGTCTTAGGTTGTGTGCAAGCATGTGAAAATAACTTTGTTCCTGAGGAATAGTATTCTTAGTAGCTTACAGATTCTACTGCATAGTTTTATTTCTAGGGAGTTGCTTAACATATCTATTACAATAGCTATAGAGCAAAAACATTCTCTTTAGTGCGGTGTTAGGATTGATTTTTAAGGAGCTTACAAAATATATTATGACTGATGCCTGTTTAAAAATATGAATTTGATCATTTACCTCTTTATTTTTACAGACAGACACTGGAGCTTCAGGAGCAACTGCAGCACCTCCTAAAAAGAAGAGCTTTATTGACCAGTTTTTCAGTATTGAATTTGAAACTACGTATCCTAAACATTTTTTAGGAAGACATAAGGAATGGTGGCCATAGTAATCGTGGTGACTGCATTGTAGATAGGATTAGAATTGATCAGTTTTGCTTGAACATGAGAAAATGTGCACTAAAATGTGTTTTGTGATGGTAAATTGCCTTCAAGTATAGAAAGCAACAGGAAGGAGATAAAAATATGAATTAAGAAAGTATTACAGAATGTGAACTACACAGAGAAGTTTCTTGTTTTATTTGTTTTAAGAATGTAATTTAACAGTCACTTCAGGTGCAGCTAACTGCTTTGATTGAATTTGCCCAGAAGTTAATTAAAATGAATTTGTTACACAAGCACATAGATTGCATGCACATAAATTGCATGCACATAGTTTTTGTCCTTAATGTTATGTAAAGCATGAAATGCACAGAAGCAGAAGAGGAGGATGTCACGAAAGGAAGAGAAAATCAACTCCAACTTAGTTGCTTTATCAATCAAGAAGTAAAATATCTTTTCACGGGTCTTAAATTGGTAAGCAACTGTGATACCTTCAAAAAGAACAATTATTTCAGTACCTGAATAAGAAGATGCATATATGATGCCACACTTAATTTAAGGTCCTTACTGTTGGTATGGCTAAAATTATGGTGAAAGCTGTAGAGGAGGAGAATGGAACCATGTAGCCTATTAGTTTAAATCAGTGAAGAGATACCAAGAGCTTTCAAGAGGTGGAGTGGTAGTTGACGGAGCTTTGTTTCCCACCTTCTGCCTTTTGTCCACCCACAGAAGATTTGTTGGAACAGTGGATTTTTTAAAAAAACTTTCAGCTGACATTCCTAAGAAGTACCTGCTGAGAACCCTTTGTTCTTCCAACATTCTTCTGCAGACAAATGTTCCCCTGTTCCTATCCACATGGATAGTTTCATAACATACTTAGCCACCATAGCTTGTGCAAGCCGGGTGCAAGATGCTCTAGCTAATTTCACTTATCCATTGTACTGGCAATTTCATGCTAGTAGGTTTTAAAACTTAGTTGTAGTAAGGACCAGGTTCATTCTGAATCATGTTTAATCTTAAAAGCCACCTTGTAAAATATGCATAAATATCTTCACTCTGCCTTCCACACACACACATAAAAATTTCACCATTCCACTATTATTCCACCAGTTGTTGAATTATAGTCTTGGTGGCCACCTAAACATGTACCAGACAAACTTATGTATGAATCAGTGGCCTCACAATGATCCTGCTTGGTGTAATCTTTTATTTTTGGCTTTCTTTCAGCGTCTTCAAGAAGAAATTACCAAACTTTCGCCAATGTTGCAAAGAAATGCCCTTTACATAAAATCTGTAAGTAGTGACTGCTTAGCAGATCTCTTCCTGGCAATCAAACTCTGCTTGAATTAGTGTTTTAGGGCTGCAATTCTAAATATAAAAATATTAAAGTGAGAACCTAGCTCCAAAGGTGGAAGGGGCATGGCTGAAGCAATAAGTGTAAGAGATGTTGCTATGGTTTATTTAAATTATTATTTTTTAAACAAGAACTGTGATTCTCAGCAATCTTCACATTTCATGCTTTAGTAATAGAAGGGATTTTGTGTGTCAGGTGCCTGCAGAGAAAAAAGCACTGTACAATTTCTTCAATTGTCCTAATGGAAAGGAATAGAGATTATCCTGCTGAAAGAGTCCTCAACAAGGAACCTTGATAGAAGTTGGGCTTAATCCTTTTCTTTTGGGAGCGGGTTAGGACTTTTTTTTCCTTCCTATACAAGCGAATGGAGGCATTAGCCAAATAACTTTAAAAAAGAAAAATGCATGCATATACAGTATTCCCCCACCCTTTCGCGATTCATATACTGCGGACCCGGTATATCGCGAGATCGCAGTACATGGAAGGCAAGGCCCTCTGTTTCAGGCCTTCTGTGTTTATCCCAGGCCTGGCGCTTCCCGAATGGGCCTCCAGTGGCCTTCCCGTGCCTGTCGAGGGCCCCAAAAGTGCTTTCCGGCAAACTGGAAGTGACTTCTGGATGACCGGAAAGCACTTCTGGGGCCTCTGATAGGCCCGGGAAGGCCAACAGAGGCCCATTCCGTGTAGCGCCAGGCCTCAGGTAAGTGTAGGGAGGGCGAGACAGGCCCCCTAGTCCTGACCCCGACCCAGCATCCGCATATTGCGGATTTTCAATTATCACAGGTTGGGTCAGATTCCTAACCCCCGTGATAGGCAGGGGATTACTGTAGTCCATCTTCCAAAAAGCAAGTAATATTAACAAGCAAATGTAGGCAAAATATTACAATCAGTATCCCTCCACAACCATAAGTACCTGAATATGCAGAAATACCTTCCTTGTTTTTTCTTCTTTAAATCCAACAGGCATACCAGGCCCAGTTTGCAAATAAAATTCAAGAAAGGGAGAAAAAGAGTTTGGGTCCCCAAAGAGACCATGGATTATTATTTTTCAAAATTTCTAGTGAGGCACACAGACCATATGCCAGTAGCACAAGAAATTAAGTGGGGGAATCCCCCCCCTTATAAAGGACAAAAAATAGTGGATAAAAGAGGAAGGGTGACAGGAGCTCATCACACATTAATCCCACTCACAAGGAAAAAGCCTTAAGCATAAAGAGCATACTAGCTTCCAAGCTTTTTTAAAAATTCAAAATTTCTACAGTACTTCCCTCCCTTCCCCTGTACATTATGATTGCCTGCTGGCAGTTCACATTTTCATACCACCATGTCTTTACTCTAGCCCTCATGAACTCATTTGGATGACAAATTTATTAGGTGACGACATACAAAGGGTGATAAAATAAAAATTACATTAAAAACGAGACACAAAAAAACCCAAAAATTCTGTATTCCCCTATTTAATAGTTATTTCTTTATTTATACACTTATATACCACCAGTCTCCCAAAAGGAACTCTGGGTGGTTTACAATAATCAAAAAATAAAACATTAAATACTAAAATGAGTAAATAAACAATTGCTAAACAAAGTGAATGCTGGGCATCAAGGGCAACTTAAAAACAAACCCCAGGGGCATAAACAACAAAAGAACAAACAAATATGATTCATATTTTAGAGACTCTCTTTCAGGAATCAGTGGATGTGGTGGAGTATCTTTTTGTGTGTTTTTTTTCTTCATTATCGCATGAAAGCCCTGACCCCAGTGGTAAATTTGGTGCTGCTCTCTCTTTTTTTAATTAACTGTTTCATGTGCTTATGCTTGCTGCTGAAGAAGTGATTACTTTTCATGTTGCAGTAATACCAGTGAATGCTTTGTTCTAGTCCAAGATAAGTCGACTGCCTGCTTACCTGACTATTCAAATGGTTCGTTTCTTTTACAAAGAGAAAGAATCTGTGAATGCCAAAGTTCTCAAGGTACATTTTTTGAATTTTGGTGTTTGGTCTACCTAGTTGTTATGTAGCACCAAAGTGTGACATGTTGTTTTGCAGTATATATTCATTTACATATGGTTCTGTGTCTAAGAAACTTCTACCTACAATGGAAGTGAAAGCTGGACCAGTAAAGCTGAAGTGATCTGATTTGGTGGAAGATTCTACTACTAAAAATGTATCGTTGAGGATAAAAGGCAAAATACTGCAAATGTATGGTGTGGGTTTTCTAGGGAGATAAGGTTGATGTTTTTATAGTGGCTTAATGCTGTAAAGAAAGAAGGGACTGTGAAGGCACAGGAAAGGACCATTTTTCTTCCATAGTGAGGGAAAAACCCTCCTCCCACCGGTTTCTCCCCAAACTGCTCTCCTCAAAGACCTCTTGCTGAAAGTGGCAAATAACACAAACAGCTTTTGTGACAGCTGCTTATTGTGCAGTTTGAAACAATCAGGATCCAGCCTATATGTTGGGGTAATAATAGTTCTGGATGGGAATACAGTTTTGAATGGGATCTCATTCCAGCTGGCTTATAGAGTGAAGAATCTGGGCATGACCCTGGATTTGGTGGTTGAAGTCCTAGGTGGCCGCTGTCTACAGGGCAGCCTTTTTCCAACTTAGGTTTCTCGCCCAGATTCGCCCATATCTTGATGGTGACCTCCTAAGGACGGTTGGTTATCTCGAGGATAGATTACTGTAACATGCTCTACATGGGGCTTCCCCTGACCCTTATCCGGAGATTGCACTGGGTGCAGAATGGGCGGCTAGATTGGTGGATGATGCAGGAAGATATGACTGCATCACCCCCATTCTGGCCCACCTGCATTGGTTACCCATTGCCTCTCGAATAAAGTTCAAGGTTTTGGTTTTGATTTACAAAATCCTCCATGGCTCGGGACCAGCTTATCTGATGGACCATATTGTCCCAAGATCATCTTTGGCTCAGCCCACTAGATCATCCCAGGTCTTTATGGTTAGAGTTGCTACCCTGCGGTAAGCTCCTAAGACCTCCACTCGGAACCGTGCCTTTTCAGTGGCAGGTCCCATTTGGTGGAATCAGCTTCCCAGTGATACTAGGACTTTGGAGCCCCTTTCAGCCTACAGGAAGCCACTAAAAACTTAGCTTTTCCAGGCTGCTTTGGTGTCTAATGGAGGTTTGATTGCTTCCCTCCCTCCTTTTCTTTTTTTGGTGTCATCTTATATCTTTATCCTTTGTTTTCATTAATTTTAATGGCCTTATCAATCAGTCTTTGTTTTGCGTATGTTTTGTTTAGTTGATTTGTATGGATCTCTTTTGTTGTGACATGCCCAGAGTTCTACTAGAAAGTTGGGTGGTATACAAATATAAATAAAATAAATAAGGTCTTCAGACAAGCAAAAATAGTTGCTTTCTAAAAGGTGTGTAGTGTCTGTAGTCTTAGATTTAACTTCATATGATGACATATATGGATGTTTTTTTGTTTGTTTTAATTTCCTCTAGGATGTTAAATTCCCTCTTATGTTGGATGTATATGAACTGTGTACCCCAGAGCTTCAAGAAAAGATGGTTCCCTACCGTTCGAAATTTAAGGACCTAGAAGACAAAAAAGTAAATCAGCAGACAAAAAATGTAGGTAACCCATTAAGTTTAATATATTGGCATTTTAAAATTGCCTTCCATAGACCTTAAATCAGTGTATTCAGTTCAGTAGGATGAGGCATCTCTGTAACTTTCATTGATTCGGTGTACCTACTCTAGTCTGAGTTACTCTGCTAATCAATATGATTTTGGCCAAAGTTTTTGTCTGAACTGAGGATATACATTATGCAGGCAGAACTGCCAAAACTTTCTTCTGGTTAAGCATGATTTCAATTCTCTCTGTTTTTCTTTCGGGAATCTGAGAAGGGGCTTATAACAAAAAAAAATTGTGGCTGCTGTTCAGGCTAGAGGAGATGTCAAAATGGACCATCTGGCTTATTTTTATAAGCAGCTCTTCTTTATGTAACTTAGATTAAACCGTCCTCTTTAGAAACATGGAACTTTATCATGCTAATCCTATATACACAGACTTTAATTTTGAACCCTCAATTTTTCAACAAGCTTTGAATCCCTCTTGAAATTCCATTATCAAAAACATACATACATACATACATACATACAAGCAGGAAATGTAAGTAGTGTTTTCATAGTTGAAAATTCTCTTTGATTTTTAGGACTTATTTTGATTTAGAAAACAATCTGTTTAATGAGAATAGTTAACTTATTTCAGGATATGGTGGTGCAGCCCACTCTTCCTTCATTTTTCCTTTCCTTTGTGTGCCATTACGCTATATTTCCCAGTAAGTCGGTGAAGATTCTCAGTCATCCAGGTGAGGTTATCTGGGAGTTGGGTCATGTCAATTGGACTTCTTTTCTTGAGAAATAGACACGTTTCGCTGTTCATCCAAGCAACTTCTTCAGTCTGAGTGGCGAGACCTCCAATTTATAGATCACCTTGAGAACTTCCCAGTAATGTTCTCTCTGATTTTTCCTAGTGTGGAGCAGGGCCTTACCCCATGTGTACGGGGCCTCTGGTTGCGATTAGTAGTAAAGGGGCAGCAACTCTGGATAATTCATAAAAGTTGAATTTGGGGGAAGTACTTGAAGCAATTGTTGTGTCGAGCTATTTCATTTGCTTTTGTTTTATTTGCTCATTGTAAATTTTTTACAATCAGCCTGATTTACAATTGGGGGGTGGTTTGAATGATTTTGATGACAAATGCAATCATTTGTACAAACTGGAATAGATATAGGGTTTTATAAGCAGGACAGTCGTAATAAAATCTTATGGCTTAAGGTATTAAAAGTACAGAAATGGATGGAAATTATTTCTTATTGAAGAGATTATCAATGAATTCTTATTAGGGTCATTATATGTATTTTAAATACATTTATACCTCATACAAATTAGCTCAAATAAACAAAAGTACGTTTTCTTTTTAAGTCTAGTAAAGGTGATGGTGCACAGAAGGAAGTTAAATATGAACCCTTCTCTTTTCCCGATGGTAAGTGAATACTTAAAGGCAGTTAATATAAAAACCTAAGCCACATCTAATCCTTCACTTTATATTAGTTACCATAAGGAAGTATTTATTAATACCAAAGAGCTGATAATTGCTAGAACATTTTTTTTGTTCTCATTAGCTTATCGGAGTACATGGAGAGCCCTTTGAACAGTGTATGCACCTGCTAAATTACTTTTCTTAATACTTGAACAGTATTTGTTTGCAGTAAATAAAAGTTTAAAGCTCATAAATGCTACAAAATTGGAACATGGAAAAGGCAAGATAATTACTTTTCTTTAGAAGGCAGGGTTTTTTTGCAGCTATTTGATCTTTAAACGTGCATTGCAGTGTGCATTATTTCTGTTGCTGTATTTGGTAAATGTTGTGGTAGGTTTGTATTTGTACCGGCTTACCTCCCTGCTTCATCCGGGTGTTTCTTCTGAGTGGGCGTCCACCAAAGGAGGAAGGGCTGAAAAGTGCCAAACATCTGTTCAGCTGGTTTGTGCTGAGCTCTAGTTTTCAACAGGAAGGACCACCTTTGAAGGTGGTAGACTTTTCTTTGTTTGAGGGTTTTCAACAAAGGAAAGTGGTAATCTGGTAGGGATGTGTTAGCAGTAGAATTTCTTCAAGATAGGGGTTGGAGTTTTGGTATTCATTATCCTGTGCAGTTGTACAATTTTCCTATACACTTCCTTATGCTCAGGCTTTTTAGTTAAGTTAGCAATTTCTCCTTGATATTTGCTTTGCTGTTCCATTTGCCTTGGGTTCATACTTATATGGAAAAATTGGGTGTTCACAGATAACTCTCCTAAGTTATTTTTACATTGTTTAGTCCTCTCTCTTTCTCCCCTCCAGATATTGGCTCCAATAACTGTGGCTATTATGACCTGCAAGCAGTGTTAACACATCAGGGAAGATCTAGCTCTTCTGGACACTATGTATCTTGGGTCAAAAGAAAACAAGGTATTGACACAACTTGAGAAGTTAGCAAAACATTTACCATTTCCTTTGAAAGCCTGCTTTCATGTCAGGAGGAGTGGCGATAATTTACCACCATCTTTTCCTTTACAGATGAATGGATTAAATTTGATGATGACAAAGTCAGCATTGTTACACCTGAAGACATTTTGCGGCTATCTGGTGGTGGCGACTGGCATATAGCTTATGTTCTACTTTATGGTCCACGCAGAATTGAAGCAATGGAAGATGAAACTGAACAATAGACTTCATTTTTACAGATTTCTGCCTAGGTGTGAAATAAATTTCTGAAGTCCAGAGCTTCACAGAGAATGCAAAATTGGTTCGTGCAGTTTACTGTCATTTGGAGCAGCTAGAAAGTGAAGCTCATCTGCACTAAAGCCACTACTAGATGGCACAGCCAGTTGATAATGGCAACAGGCTGATGTATCTGAAAATTTTATTTGCTGCATTATAAAAGTCAGTTTTAAAAACAGTCTATTGGTGAAATGAGGTGAGTCTCTTGCCTTCCTTCTGACGTTGGCTGCAAGATATTTATTACACACCTATTCAAGCATCATCTGTCGTTAACTCTTGCATGGTTCTACCTGTTCAGTAGCTGTCCATTCTTTCTATTGTGTCTGATAGCATTTGTCAGAAAGGTGGGGAAAAAATCCATTGTTGCCTCAACGTGTTACTCAGTGCTGCTGTCTATAGCCTGTGGAAATACGGCTACAATCAAGTATTTGTCCAGCCCGACAAGCCAACTCAGCGCATTCTGTTGTTGGTATTTCATGACTTTAAATAAATGGTGATCAGTAATGATGGTGCTTCTTATGTAACTATGACTGATGTTTTTTCTTCCATGTAGATTAGAGTAAAACTCTTAACTGGATAGCTGTGCTAATACCCTTATCCTCAAAAGCTAAAACCACTACTAACAGAAATGTTTACTGAATGCTTTGGATAGACGAATAACACTCTTTGACATATTGAGGTGTCCGATTTGTTTGGACTGGACAGGCAACAAAAGAATTTAGGCAAGGATGTGTAATATTTGCCCTTTAAATGTTCTTTTCCCCTCTGGGAATTGCAGTTCAAAGAAATCCGGAAGCCCACTATTGTAGTGAGGAGAGAAATTATATCAGGGGGCTGAACTCTGTGATCCATAGGGTCCTTTTCAGCTCAGCAGTTCTTAGAAGATGATGATAAAATGAACTGAAGTGAAGAAATTGTTACTATGGTTTGGAAAGGGAATTGATACTATATGTCAAAGAGGACCGCTCATTTTCTTATAGCAGATAATCTGGGTTGATCAGGTCTCTAAATGGGATTTAGTTATTACTGGGGCACACCCTAATAGATAGTGCCACATGGAAGGTCAATGATACATTCAGTTCTTTTGTTACCCCATGTATTCATTCTTGAAACCTTTTTGGTAATAGAAACTGGCCTGCTTCTATTTTGCTTTTTATCGTTTATTTTTCAAGGAGCATATCTTTCCACTGAGCCTTTTAGAACAAATCTGTATGTAACTCTTAAGGAAAAATCGCTATTCTTTACTAAACTTTTAAACAAGAACAGTAAGTGATGAATAAATGCTATAGTGTTAATAGTTGACATTGACAAAATCCAATGGCAGCACTTCCGTGTGGAATCATCTACTGCTGACTAAACTCTAATTCTGGTAACTTCCAATACAATCCTAAAAAGACCTTAGCACTCTTTTAAAGCAAACTGAAACATTTTCACAGCAGCTGCTAATTTCACCAACCAAGAGTGCCACAGGACGGCCAAACCTGGATCCAACGGTGCCCCCTCACACTGATCCCTTGGCAGATTTATAAGGCCAGTGTAATTTGTGTGCTACATGCTTCCTGTTATTATGTATACAACCCACAGCCATGCTTGTGAGAAATTATGACATCTGTGATTTGCTATATCGAAAGAAACTAACAGCTATTTTGCTTAAATCCTCAGCTGTAGACCACTGCTCTCTAAGAATGCCAAAGCAGTGGCTGAGAGACTGGCTTCTGACCTCTGGAAGCCCATTTCTGCTCTGGATCACTCTAGGACAGGGCTCTGCTGAACATTACCAAAGGAGCTAGTCTTCTTGACTTGCACATTATTTGCAACATGACCTAAAAGGATACCAGCTCATATTTGCTTCTTGAATGTACACACTTAAACTATGACTGCTTCATATAATCAGAGAGTTGGAAGAAACCTCAAAGGGCATCCAGTCCAAGCCCCTGCCATGCAGGAACCCCCAACAAAGTACTCCCGACATGGCCATCCAGCCTCTGCTTTTAAAACCTCCAAAGTAGGAGACTCCATCATCCTCCATGGCAGTGTGTTCCACTGCTGAACAGCTCTAACCGTCTGGAAGTTCTTCCTAATGTTCAAATGGAATATCTTTTCCTGTAGTTTGAAACCACTGCTCCAAGTCCTAGACTCTGAAGCCATGGAAAACAAACCTGTCCCCTCTTCGATATGACGTCTTTTCAAATATTTAAAGATGGGTATCATATCCCCTCTCAACCTTTGTGCAAGGCTAAACATTCCAAGCTCCCTAAGCCACTCCTTATAAAACATTTCTTCCAGACCTTTAAGCATCCTGGTCGTCCTTCTCTAGCCCTGTTCAAGGCTGTCAACATCCTTTTTATATTGAGCGCAGAACTGAACACAGTACTCCATGTGGGGTCTGACCACAGTGGAATAGAGTGATACTATCATTTCCCTTGATCTAGACACTATGCTTCTGTTGATGCAACCAAGAATCACATTGGCCTTCTTGGTAACCATGTCATACTGCTGACTCATGTTCAATTTGTGGTCCACTCAGACTCCCAGATCCCTTTCACATGTACTATTCTCCAGCTGGGTGTCACCCACCCTATATCTGTGCAATTCATTTTTTCTGCCTAGATGCAGGACTCTACATTTCTCTCTGTTGATACTCATTCCATTAACTTTGGCCCAGCACTCTAATCTCTCAAGGTCATTTTGGATTTTTATCCTATCCTCTAGGGCAGTGTTGGCAAACCTTTTAGAAACCGAGTGCCCAAACTGATTCAAAACCCGCTAATTTTTTGCAAAGTGCCAATAACGTAATTTGACCTGAATGCAGGCAGATGTGAAGGGGTGATATTGGGTGCCCACAGAAAGGGCTCTGAGTGCCACCTTTGGCACCCATATCATAGGCTCGCCAACACTGCTTTAGGGAATTAGCCACCCCTCCCAATTTGGTATCATCTGCAAATTTAATCAGTCTACTCTCTTTGTCCAAGTCATTAATAAAGATAATGAATAGCACCCTACCCAGAAGAGAACCCTGGGACACCCCACTAGTCACCTCTCTCCATGCTGAGAGACCAAGTCAACCAATTACAAATCCACCTAACAATAGCACTATTTATCCCACATACTACTTTTTTGCAAGTATATCATGGGGAACCTCATCAAAGGCCTTACTGAAATCAAAATAAATAACATCCACAGTGTTCCCCTCATCCACCAGTCCTGTAACTCTTATTAAATATAAAATTAGTCTGGGATGACTTTTTCTTTAAAAACACCCGTTTTGACTTCTTGTAAAGACAGCGTTGCTTGTTAAATAATTAGACTGTCTGCTTAATAATCTGAACATAAGAACATAAGAAGAGCCATGCTGGATCAGGCCAAAGGCCCATCTAGTCCAGCTTCCTGTATCTCACAGTGGCCCCACCAGATGCGTTTGGGAGTGCATGAGACTAGATATCTGTCTCCTGATACCACTCCCCTGCATCTGGCCCTTGAAGTACCCTGGTTTTAAGCCTGGAGATTACACATCTCCATCATGGTTTGTAACCTGTGATGGACTTTTCCTCCAGGAATCTGTCCAATCCCCTTTTGAAGGCATCCAAGCCAGATGCCATGACCACATCCTGTGGCAGGGAGTTCCATAGACTAACAACGCGCTGGGTGAAAAAATATTTTCTTTTGTCTGTTCTTACTCTCCCAGTCCTCAATTTGAGTGGATGTCCCCTAGTTCTGGTATTTTGGGAGAGGGAGAAGAGCTTCCCTCTATCCACTTTACTCATGCCCTGCATTATTTTGTACGTCTCAATCATATCCCCCTTCAGGCGCCTTTTTCCAGACTAAAGAGCCCGAAATGTTTTAGCCTTTCCTCATAAGGGAGGTGCCCCAGCCCAGTAATCATTTTAGTCGCTCTCTTCTGCACCTTTTCCAGTTCCACTATGTCTTTCTTGAGATGCGGTGACCAGAATTGTACACAATACTCCAGGTGTCGCCTTACTATTGTTTTGTATAATGGCATTATAATGTTGGCTGTTTTATTTTCAATCCCCTTTTTGATAATCCCTAGCATGGAATTGGCCTTCTTCACTGCTGCCACACATTGGGGAGACACCTTCATGGAGCTGTCCACCAACACACCAAGATCTCTTTCCTGATCTGTCACGGATAACTCAGAGCCCATGAGTTGATAGATAAAGTTTTGATTTTTTGCCCCAATATGCATTACTTTACATTTGGCTATATTAAAACGCATTTGCCATTTCGTAGCCCATTCCCCCAGTTTGGAGAGATCCTTCTGGAGCTCTTCACAATCTTCTCTGGTTTTTACCACACGGAAAAGTTTTGTGTCATCTGCAAACTTGGCCACCTCACTGCTTATCCCTGTCTCCAGGTCATTTATGAACAGATTGAAAAGCACCGGTCCCAGGACAGATCCCTGGGGCACACCACTTTTCACCTCTCTCCATTGTGAAAATTTCCCATTGACACCTACTCTTTGTTTCCTGGATCTCAACCAGTTCTCAATCCATAAGAGGACCTGCCCTCTTATCCCCTGACTGTGCAATTTTCTCAGCAGCCTCTGGTGAGGGACTGTGTCAAAAGCCTTTTGAAAATCCAGATAGACTATATCCACCGGATCACCCAAATCTACATGCCTGTTGACCTTTTCAAAAAATTCTAAAAGATTTGTCAGACAAGACTTACCCTTGCAGAAGCCATGCTGATTTTCTCCAGCAAGGTTTGTTCTTCTATGTGTTTTAAGATTTTTCTCTTGGATGAGGCTTTCCACCATCTTCCCTGGGACAGATGTAAGGCTAACTGGCCTGTAGTTTCCCGGGTCCCTCCTCCTTCCTTTTTTAAAATTTGGTGTGACATCTGCTAGCCTCCAGTCCCCCGGCACTGTGGCCGTTTTAAGATACAAGTTGCATATTACCGTTAAGAGATCTGCAATTTCATTTCTCAGTTCCCTAATAACCCTTAGGTGGATGCCATCTGGGCCCGGTGACTTGTTAATCTTCAATTTATCAATTAGTCCTAAAACATCCTCTCTTTTAACCTGTATTTGATTTAATTCTTTAGTCAAGAGGGGCCGTTCAGGCAGCGGAATCTGCTCAAGGTCTTCTGTTGTGAAGACAGATGCAAAGAACTCATTTAATTTCTCTGCAATTTCCAAGTCCTCCTTAATCTCCCCTTTTCCTCCCTCACCATCCAGAGGGCCAACTGGTTCTCTGGCAGGTTTTCTACTTCTAACATATTTAAAGAAGCTTTTATTATTACCCTTTATATTGCTAGCCATGCGTTCCTCAAAATCTTTCTTTGCCTCTCTTATCATCTTCTTACATTTCTTTTGCCAGAGTTTGTGTTCCTTTTTATTTTCCTCATTTGGGGAGGATTTCCATTTACAGAAAGACCTCTCCTTGCGCTTTAGAGGCTCTCTAACTCCACTTGTTAACCATGCCAGCGCCCTCTTGGACTTAAATGAGCTCTTCTTTCTTTGTGGTATGCACTTGAGCTGGGCCTCTGTTACCGTTGTTTTAAACAGGTTCCATGCACTCTGAAGAGATTGGATTCTTCCAACCTTCCCCTTCAATTTCTTTCTAACTAGTTTCCTCATCTGAGGGAAGTTTGCCCTTCGAAAATCAAGGGTTTTTATGTCTGATTTGCTTGACGCTCTTCCTCCAAAATGCATGGCAAAGGAGATTGCAGCATTGTCACTGTTCCCCAGAGGCTCAGTGACATTCACATCCCTGACCAGGTCCTGAGTATCAGACAGTATTAGATCCAGAGTCGCCTTTTCTCGGGTGGGCTCCATGACAAGTTGCTCTAAGGCACAGTCATTCAGCAAGTCGAGAAACCCAGTTTCTCTTTCTTGCCCAGAGCTCGCATTGGCCCAGTCACTGTGGGGATAATTGAAGTCCCCCATGATTACTATCCTATCCTTCTGAGACACCTCCATGATTTGGCTCCTCATTTCAAGGTCCCTCTCAAGTTTTTGATCTGGTGGGCGATAGCATACCCCAACTATCACATCACTCCTTGGACCTGGTAGTTTAACCCACAGTGATTCTATGGTGGAGTCAGACCTTCTGTCAATCTCCATTCTGCTGGGTTTTACCCCTTCTTTAACATAGATGGCCACTTCCCCTTCAACCCGCCCCTCTCTATCCCTTCTATAGAGTTTATAGCCTGGGATTGCTGTATCCCACTGGCTCTCTACATTCCACCAGGTTTCTGTTATGGCTATTATATCAGTGTTATCCCTAGCTGCCAAATGTTCAAGTTCTCCCATTTTTGATTGGAGGCTTCGAGCACTGGCGTAGAAGCACCTGTACAGTGGGTTCTGCAACAACAGCTGCTGCTTTGTTCTTTTCCCCCCACAGCTATTATTTTCAGTAGACAAACTATCACATTCCATTATTCTCCCAGTACTAATACCTGCTATGTCATCTCTATGTGATTCTCTACCCTTTCCAACCTCATTCCCTGTGGATGATGTGTTCCGAACCGGATGCCACTCAGCTCCTGTCGGCTTTCCTCCAGTTATCAGTTTAAAAGCTGCTCTGCAGCCTTTTTGAGGTTGAGTGCCAGCAATCTGGTCCCATCATGATTCAAGTGCAACCTGTCCCTCCTGAACAGGTTTGGCTTGTCCCAAAATGTTCTCCAGTTCCTGACAAATCTCAAGCCCTCATCTCGACACCATCGCCTCATCCACGCATTGAGGCTTCTGAGCTCTGCCTGCCTGGCGGGTCCTGCACGAGGAACAGGTAGCACTTCTGAAAATGCTACCTTGGAAGTCCTGGACTTCAATCTTCTTCCTAACAAACCTGAACTTGGCTTGTAAGACTGACCGCTTGGCCTTCCTGACATCATTGGTACCAACATGTACCATGACCACTGGCTCCTTCCCGGTTCTCTCTAACAAGCTATCTAGATTTCTTGTGATGTCTGCAACCTTTGCACCTGGCAGGCAAGTGACCATACGGTTATCATGCTCATCACAAATCCATCTCTCCGTATTTCTAATTATAGAATCCCCAAGCAGAAGGAGCTTCTCTCCTGCAGCCTGTTCTTCTACATGTACCTGATCCTGTATCTCATCAATTGTGATGGAAGGAGAGATCCTCAGGTGGAACCAGTTGTTCCTCGGTGTGTGCCTCATGAGGTGTGATGAGGGAAAGAGCCTCAAATTGATTGTGCAATATGAGACTCTGAGCGATCCCTTGGCCTTCTACTCCTTTGAGTCACATTCCTCCACACATCTACCTCCTGGGTTGGGGAAGTGATTACATCCTCAGAAGCGTGCCCTGTCTCTTCTTGGACCTGGATAGTCTGTTCCGCTCTGTCCAAGAACAGCTCAAGCTCTTTAATATGTTGCTGGTTCGATATGCGGGCCTCTACCTCCTGGACCTTCTCTTCTAATAGTGCAACCATCTTGCACTTGCAGCAAGTGTAGTTCTCTGTGTGTTTTGTCAAGATGACAAACATGGCACATGGCAAACATCTGCTCTAGAATCTTTCCAGGAATAGATGTCAAACTGATTAGGCAGCAATTATTTGGGTCCCTCTATCCACTTGACTCATGCCCTGCATTATTTTGTACGTCTCAACCATATCCCCCATATGCCGTGTTATGTGGCAAACGCTGCCACTGGGATCCTGGGCTGGAGGGGTGCCATTTGCACGGGTGGTGGCCCTAGTTGCCGCTGCTCACCTTGCCCACTGGAGGGAAGGCAAGTCTTTCAATTGTGTTGCGGCGGCCACGGCCCTTCCTCTCCCGGAGGTGTAGGAATGGGGAGGGTGGGTTGAAGTGAGCTCGGAGTTCGTCGCCGCCCCCACCCTTCCATTCATGCAGCCTTTCCCTCGCTCAGGCACGTTTTCCATCACACACACACACACACACACAGAGTCTAGTGTTTTTGTTTGCTCACTTGTTTGACGAGCAACTAGGACACCTGACGGGGCTGGTGGGAATGCTCCAAAATGCAAAATTCTTGCAGACAAAAGACCTACCAGGAAACACCTTTGGAGGAAGAGCAGCGAACTCTCTTGATTTGGACCTTGCGACAGTCCTTTGCCTCCCCCCCCGCTCGTTGCGAGTGCCTCTGCTCTTCCGAGCCTTGCAACACTTCCCTCCTGAGCTTGCTGCAATTCCACGGGAGCGCGCTGCCCATCTGGCTGTTCTCCCCCCCCCCCATGTCCTGGCTGGAGCTGGGACAAGCCGGCTTCAGAGGCTGCTTTCTGGGGAAGCCCTGCCTGTGCTGCCCCTGCCCCCATTGCAACTGGAGCCCCCAGCACAACTGACACCTTGCAGCAGCACGCAACCGGCATGTGCCGAGGAGCGCTCGCAACAGCGGCGCTTGCTGTCCTGCAAAGCCCGGCGCCTTCGTGAGCGGGCCTGGAGGAAGAGGGAACCGGGGGGGCAGGCTGGCGACTTAGGGAGAACAACGGGCCACCAGCCTGGCCAAAGGTTCCCAGGAGAGAAGGCTCCCAAAAAAGAAGAGATGTCCTTCCTTCGCGGGCGGGCACGCACTTCTGGCTTGCCCCCTTCTCTCCCCCTTTCGAGCCAGAAGCACCCCAGACCTCTCCACTCGAGCAGAGGACCATGGAGGAGCTAAAAGAGAGGGGGGGAGAAGAAACACCCAGCCCAATGTTTGATTTCAAAACCCGGAGTTGGGAGGCTGCACTTTTTTTCTCTCTCCCTCCCCTGCCTGCTCAGAGCTGGCCTCGCCGGGAGGAGAGGAAGAAGGCAGCGAGCGCTGCTGGGCCCGCGATGCTGGGTCCTAGCTGCTACCGGGGCTCTAGTCATAAGTCGGAACCTGCGGCGCAGGTCGAATATGACACAAGTCGTGGCACGTAAGTCAAGGTTCCACTGTATTCCTCTTTGGTGCATTTCCCATTTTTCCATTTCCTGTATTTGTTTTTTTATACTTAGCGGAATTGAAAGTTCTTTAGTCAACCACTTATGTGGTTTCCTTAGATAGCTAATTCCCATCCATCTTGGAATCCCTTCTTTTTCAGTGTCTCAGTCCATGGAATTACAGCCAATATCCCTAAGTTTACAAAAAATGGTTTTCTTAAAGTCCAGGATGCTTGTCTGGCTATACTTACTGTAGCTCCCTCTTTGCACTGTGTAACAAATTCCAAAAGAGCATGGTCACTTCTACCTGATCCCACCACTTCAACCCCATTTACAAAGTTCTCCCTAGAGTTAAGATCAGCTCTAAAATAGCTGTTCTACTTGTTTCCTCTTCCACCGTCTGGACCATGAAATTGTCTGCATGGCAATTAAGGAATTTATTGGAGCTTGTGTTCTTAGCTGAGTTACACTGCCAACATAGAGATAGATAAAATCTCCCATAAGTACTACATCTCTCCCCTTTGACTGTGAGGTCATCTGCTCACGGAAGGCATCATCCAACTCCTCCAGCTGGCTTGGGGGTCCCCACAGTGACCTCCCTCACGTTCTTCTCCCACGTAATTCTCACCCATACACTCTCAACCTGACATCCCAGGCGTATATCTTGGATTTCTTCAGCAGTATAAATGTTCTCAACATATAAAGCTACTCCTTTTTTACTAGGTCTTTTCCTCTGAAACAGGTTGTACCTTCCAGTAACTACATTCCTATCATAGGTCTCATCCCACCAGGTTTCTGTGATGTCAATTATATCATATTTATTTTGCTGTATTAGGAGTTCCAGCTCCTGTTTGTTTCCCATGCTCTGTGCATTGGTGTAGAGACATTTATGGCTGTGTGTCCTTCTTACAAGCCCTTTGCTTTACCTATTTTACCTCACACTGTTGGGGTGTAATACTCCTGCTGCATCATTTGGGCTATTCCCCACCATCCCTTCTGGATTCCTGCCCTTAAGAAGATTGTCTCCCTCCCCCTGACAACTCAGTTTAAAGCTCTCCTTATCAAATATTCAACCCTCTTGGCAAAAACATTCCTACCATCAGTGGTAAGGTGCACCACATCACCCCCCCATAGCCCATCTGAATGAAACTGCAAACTATGGTCCAAGAATCCAAAATCGCTCCTGCTGGCACCATCTGCGAAGCCAGTTGTTCACCTCTGTTATTATTCTTCCCCTTTGTGGGCCACATCCTTCTACAGGAAGGAGAGATGACATTACCACCTGCCCACCCAACCCCGGTCCTTCACCTTCCTACCCATCTCTTCATAAGCGTTTGTGATGTCCCGAAAGTTGTGCTTGGTAGTATTATTAGTTCTTACATAGACCAAGAGAAAGGAATAAGAATCAGTGAGCTTGATGAGTCTTGTCAGCCTGTTACATCCCAAATTTTGGCTCCAGGAAGACAGCAAACTTCTTGATTCATTTTGTTGGGCTTGCAGATGATTGCTTCTGTTCCTCTAAGCAAGGAATCCCCAACCACCACCGCTTGCCTCCTTTGAGGCTTGGAAGGGGCCCCTTGCTGCGCTGGTGGATTCAGAATCTTCTGTATAAGGTCCTCAAGCTGCCATTGCTGCTGTTCCCTTTCCTGGTTAATAAGAGCAAAAGGATGGAATCTACTGTGCAGCTAGCTGCAAGTTCTGTCTGGTTCTTAGTTCTTCTATTTCTGACTATGACCTTCCTCCAAGTGTCCGTCTCCTGTATTTGTGAACTACCTTCACTCTGAGTGAGATTTTCCTTGTCTCCTGTGTTGACAAAGGTCTTCTCTGCTTCCTCCAAAAATACCTCCTGCTCCCTAATGCTGCAAATACTAGAAACACAGGCTTCCAGCTGCTAGACCTTGTGCTCCAAGAATGACACTAACTAGTAGGTGTAGGTATCGTGTTGCTGTGTCGTTACAGTCATGACCGACTCTTCATGACCCCATGTCCATGGAGTTTTCTTGTCAGGGAGACAAGTGGCTTGCCAGTTCCTACTCCAGGCGCCTACAGCACCTGGTATTCCCTGGTGGTCACCCATCCAAGTACTAGCCAGGCCTGACCCTGCTTAGCTTTCGAAATCAGACGAGATCGGATGTGCTCAGGACATCTAGGCAGCTAGGTGAAGGTCAATTTTTAAACATGTCCTCCACGGCTTTCTAAAACAAGTCATTTCCTACAGCAGATGTTTCAGGTTTCGATACCAGATTTTCTCTTGGATGAACTCTATACTCTATTATCTATAACTACACTGCAGTACAAAAGCCAAAAACAAGACAGAAGGAACACAGCAGGCACCAATTTACAATTTTGCTATCTACCACACTTCTAACCATACACAAACCACACTGTTAAAATACCCTAAATTGTAAAATGGTTTTGTGCTCACCCCCCTCACTAACATACTCAACCCTCTACTCTGGCACAATTTGGGAGTGTCTATGATCAGAGGTCCATTTTTGATCAATGCTAATCCTTTCCTTTGTGGAATGTATGGGTGTTATTAAAATTTATTTTATTGTTTACCATTTTAAACTGCCCTATAAAACATTGGGTTCTGTTACTTAGCAACAATAGCCACTTTTTGTTGTGATTAAAAACAACAGCTATTCCCAAATTAGCCATTGTTTTCACTGTCGTTTGTTAGGGTTTCTGCAAGGTCACTTAATCCAGCTTTGTTCAATGCAGTAATTAGATTTTCCACAGTAGCATGGATCCCCTCTTGGTCTTGCCAAGTAACAAGCAGCTGCTTAGCTCTCATCTTCATATCTTCACTATCTGATTCGATCTGTCTTATATCAGAGTCTTTCATTTCCAAGTAGGGAGCCAGAACTTTCCAGTATTCCCCAAGTTTGTTGGCAAACAACTCTATTTGTTCCCCTGTTACAAGTTTGTCCCGTTGAACATCTGGACCTAAAACAAGAACAAGAGAATTAAGCAATGTAGTTATATGCAGTCATATCAGAACTGACTTATGGGGACCCTAATCATGTTTTCAAGGTGAGATATTAAAGGAGGTCTTAATTACCTGCATGCACACACGCACACACAAACACACACACGTGTACACACACGCACGCGCACACACACACACACACGCACACAGAGAGAGAGAGAGAGAGTTTTCCATTGCAGAGACAGAGAATTGAACCCAGCTCTTCTACTCCATTGCTCTGTCCACTACACCATCCTGGACAACCAATTTAAGCAATAGATTATTAGAAATAGAAATAAGAGTGTTTGAAAACTGGCATTAGATTTTTCAAGACTGCAGTTAAGAATTTCCTATCTGCATGTTTTGATAGTTTTATTTAAAATAACTTCTCTACAAACCATGTATAGGGCTCTGACAAATGTACCACATTAGACACATTTTATATATTTCACTCCTTTTCCAGTTGTGACAAAAATGTAAACACTAATGTGAAGTTTCTTCCATGGTTACCTTGCAATTCTGCATCACTAAGCCAGTGCCATCCCAGGATTAACTTCCCAATCTATCATGTTATCACTTGTGCTAGACAGCAATTCAGATGTTGTCAATATTCCTATTAGTCTTGTTACTAGATTTCAAATCATCCAAATACATGGCTGTTATGTAACTACTATATAGTGTTCTCCTTAAGGAAAGTTTGGATGTTCCAGAAGGAAGAGAGAAAGCCAGAATACAGCCTGTGTGTGTGTGTTGTTTCGTTACAGTTATTACCGACTCTTCGTGACCCCATGTCCATGGAATTTTCTTGGCAGGAATACTGAAGTGGTTTGCCAGTTCCTACTCCAGGCACTTACTCAGGCCAATTTTATGTTCCCTGAATTGTGGGCAAACTTCTCAACTATTGCATGCAAATCATTGTACATTAATAATGGATTCTAGATGGCATGCTGACAATTTTAGTGTTAGTAAAAGAATGCAGCCAATCTGTAAAGATTTTGCAAGGTGAAAAGCAGACCCTCGATATAAAAGAAAACAGCCTCATGTTTCTAACTTCCCCTGGTGATCAGTCACACAGTTTAACAATTTGCTTTAGAAACAAAACAAGAAACCTGAATAGCAACATGGGTGGGGAGCTCACAAAGCATCTATTAATATATTTTGAAAGTAATTGATGCAGAGGGAGAAGAGGCAAACCTTAGCTGAGCTACACTAAACAGATGATGGCTAGGAAATGATCTAAAAAAAGAAAATGTGATAACATAAGAGTCGCAACAGATTGCCTAAGCAGGATTCAACTGAAAATAATATAAAACAATGCTAATTTTTCTATATCATTTTGGAGACAGAGGCCATAAGTAAAGTCATTCATGAAGAAGCATAACAGAATTGCATGAAATTCTTATAATCATTCGCAGCACCAAATAGGAAGTGGTCACATAAAATAGTGAAGAGAAATCATGCAAAATAGTTTAGCAGCAGGAATAAGCAGACAGAGGATAAGGAAGGAACTATCAAGGATAAGCCAAGAATATAGACACTATTTCACATATGGGAGAAAGAAGAAAGCAGAACTGTATGGGTAAATGGTATTGTGAAATGCCTTTACATGAAGATGGATTAAAGCTCACAATGAAAGGTGGAAATATATACAGTACTATTAATTTTATAACATAAAACTAATTACAATTTCAGACAAGGTATTACTGTCCTAGAAGAACACAGTTTGCCAAAATGAGCTATGACAGAGGCAGAAAGGCGCTCAGAACAGTCTACTATTGCATCCAGTATGGGCCCAGTATGCGGGATGAAATAATGTCAAGATGGCCAGATTTGCAATAAACGGCAAGGAGCGTTGCAGTGCAGTAGGTGTACAAGTATTGTGTTTCCAAGGAAACAAATCATGTAGTTCCTCATTATGAATACATGACCTGAACACAAATTATTACTGCAGACCAGAAGCTGTAAGGAAGATGAACTAGGAAGGAAAAGAGCATCTGTTCACATACTCCTTTTACAACACGTGTCAAGGGAAATGGCAAATAACCTAAGAATACAATCTTACTTTCATTGTTTTCCTTTAACAAAGCATCATTATCTTCTTCATCTTCATCCTCGCCTGTTTTGATTTCTTCAGAAGGAGGCTATAAGGAGAGAACTGAATATCACTGGAAGGATTTGGTCAAGATGAATGTTGTGCAGCTATTCCAATGTGCACGTGGTAGAATGGAAGGTTTAGAAACACATTTTGAAAAAATTAAAAACCTCATGGCTTGTTTGCAGTATGGTTCAAAAAGCATAATAAACCTTGGCAGATGTGTTTAATCAAAGCTTAAGAACTCTTTTAAAACTATTGTCTGTTGCATTGTATTTTGATGCTAACTAAAATAATTTCACTGACTTTTTTGAGGCCATCACACAAAATTCCCGAGAGGTTAGAGAAATCACATTTCATTGCAATAAAAGTGATTCTTAATATTTAGCTGTTAGTCTGGCATGCTACAAAGGCACTGGAAGAAAACCGCTGCAACAAAACTCGGTAAATAAAATCTACATGCTGAACAAACTGTTCTAAATATGCACTTTGCCACTTCTGTATTATGAGTATAAAAGAGGGAAGAAGTATGAAAGAGGGGCTGCTGAAAGGGGGAAATGATGAAGGGATAAAAATCTAGAGGTAACAAAAATATTTCAGATACTAAATACTCACAGGTAGTTCCTTAGCTAACTTGATGACCATGTTTTCAAGATACTCTGGTAAGCTCTTAAACTGCTGGTTGGTTGGCTGGAAGAAATGAGGACTTCTGCGAGCCAACAGTCTTAATGCTCTCCATCCATAGTTAGAATTATTCACAACTCTGTAATGATCAAGTCAGAGATAGTTTGCCATTTAGCGCTCGCCAAATTATAACCCTGAAGCAGACGGACAAAGATCTGGTTAAAATAGAACCGACATGAAGGTGAACAGCCAAGTAAAGAAGCAGTCTAGAATACATACTTGAACTCTTTATCAACCATGTTTTCTGGATCTGCCTGTTCAATAGCCTCTTCAAAAAACTCTTCCAGCGTTGGCATATATTCTCTGAAATAAAGACAAGTTTTCAGAGCTTAACTTTCTGGATATGTTCTTAACTTTTGAGGTCTGTGAACAATGCAAATTTTGAAAAAGAACTCTCAAAGTATCCCTCAAACCGAGGGCAGAGTGTGCTGAATGTGTTGTCTTGCTTGAGGATGGAATCTACAACAGCCAGGCAGAAAAATATTCCATTTGCCTTCTGTGGGTATAATCCCTGGATCTTACTACACCTCTTAGCCCACCTCTGATATTGTTTCAGGATCCACTACTGGCATTGTAGCAAAGATTTCCTCTTTCATGGCTCTACTGTTCACTTTAATATGCTTACCGACTCTCAGATTTACAAGCCTCCATGTTATCAGGGCACAAATTCCACAGGCGAGTCAATTCTTCACTGTAAGGACAAATACAAAACAGATTACTGACTTTTTTACTTTCTATGAAATGGTGCACTGAAGCATCAAGCATTGTGAAAGGGAATTCAACAAATGCACCATGTATATGAGAGAGAGACAGAAAACCAGGATCACTGATTACCACTATTCAAAAGTTCTCACCTAGAAGAGGTTTATATTTAAGATCATCTTTCAATTTCTAGGGAATAAATTATTCTCTCTACATTGTTGCTTCCAAAGTGCAAAATAGCTTGATTCACATAGACTTAAATCTTAGAGAAATACTAGGAACGTTTGAGAAATGCAAAAGAAAAATTGTGGGGAGACATACTTTCCCATCAGAATTTTTTTGTTGGGTCCTTTTCCTAGGAAATCTTCAGGAGCTGGTCTCTTTCGTATAAAAGGTCTTATTGGCTTTAAATCACTAGGCCTGCAGGTTAAAAAGAATAAATATAAATATGTTGCCGAGTTTTGTGCACTTCAGGAGAAGGGAGGGGAGGCAGCAAAATGGACTTGGGGAGGCCACCTATAGTTCACTTCTTGGCCACCACAATTTAGAAGCATGAAGATCCCTGTAAACATACAAGCTGAGGCTCTATGGTCCCAAACAGTTCAAGAAAGGTTATGAAACATGTCCCTGGAGGCTTAACGACAAATACCCATCATTAACCTGTCCCTATTTCTCCTTCATGACATTCTTCCCCCATTCAGTACTCAGAAGCCAGCTTGAGGAATCATCTCCATTAGCTTCTGCCTTCTCTTTGTTAAACTATGTATTTGTTTTTGTCTGCCTCCTCCAGCTATGAGCCCCATTTGAAATGATGCTATCAATTTTTGCTCATTTTTAAAACTTCAACCTGTCATAAAATATTATTTTAAGCATTTTTTTTGTAAAGGCAACATATTATTAGCATCCTCAGTGTTAAAATATCCAAAATGAAGTCACTCCATGAAATATGTCTTTCCATAGCTGGTTCTCAACATTTTTATAAGTTTAGGATAATACAGCACTATTGATTGATTCCTTTAAGCCAGGGCTATCCGAACTTTGGCCCTCCAGATGTTTTGGACCACAACTACCAGAATTCCAATGACAAAGGACTGTGGGAGTCATGGTCCAAAACATCTGGAGGGCCGATGTTTGGACACCACTGTTTTAAGCAAAATATGATATATGGGAATCAGAGGAACATTTTGCCCATGGCAGGAATATCGACTCATTGCAATCTCTAACGATACATTTAAAACTTTTTTCAATTGTTACCTTTCTTTCACAAAACTTGGACAGCCTTCATTTTTCCATGAATTCCAATTTTCTTCTGTGTTTAGTATGTGCTGTAAAAGCAAAGTCATAATGTTCCAGCATGGCACAAACACTATTCAGTATAGGTGACGGGATTTACAGAAAAAAAGGAATTGTGTGATAATGGTCAAAAGCCTAAAATAATCTGCAGTTAGATTGGGCTCACTTGAATATCAGATAGCATAATGGCCACAGGAGAGCAGAAATCTTAAATTTCAGTTGAAATGTATTTTTTGGAACTGGTGCAGAATTTTCGGAAGGTTTGTAGAGACCGTCCAACATATGATGGACTGCACTAATCCAACCAGGTCTTCAGAGAGTGGGGAACACATACATGCCTAAGTAAGACCGCAACTACTTTTATCTGCCTATGCTGATAAATGACAGGGAAACAATTGTGGCTGCTTATCATTTCGGTGGCATTGTTGGACCAAAAAGCATTCACAAAAATTAAACCTAATCCTTTGCAAACCCATCCAGAAGAGGCTGGCAACGACCTAGCAGGCAAATGAGCCACCCATTAAAGAATCCCATTTAAACTTGATAGGATGCATAATCTAATATCTCCTTCCATTCAGTTTATGAGAACGCTACTCACCTCCACCATTTTTGAGAATCTTTCTCCATCTGGGGGATTTTCTGAAAGAAGCTGTAACCAGAAGAATCAAAATAACCAGATAACTCAAGTTGCAACCCTATATTTAAGATAGCTACCAACCAACATTAGTAGTATGACATCGCAAATGCAAAGTAATATACTGTAATGACTTCTGACTGTACTGTACTACCCAAAATATTTTTCATAATCCAGATGACAAAGAGTTTTAACTTTTCTATTTAAAAGCAAAAGTACACAAAGCTATAAGAGCAAACTGTGACAAAAAACAAACTAACTAATAACCCAGAAATTACATCCCTAGAGGTATCATTGCAAGTTTCAACATACAACTAGAACATATGCAATTTGTAGTAAACAGCACTGACCTTGTAAACTAACTGGGTCGTATCTTCAATCCACAGGGACTGTTCATCAGTCAGAATGTAGTTTGAACTACAAAAGCAAAGCATCAGGACAGAGTCAGTGTGAGAGACACTGAGTCGGATTCAGAGTGTTCTTGCATTGACAGCAGCATCCCAAATGGACTTCTACTCAGAATGCTTCAGAATGGCATAAAGGAGGAAGGAGAAATTTTCACTGATATTCTCCTTCCCTTGCAGTTACCAGCCTCATAGCCCTTTCTGGGTAGATTCTGGGGTTGGGAACCAAGCAACTGCTGAAAAGGGAGAATCAGTGCCCCTTCCTCTTCCATTCAGGCAGGGGGACAGTTATGTGAGATCAGAAGGTTTCTGGGAACATGAGAAACACTCTTCCATCAATGGGAGACATATTGTGGATCCAACATAGTAGATTTAAGATAATCACTTGACATTATATAACATAGTACATAGACGTGCAAGACACTGGCTGAAATCCTGTTCAAGCTGGTGCAGAAATAAACTCATGCCTGCAAAACTGAGCTGTGTGTAACTCCCAGGCAGACAGCACTGTGCAGCAGTTGTGATGTAAAGGATACAACTGTTTAATATTTAAGTGAAATATGTTCACAGTGCAATCAGAATGAGTGTTGGTAAGAACTATTATTTATTTATTTATTAAATTTATATACCGCTCCATCTAGCTACATGGCTACTCTGGGCGGTTTACAAACTGAACAGAAATCAAACCATACACAGTAAAATACAATATAACAGATGAGCACAAGGTATATAAATAAAACACTATAACTAGTAAACAATATATAAGAACAGCATAGAACAGGAGCAAGATGGGCTACAGATTATATCCATATAAGAAAGGCAAGGATTGAAATATGCGATATTTTACCTATTTTAATGAAAATATTCTGACAGCTATAACTAACCTCCTCATGGTGCACCTCAGGCTATGTCATGGTTAAATAGTTTATATATGTTGGATAAAAATCAGCGTGAATACCAAAATTAAAAACAATGAATGCAATAATGCTGTATTCTGTTATGCCATAATGAAATAAATAAACAAATTTAGAGAGTACTGTATAGGAGAAAACATTACAAACTACTTTCAAGTATAAAACTTAGCTTACCTTTTAAATTTTACCTGTCCCTTTAGATACTGAAACAATATTAAATATTGCAGTAAAATATGACGCCGGAAGTTGCTGTCACTTAGCTGTAAATCCATTAACTGAAAAAAGAAGAAACAAGGAATGTAGATACATATATATAGCCTTCCGCTGTTCAAATGTATTTTTTTTTAAACAAGGAGGGGCCTAGCAGTAATCAGAATTGGCCATAAACTGGGGTTTGGTCCAGTGCCCCACTGCTGTTCCACACACTCCCCCCCTACCACCTCATCTGCACACTTGCCCATTCCCTGACTGAAAGATGCTTTCCTCCCCCGCCTCCCCGTGGTTGCCTGCTCACTCATTACAGCATGCGCTTCCCTCCTCCCACTTTCTCCAGTGCTGTGGGCTTCCCTAACCTGCCTCCTCATCTGAGTGGGAGGCCGCTGGAGAAGGCAGAGGAGGAAGGCATGCAGTGAGATGGGTGAGTGGCCAATCATGCTTAGGAGACCAGAGTGGTTGGTTGGTGTGTGTGTGTGTGTGTGAGCGCGCGCACACACACACACACACACACTCAGGTCAAGGAATAGGAGGAGAAAATCCTTCCTTGGCCACAATGGGTCATTTTTCTAGGATGCAAATAGCAGTTTCAAGAAAATGATTTTTGTCAATACAGTATTCCTCTAAAAAATGAACATTTTAAGCTCCACTTCTCACTGACTACAACCCCAATTGCTATTTGCATTTTTGTTTACATGCACACACTAATGTCACATCATGCTTAGGTCCCATTTTCAAATCCCTGATTCAAAATAGTAAAATATTGTCATCCTAAAGCAGGGGCAGGTTCTTAATTTAAATCTGGCTAGAGAGGCATTTAGGAAAACCTTGCAAGAGATGCTAGGACATGGGTGACCAAACTTCAACCCTCCAGATGTTTTGGACCACAACTCCCAGAATTTCAAGCCTGTACTGCCAATGACAAAGTACTGTGGGAGTTGTAAGAATACAACTCAATTTTATTCAGCTGGTTGCCTATATAGATAACACATAACAATTAAGAGAGAGCTCTCACATAACATACATTCATATACAGTCACCCCCTGCCGATCGCAAGGGTTAGGGACCCACCCCACCTGCGATGCATGAAAATCTTCAATATGCGGAAGCAGGTGGGGTGGAGCCTGGGGGCGATAGCACGCCTGTCCGAAGCTTCTTGGAGGAGCGCGGGGGGGGGGGCGTTGTGGAGCGACCCGATCACCTGCCGCCCCCCCAGCTCCGAGGCTTCTCGGAGGAGCGCGGGGGCAGCGCAGAGCAACCCGATCGCCCCCCGCGCCTCCCCCCGCGGCTCCGAGGCTTCTCGGAGAAGCACAGGAGGTGTGGCGCGGAGCGACCTGATCGCCCCCCTGCACGGCTCCAAGGCTTCTCGGAGGAGCAAGGCGGGCGGCGCGGAGCGACCCGATCGCCCCCCGCGTGGCTCCAAGGTGCAGGTACTGTGATCCCACAATGTAGTGGGACCGCAGTACCTGAACCGCAAAATGGCGGGGGGTGACTGTACATACATTCAACACATACTCAGCACAGACAAGTATTTCTCAGAGGCTAGGATACCTTTACACAGCAGTGCTGAACAGGAACGATGGACAGAAGTTCCCTTTGTCTCTTTTATACCTGTACAGATCCAGGCAGATGTTAAGTTTCATTCCTAAGATGCTGATAAGTTTGATTTCTCTACAACTCCTTCCTTGCCTCCTTCCTCTCAGTCCGTTTTGTTTTGTTTTGGGGTTTTTTTAAAAAAAATCAAACCTGGTCCTTATATTTTGGTATGTAATTTTGCCATGTCTTCAAGATGAAGACAACAATTTTAAAAAATCACTCAGTTTATTCAGCACAGTTATAACCACAAGCCTCTATGATTCTCCATTATTATGTGGCATCCTTCATCTATTCAGGCCAATCATTCATAAAAATCATTCATAAATCACTCATTTTGCCACATTTCTACAAAGCTAAGGTAGGTGAGATAACAAGTACTCTGGCAACATAGGCTGGATATATATCAAGTATCTGCTTCAACTTAATTAGGACAGACAATTTGGTATATTAGGACAAACAAGTAATACCTTCTCACTTGTGAGGAATTTAGCAAAGTAAACATGCTCTCCTCCGGTTTTCAGCTCCTCTAATTTTTTTCTCGAAGCCTGGGTATCATCCAACTTGTAACTCTTAAAGACTGCCAATACTTCTTCAGAGTACTTTAAAAATGATAAAATAAAGTATTTGAAAAAATAATTTGCCAGAAACCAAAGGTGAAATTTTAATCCAATGATACAGATCCTGTCAAATTCTGTTACTACCTTCTGATCATGCATTTTGATTGGATGTCTAACTAAAATTGTTCTTTAATTTTTGGAAGGCACACTTATTTCTCACTGCTAAGAAATTATGCTATTTTAATGCTTAGTGTATCGAGTATAGGACCACCTGATGATGCAAAGTCACTAAACAGAATACATGATTAAACGACTTTGGAAGCCAACTGTAATTTTTTAAAACAATATCTCCACACTATGACGTAATTCTTTTATATAAGAATAACTGTCTAGGAAAGCCAGCAGTACAATACCTCAATTGGCTGCTTACAGCCTTCTGCAAAGAATCACTGATGAATCTTAAATATCTTAAATCTCTAATATTGTACAATAATTTATGGAAAACATTATAGATGAAAACAAAATAAAAAGGAAAGTGACAAAAATGTGGTAGTACCTTAAAAACTAACTATATTTTTAATGTGAGCTTATGTCTGATAACAGGGAGTTGTCCATGAAAGCTCACACTGAAAATTTTAAGTTGCCACCACTTTTTTGTCTTTTTCTCCTTTTTGTTTTTATTTTGTTTTCACCTATTATATTTGCACAGACGAACACACTGCTTCTACAACTACTATTACGGAAAACAATGAGTCTGTGAAGCAGGTCTTAGGCAGAAGGTCATCATAATTTATACAAGTAATAAGTTAAAATTAATACATTTATAAAATTGATCCTAAATGTAAACACTAATTTAAGAGAGCAAACCAGACAACACGCAAAGCTGTTCAACAGATCCCACTATTCATCACATGTACTCTGTCAACACAACTTCACAGAGCCTATTATGAGCCCAATTGCCACAAGGACAGCAGATTCTCTAATGTGTCTCTTGCCAATACTACCATTTACAAAGATCAGGCGTAGAAGAACAAATGCTCATTGGACAACAAAAATGAGAACATGTGCCTCTGACAACATTTTCTGACTATAAGACTGCTAAACCTGTACAATGCCACAAAGATTTTCAGTGTTTCTGTACACAAAATTATTGTTTTCAATGTGGCATTTACAACTGACTGCTGATATTCATACAGTACAGTATTTTGATATTTAGATTATATATGGATATTTTAGTCACACTAGTCATCACATTATCATTTCACTTTTTATGTATGTTTAGCCCTCAGGAGGCAGCACTCAAGTTGACTTTACTACTACATATTTTTAATTCCCTTCATGGATCCCCTTGGAATGTTCCAGAAATGGTACAACACTCTGATCTCTTGAAAGATGAAGGAAAGAACCATTACCTTAAGGAAAGTCTTCCATGATACCTTTTCATAACACTGTACAGGATTCCTAAAGTAGTCTTGAAGTGACCAGAATTTTCTGTATAGGTTATAATCTATTGGAATGGAACTGACAAAATAATATTTAATAGATAATTATAACAAGTTTTATTACAACATTATTATTATTTATTTATATTTTTGTAAATCTTATCTTTTCCCCCTAGTCATGCAGTCTAGATGAATAGACAATTATAGTTTGAGTTCTTGTTTATGACTGCTAAGCATCTTAGAAAATGCTACATTTCAATTTCAGAATCTCAACAGTAGTCTGAAAGAAGCTAGAAATACACTATTTTAATAGTAAATATCCCTCTGTCACACATGCCCTTAGGAAATTGATGGAGATAGCTAAAATAAAACAGGCAAAATAACTCCATTGAAGGAAGTACAACAAAAAGAAATACCACAATATTAAGAAATTACTATTTCAGAAGTTCTTACACATCATGAGGAAAAATATTATTGTGTTTTCTGACCAAACTACTCATGCATTTTATAGTTGTACTATAACTGAGCTATAATTATTTATTACTATATCTTATCTTACTACACATGGCAACAAAGCCTTGACAATTTAACAGTACAAATGTTGTCTCTGAAGACCACAAAAAGGATACAACCGTTGTAAAATTGGAAGTTACAAGAATGGCAGACAAAAGGTGGCTAATAAATCCCTATCTAATCAAATAACTGCAACAAGCACATCACGGCAATATAAAATATATTTTTATACAATATATGAGTTAGCCACCTGAAAATATTTGTGTTATAGTGAAATATAAAAGTTCTCTGGTCAAATTCATAGAATCACAGAATTATAGAGTCGGAAGGGGGCTGCAAGGCCACCGAGCCCAACACCCTGCTCAGCACAGGAACCCACGTCAAAGTAGATCTGACAGATGGCTATCTAATTTTCTCTTGGTGTACTCACCACACAGTGAACAACCACACAATATACCAGTAGCTCTATTTGATGTTTCAAACATATTTTACTTTAAAGCAAATCAAGACTTAAGTTCAGTCTAGGCTTACCAACTAGTAGGAGTTTCATCATCTCCCATTTCACCTTCCTCTACTTCCATTCCTTCCTCTCTCTCCTCAACATGCTGAAAGGGAAAAAAGGGCATTCAGAACTCATCCAATTTTTTAAAGTCAAATTGAACTGCTCACTAATTTTAAACAGTTTGTTTTTTTTTAAAAAAATCTTAGAACTTATAACAGTGCTGAAAAAGGAGTCACATTGTTACTAAGTCAGAACTGGGAGTTTATATCGTCACTACTGGGATTCTACTGAGCCAGTGGGAAAATATGTTCAAGTAAAAAATCTGGCAGCTTCCTCCTATGTCTACTTTCCTTTTTTCAAAAAGAATCCGAATTCAAAAAAAAATCAATATTTTTTAAAAGTTGCTTACATTTTGGTCAGAAGCAAGATGCAACCATTTTATCCTTCATTTGAAGTGGGCAGGGAGCTCCATTAGTACAGTAACATCGCTGTCTAATGCAAGCAGAAGTGGGGGAGGGGCAGGCAAACGTTGGTTCAACTCATCCTAATGTGATATATATGGGTTGGAATTAAATTATATCAGACCCACTGGCTTTTGTAAGCACGACAGGGGAACAAGGGGGCTTTGGATTTGGTTTATTCCACCACAAACACACCCCAGAACAGCACAAGAGGAAAAACTGTGCCAGAAGAATTTCAACGGCAGAAGCATCTTCTCCACTGGCAGAGTTTTATTTTCACTAAGGCTCTCCTTGCCATGTAGCTAGATGGAGCGGTATATAAATTTAATAAATAAATAAATAAATAAATAAATAAATAAATAAATAAATAAATAAATAAATAAATAAATAAATAAA
>JAHTLZ010000204.1:50848751-50898428 GCA_023846285.1 Phrynocephalus versicolor
CTATCTATCTATCTATCTATCTATCTATCTATCTATCTATCTATCTATCTATCTATCTATCTATCTATCTCAGATCAAAAATTAAAGTGGGCTTCTGCCGAGATTGATCAAATGCCTTGATTTTAATTACGTACACTTTGATGAGATTTGCATAATAGCTTGTTTGATAATGGCATGTTACTTCTTCAAGGTCAAAGTAGACAATATTTATTTATTTATTTATTTATTTATTTATTTATTTATTTATTTATTTATTTATTTACTGGTATTTATTTATTTAATTTTATTTACTGGAGGTATATGGTCATATTTGTTGATACCTGTTGAGATCAGTCTAATGGTTGCACTTTGGACATCCTAATATTCAATGTCTTTGCCTGTTCCTTTCAGCCTGTACCTCATCCACATCATACAACAGCATCTATGAATCAGCCTCATCTCTTTTACTGTGGAGTGCATTGTAAGGACACCCATTAGACTGACAAGCTTGGTTTTACATACACGTGGGGTATTTTTTAATATTATAAAAGTATGAAAAGCTTTTTTTTAAAAAAATATGGAGCTTGACCCACCAATAACCTTGCCAGCATTTTATTAGGTTTCTGGCTTAAGCATTCTTCTATATTTACCTCTCCTTCCCTCAGAAACTGACACTGAATACTAGCTGCTTTTGCCTCTCTGTCAGCACCAACACATTTCTGTCACATTCTGTGACTGGACTGTACATAAGAGATCACCTGATCAGTCTAGTTTAAGCAGCTTACTCAGTATTTCCAAAGTGGTCATGGGAGACTCATATGAAGGAAAGCCTTTATCTTTATAGGTAATTAGGATATTTGAAGCACAAGCAATGCTTTACAGACCTGATGTCTAGTTAGTATCTCAAGAGTTCTTTCATTCTGTAATTTGCAGAATACAGTTGTTGTTTTTTTTAAAAAAGGCACACCAGCAGATAAGTAAAATATATCTGTTGCAGAAATAAAGTTAGATTTAAATAACAGTGTAAGTACCAAAATATTTGATTTCCCTTTCCACCCCCTTCTTCTTTAGATGCTATATTTTAAATGCTTTTAGCTAGGGTAGGAGCCCTTTAGTTTTGCTAAAAAGTAAATTATAAATGCTTTAGATAAGTGAATAAACCTAAAACAAATCTACTCATAAAGAGATATGGAGTTTTTGTTTTGTTTTGTTTGTCTGTGCCATAGATCAAAGACCATCAAATCTAGACACAAGGAACTCAGAAAGAATATTAAGCTTAACTCTGGGCTAGGCCTCTCAGGGTTCTTCAGATTTTAGAGTGAATTAATTTTAGTTAATTTAAATCTGCAGCTGCCTAGATGCCCTAAGCACATTTGATCTCGCCTGATCTTGGAAGCTAAGCAAGGTCAGGCCTGGCTAGTACTTGGATGGGCAACCACCAGGAAATACCAGGTGCTGTAGGCCTAGCCTGAAGTAAGAACTAGCAAACCACTCCAGTATTCCTGCCAAGAAAAATTCCATGGACATGGGGTCATGAAGAGTCAGTCACGACTGTAGCAACACAGCTAAAATCTGCAGCTTGCAATACCATTTTCAGTAACTAGGTTGCTTCCTGAAACAGTGAGGAAACTGTGGTCAACACTGATGTATTCATGTATTTAGGGGGTCTTCTCTGGTTGGGCCACAAAGCATTTAGGGAAATACCATGTTGGATTTCAGTACTGCTTCTCTCTGGCAGTTACTTCGCATCCGTTTTGTCTCTGTTAGTGTTGCGCTTAGGAGTGGTACAAAAAAGGTAATTCATGTCCGTCGCACAACTACTGAAATTTGTCTTGACCATGCCCCTGGAACGGGTGCTAAGTGCGACAGTACTGTACCTGGTGCTGGGTAGGGTTTTCCCTTGTCACTCTTTGTTCCCGCTTTCTGTTCCGAGACAAGACATCATGTAGTAACAGCTGTCACGCAACAAAACATGTTTCTCTCAGAAAACTGTGTCCAGTTTTTTATTTTGACTTTTCCGAAGCTAAGTATTGAAAAAGAATTTTTAAGCCCCTCCAAAAAGGAAAAAGGAAGCTAGACAAAGTCAGTGTTTGTCATGGTACAAGCAGAGCCGGCACGTCCATTAAGGCAAACTAGGCAGTTGCCTAGGGCGCCAAAATGGAGAGGGGGCGCTGGGCAGCCTGCTGCCCCCTGCCACTGGCCACTGCCATCTGTCCCCCCGCCGCCCGTCACTGTCCACCGTCTGCCCCTGCGCCCATCGCTGCCCACCCCCATGCTGTCGGTGTCCGCCCCCTGCCCCCTGCTGCCGCTGCCTGCCCCCCGCCACCACCGCCCGCCACCGCCCGCCCCCCTGCCGCCCCCCGCCCCTCACCTAGGGAGCAAAAAAAAAACTAGCGCCGGCCCTGGGTACAAGACCGTGAGGTAACACTTGTCATGAGACAAGTTATCATGACCATGGGAACACCGAAACAGGGACAAAACCATGTTATCGCGACCAACGCTGTCACGGTACAAAACTAGTCACAGAACAAAGAAGGACGTGAAGTAACCGCCTCTGTAGTCCCCACCTTGAACACCGTAAAAAAGTAAAAGACATAAAGAAAGGAGAAGAGGGAAGAAGTGAGAAATGAGGTCCAACTGCCAGGTAAAACTGGAGGAGAGAGAGAGAGAGCGCAGAGAGAAACAATTAGCAAGCACCAAATGAAGAGCAAAGGAAGACTAGAGCTGAGGTAATAAATAGTTCAGATAAAGCTACTGTTTGCCAACGTTCTATGAAGGCATTGCACTTGAAGAAGAAGATCATGGCTCGCCAAGTTAAGTATCTGGCTGCAGAGCCAGAGGTTGGGAGTTCAATTCCGCCAGGTGCCTCCTGCAAGTAGAGCCTGCTTGTGGGGCCTTGGGGAAGCTGCACAGTCCCAGAAGTAGAGAATAAAAAAAAAAAACCACTGAGTACTGTCTGATTAGAGAACCTTAAAATGGTTGCCATAAGTCAGAACCAACTTGAGGACACACAATAAAAAATTAATAATGAGTGAGGATTTAGTGAGTTCCAACTTGTGAAAAGATGGGTACTTATCCTCAAAACACATAAATATGAAGACCAACAGTCATGATTTTGAATGGACTGTTTTGCCCCGTTGCTTTGAAATGAGATATTAGTATTGATTTCAATTACCATTTTAATATAATACTTGTTTAATTATTTTAAAATATTTATATAATTACTATTTTAATTTTAAATATTGTCTTTTTTTTAATGATTAGGCCACCTTGGTTCCTTTTAAGGAGAAAAGCAGGGTAAAAATATTTTAAACAAGCAAGCAAACAAATAGACAAATGGAAGAGGCAGAATCTTTTTGCACTGGACCCACATTCAGACTTACACAATGTTTATAATGTTAAGAGATGCAACAGTGAAGAAGCAGTATTGGATACTTAGTGGAGTTATTTTGGTCTATGAGTAAGCATATGACAACACAGCCAAGTGAAAAAACATATAGCTGAATTTTTGAGTCCTATAAATATGTTAATATCACTGTTTGCATCTGCAAGCATGAAAGATCCATCTGTGTGTGCTCTAAAGTACAAAAAGTGTAGAATGTGGTTTCACTGAGTTCTTTCCACCTCGGCTTCTGTTAAAAAACAGATTTATGTGAATGAATGAATGAATGAATGAATACTTTATTGCAGTCAATGACCAAATCCAAAATACATACATACATAGATATACCAAATAGTACCAGTTACAGCAAAACAAGAAAGAACAAGGGAGGGGGAATACCATATAAATTGAGCCAGCCTAAATTGTGAATGCTTGAGCAATTGGTGAAACCTTCGAATTATAATTGCTGCCGCACAGAATTATAATTGCTGCCGCACAGAATTTAGCTACATTAGACAGCATGCTTGAAGCAGGACATTCTACAGTGTATATATTTTGCCCTGACAACAGGAGGTGGGTATCTAGCTGTTTTGGTTCAGCTTGCTTGCTTAAAGTTGTTTGGTAATTCCAACTGAAATCTCAGAAAACCAGGACTGGTTGAAGATAACTTCAAGTATCATATTTTCCCATCTAGATACTCCATGAATAAGATGACCTCCCCACACCTTTCCCAACTGAAAATTACAGTTTCACAACCATGCGGTTCTCTCCTCAGCTTACTTCCGTGAATAAGATGACCCTCAATTTTTAGTCTAACCATTTTAGACAAAATTATAGTCTTATACACATAAAAATACTGCATAGCTCTTTATTTCTTCTCACAGTTAGCAAACCAGAAATTTTCAAAATAATAAAAAGGGATAATTCAGTGATCAGTCAGGTCCCCTTTTTCTACTTGCTTGCAGCATAGGAAATGTGATACAGATATACAAGGGACTAGCAAGCAGGACCGACTAAATGTTTTAGCATTTTTCTCATAATATGATTCTGCTTCAATCCAAAACCAAATAATTTCTCTGTCAAATTGTCTGTGGTGAGTTAGAAGAATTAATCAAGTACTGTACATATTAATTTTTCCCTTAGGTTCCCTCTGTTCCTTATTTAAAAGTTAACACTTTAATAATTTTTTCCTTTTTGGGCTGAATTGCTAGCACAAATATATGGCCCTAGCAAGGTCTTCAATAAATAACATGCTTTCTTTTTGTTGAAAGGACATGCACTGTCCATGTTTTGATATTGAATGTATCATCATACACATTATTTGAATTGTACCATCTCTTTCATTTACAGTAAAAGCTATTTGAGGATCACACTAAGAATTTCTTTCATGTGTGTGTGGGTCAGAGGAAGCTAGTCACAGCCAAAGATGTTTGATTATATATTAGTGTATTTTTCTTTCACACAAAGGAAAAATAATCTGTAGACTATAATACTCTCAATGAAAGTGTCAGGCCAGGCCAGTTTGAAACACAAGTTCAAACAGATTAGAAAGGCAGCCAAGTGAGGGGGTTGTTGTCTTGAGGGGGGATGCTGTATTGAGTTCTACAGATAGCTTGGGTGCAAAGGTTGAACTGATAATTCCTGTGCATTATAAAATGAATAATAGAAATGTGTGTATTCTGCTTATACACCACTTAAAGCAGTCTCTGGGTTGTTTACAATTTATTTGTGCAGGCTACACATTACTCTCCCCCCCCACCCCCAGCATTTTACCAACCTTGGAAAGACAGAAGGCTAAGTGGACCTGGAGCCTGTTACCTGGGATTGAACCCGAAGTCATGAGCACAGTTATAGCTGCAATACAGCAGTTTTAACCACTTTTCAAGTGGCAAAATAGATAAATTCAGAATGTCCAGATTGCTTTGACTTCATCTGATCAAGACAGTCAGGTCTTTTTAGAAATTCTTCGTGCAGAGTAATTATGAAAGCCTTATGAGGTTTCAGTGTAATGTTGTTGTTGTTGGGAAAGTAAAACACCAGTGTGCATCAGCAAGATTAATATAACTCCATGGCTTGGGACCTGAGTATCTGGTGGAGCATATCTCCCAAAGGTCAGCTTTACCATCGCTAGCCCTCATACTCTGTGTGGCCATCCCCAGGGAGGCCCGCAGGGTTTCTATCCGTAGTTGGGCTTTTTGGGTGGCTGGCCCAGTGATTTGGAACAAACTACCAAGCGAGATTCAGCTAGCAGGGTCCTTGCCAGCTTTCAAAAAAGCCTTAAAAACATGGCTTTTTAAAGACCATTTCAGTGATCACTAATTGCATGATTGCACGCCCAGCTTCTTGCCTGCCCTCTTGTCTGCCGTACACATTTATGGTTGTTTGTATTCACATTGAGTGGTTTTTATTCTTTTACTGGTTTTGTATCTTTATATTTTCTCATTCATAAGTTTATCGCCCAGAGTTCCCTTTGGGAAAATTGGTGCAGTTAATAAGTGCAATAATAAACAAACAAACAAACAAACAAATTCAGTTGCATTATCTTTTATCACTAAGATGGAAACAAGAGGATAGAACTTCTGGCTTCAGTACAGAGGCCCTGGTTGCAATTGGTAGCATGTCTGATTAATAATAATTTGAAATATTGGAGAACTGCAGATTATCACGTTACACAGTACTAACTAGTTTGATCTAATAGGCAGAACTGAATGTTGTTCTGTTAGTGGAAGTGCCCCTGTCAGCAGAATGAGAAGTTGTGTCAGGTCCTATCCTGCCCCATTGCATATCAGTCCCTAAAGCCTACCACTGAGGTTTGGGTAACTCCGTGGAACACATTTTCAAGTGGTGGTAAGATATAGGTTAAAGGAAAGAAAACCTTATAGTGAAAAGATATGTGTAAATCCAGCCCCTGTGGGATTTAAGCAGGAAAAGCTATAGACTTTCACAAGTTTACTGAAACGTACTAGGAGTGAACCTCCACATTGACCATTGTCCAGTCCACAGTGTTGCATGCATATTTGTTGAGACACTGTAGGACTGCTTAATTTGAACTTTAAAGATGTTTGACATGTACATAAAATGAAATAAACTACGAAGAACAACAACAACAAAGGAAGAGGCAAGAATATATTCTGATATTTGCCACATCATCGGGTTTAAAAAGAGTAGCAAATTGTGACTCTGAAACTCAAGCACAAAAGGTTTGCCACTTAAGGTCCCAATGAAAAGAGCAAGGACTAGAAGTTACTTAACTCTGGAACTGGAATTTAATTTGTTGTTAGAACATCACTGAACACAGAAACACACTTCATACTACTAATAATTCTTGCAATAACATGGATCAGTTATGAATATTATTAAGGCATGCTTGATTGTGATGTTAAGATTACTGTAGGTCAAAATCTTCTCTTTCGTGGCAGCCAATAACTTTCTCATTAAATAACAAATGTTTATGCCATCCAGTCATGTCCCAAATATGTTGACAAGAGCATCTGCTATTAATAAATTCACCCACTGATGTTTTAAATGGCACTGCATTTATATCACTGCCATCTCCCAAGCAAAGTTGCTTTGTGCATACTTTGTGGTACACAAAATGTAACACACGTCTGTACAAGAGTGGACAGACTTGTAGCAGAGTCTGTTTCCTTCTATCAGTTTCAGCCCTCCTGATATTTTGCTGGCATCTCTAGTGAGTTCTGAAGTAAGGATGGGGTGTAGAGGAATTTTGTACTATAAAAAAAACTTTTCTACTCTCCACATCCTGGAACCGATATGCAGATCAGAACACGATGGTACCCTCCAGAGTGTATGTTATGAATTTTATGTGAGAGATGTGGCTTGCAGGTAGCATACAAAGCTTTTTAAAGTGAGGAGGTATTTTTTTTTTTAAAAAATGTGTGTTTTCATGCATTGACCTTCCCTTGACAGATGGATGCACCAACTGGCTGCAGCAGTTGGATAAAGGAAAGTGAATAGATACAGAACTGACAAGGTCCAAAGTAGATTAGTTCTTCCATCTGTGAGAGGAATAATCCAGACAAAGGGCTAAGAAAACCTTGAGCACTAAAGCCCTCACCCCAACCGAGCAAACAGCCTCTATGCATATATTGAATTTAAATTCCCCATAGCTTTACCCTGACTGATTAAAATGTGAGTAGTCTGGCTCGTGTAAGATCCAGTTTGACTGAAGAAGAATTCTGAAACACAAGCCTCCTTACTTGCTCTTGTTTATGCATCAGATGGTATTTTGTTGCACTGAAAACGGTGGCTCTTCAGCTGCAGAGCACAAGGGGGCTTTTCTTGACCCAAGGGTCTTGCCATTTGAAATTTATCACAGGGAAGATCCAAGAAAAGAGGGGGAAGTGGAGGAGGCGGCATAAAACAAGGGTATACATTTTGCAAATGGACGAGAAGATTTGAATCAAAGTGCTTGACAATGCAAGCTTCCTTGCTCAAATTACTGCAGACTTCCTCTGGCCTCTACCCAGTCCTCTTACCCAAGCACCAGAAAAGAGACAAAACTTTACTTTTGGAAATGAAAGTAGGGTGAAAGCTGAGCAGCCAGGGTCAAAGGAAGCTTAGAAAAATCAAGGGCCAAAATAATGGTCTAAAGTCGTTGCAAATTGTGATCACACAGGGATAAATGGTCACTTTGTAGGTTAAAGATGATGTAGTACAACTATTATTTCTGGTTGTAGATGCCCTAAGCACAACCGATCTCGCCTGATTTCGGAAGCTAAGCAGGGTCAGCCCTGGTTAGTACTTGGATGGGAGACCACCAGTCAATACCAGGTGCTGTAGGCACCTGGAGTAGGAACTGGCAAGCTACCCGAGTATTCCTGCCAAGAAAACTCCATGGACATGGGGTCACAAAGGGTCAATCACGACTGTAACGACACAACACAATGAATTTAAATGAGTTCAGAAAGAGACTTAAAACCACAATTCAATTTGATTAAAATGGAACAAAGACTTCTGACATATAAATACCTCCAGGGATCTTTATATTTGTTTATTGACTGGGTTCACGTCAGTATAGCACTGATGATTTGCACAAACAAAAGTTCTTATTCAGATGACACACTTTGCTGCACCCTTGACTGACTTAACCACTGAATCTCTGGACTGAACCCCAAGGAGCACCATCAAGTGACCTGTTATCAATAGCACCCAGTGAGAAGTTAAGGTTAGATGTCTGTCTGTGGGTGGGAAAACGGAGAACAATGTAGTTCCCAGCTTTGCTTCTCTGTTATGAAAATACAAGGTCTGCTACTTTCAAGCTCTGGGTCTTGAAAGCAATATGGCTATGACATGAAGTCAAGAAGGAAGGTTGTACCTACATTGAGGAACAATGTAAGAAGTTGTCAAACATGGGAATAATGATCAGATTTTGATGAAATTGGAAAAGTCAGAGCTTCCTCACCTGCGGGGATTGGTGACAAGCTTTCAGGAGGCAACCGTGGCTCCAGAAGTATCCAGACATTGTGCAATCTCCTTGCTTCCACACTCAGCTAGATAGCTGGCTGCTTGTTTTCCAGTGACTTTTAATAAATAAACTGCTGTTCAAACTTGATTTTAAAAATACAATGTACATTTACATTTTTCTAACCACCCTTAATTATTTTAGTACTCTGTACTAGCACTAGTATGTACTGTGGTGTGTTTCTTAACTCTATATGCAATTTAACATCTTAGTACTATGCTTCTATGAAAATCAGCTGCATGAAATGGCTATGGTAAAGCCATGCTAGGGATCTGTTACTCCTATCAATATTAGATAGAAATGATTGTTCAAAAGTACTGTAAGTGACATATCCATGCTGAAAGCCATAGAAGAAATCTAGGAAGCAATAATATTTGATGCAGCTGACATTTCTGGGAAGTCTCAGTCATCTGATCAGCAATCTCCTCCACCAAAGCAGGATGTGGCAATTACTGGCTGGAGACACTTGCATATTAAACTATAATTGACTTAGTCGCCAGTTGCTATTTGCATGATCATTACACTAATGGATGAATTTGGCAAATGAAGGATTTATCTCTTTTTAACTTATTTGCCATACCGAGCTGGGAACTCAAATTAATTGTGAAATGACTGTTTCCCAGGGGCCTTTCAGCAACTTCCTTTTGATGTGCAGGAAAACAAAATAAAATATTTAGCACAAGGACTCACAGCTTTATCAATAGCACATTCAAATCACTATATAATGTATAGTTAAAACCAATAGCCAAACCTGTAGTTTCCAGTAACGCTGTTATGGAATGTCTGCAATTTGTTATGCCTTTATTTTAGGATGATGGCATACTCAGAAAAATGAGAAATGTTCATGTTGCTTTCACAACAATTTTGCCGTGCTGTTAATGACCTCAGTCCAGTGGAATCATGTAAAAATACTACAGCGTTATGTAAAAGCTCATTGCTCCGGATTGGGCTAGAAAATAATAGTTAACACATCATTAGAAACAGAACTCCCTAGAAGGGAAAACAATGCCTGCTTATTCTAACAGGAGCTTGCTTCAGCCTGCATGTGGAAGATTAGATGACTTTTGTTTTGTGCCGGGTGGTCAGAATATAAGCACAGTGTGATTTGAATGCCACCAGATGTAGGCAAATTGTGCTGATAGCAACATTTCACATCTGTCCTAATGAAAACTGGATATATGTGTTCTTGAAATAGGAAAAAGAGGCATGTTTGAATGTGCAGTTTCTTTAAGCGACCCGAACTGGCCTGTTTTAATTATTCTCTCAGCACATGGCAGTGATGATTAGTTCGGTAGCTCTTTGCTGGTTTCCAGACAGAAATTTCATGTGCTTCTACAGTATGATCACGTCATAAAGTCAGCCTAAATGAGCTCTTGAGTAGCCATCAACATTACATTTGAGTGATGGTTGTGGCATACAAGAAGACAATACATATATGACCCATGTCATTCATGTGCCGTGGTGCCATAGTAAATTTGGATGCGTGTATCCTCATTGTGATAGTTTCCATAGTCACCAACTTTGCCCTCACCTCCCAAAATAAGGAGAATCCAAAATGTCGGCAGCTAGATTGGTCCATTTAGGACCAAACCAGCCTCAAATGACTTTCAACACAACCAGGATGCCTTGAACCAATATGGTGTTACAGGACAAATATTCTTCTCTCCCAGTTATGGTGAAAATTGCTGGTAACAAGGACCAGGGAATTCTGCAGAGGTGAATGTTGTCAATTGATTTGATGTTGTATGAATGTTCTACTGCTTAGACGAACTGGGGTCTCAGTAGCTGCAATCCTATTCAGTAACTATGCTTACATAGCCCAGTGTTCTTTACCCATAGTTCCAAGCCTGAAGTGTGCTTCATAAAACATTATCCCATATAATTGGTCACACAGTTGGAGCCATGTAACCAATTGCGCAATCAAATCACACAATCCTTGTTGACTTTGTTGCCTGCATACAAGGCATGGCAGATTTACAAGTGTAAAGTTACATTGTGCCTACACAGACAGAATTCCAGTCAATACCTGAGGAAATGCCTCTCCATAGACTTACCTGCCGAGTTATTAAAATCAACTGGGAGAGTTTCCCTTATGTCACACAGTTGGGAGCAGTGCACCTTTGTGAGACTCAGGAGAGAGCTGTAGCATCTTAATGGAAGAATACCTTCCCCAGAGGATCCTGAATGACCCAGACGTTGCTATCTCTTCAACCCAGCATTTGGACCGAATGAGATAATGGTGGAGTTGATTGTTTTTTGACTTATTGCTTTGAGGTCATTGTGTTGAATTATTAAAAAGTTTATTTTTAAAACACCTTTTACAACATATGTATGAATTGTCTTAAATCATTTTGAGTGACTTTTATTGATTGTGCCTCAATCTCAGGTTTCCTGATTCTAGGCACAGTAGGATCATTTTAAATAAATAGCCAAACAAGTGAGTGAGCAAGAAAGCAAGGATGTCATCCATTGCATGACAACATATCTGGAATGGCATTCATGTCATGGAATCATAGAAGAATCCTAGCCTAGGCAGTGTGTTAGTTCTTCAGAGAAAGGATGTCCTGCATAGTATCCTGAACCTGGACCTTGTTCTAGTTCTGATACAATTACTGAAATGATGTCAGAGTGGTGTATAGGTTTTCTGCAGTCTGCCACTTGATTAGGCATGGGCAGGGCCGGTGCTAGGTTTTTTTGCACCCTAGGCGAGGGGTGGGGGGTGAGGCGGGCAGCGGGTGGGCGGGCAGGGGGCAGGTGGTGGGGTGGTGGGTGGGCAGGGGGACGGGGCAGTGGGCAGTGGATGGCAGGAGACGGTGACAGGCGTGGGGGCGACGGACAGCTGGCGGGCAGTGGGGGGACAGGCAGCGGTGGCCAGCGGCGGGGGGTGGCAGGCAGGCCCGCACCCTCTCTCCATTTTGGCACCCTAGGCAACTGCCTAGTTCGCCTTAGTGGAAGCTCTGGCCCTGGGCATGGGATGCCATATTTCCCATGCTCAGCAATTAGAAGCAGAATAAGAGCCAGCCAAGACATTGAAAAGCAGTGTGACATAACTTTACTACCTTTGATGGTGGGACAAACATTAACACCCCAGCTGGTTGTCACAGCAGATGGCAAATATTAGTCCTGTAAGTGTGAGTTTATCAGACTTCATCGTAAGAATCTTAGAAAAAAAATGAACTTGGCTAATACAATCAAAATAAGATGTTTACTGGCAAGTGGGTCAGTGGCTATACTCCTTATGCAATGTTATTTGCAAGTCTTTATAGAGGGGAAGAACAAGATGGCTTCTCAAGAAATGTTTTTGTAGGAGGCATGCAGATTGAGACATGCATGGACCTAGTAGCTTTTGTCTTTTTTCAAGAAAACAATACAGCCTGTTTTCAGCATTTAAGAATGCATTGTAACATCTGGCAGTATTTGATCAAAGAATGACATCTGGCAATCTATTATTCATATAAAACATTTCAGTCAATTAAAAATGTGTACTAATTAAACAAATAAATATCTATGCTTAATACAAGAATTTTGCAGATAGCAAACACCAAACTAAAGGAGGCTTAAAGGAAACATTTTGCATATGAAAGAGGTGCATATCATCTCTTTGATGTTGGAATCTTTCAAATGTGTAAATGCTCTTGTAGAGATAACAGGATTTTGCAGGAAAGCATGTGTTTTACTTTGTGAACATTTTGTTTTCATGGAAGCCTGCATACGCAGGGTATACATGTATTCCTCAAACTGTATTTTCAATGCTTCTTGGGTGTTTTATACAGCTGCAATATGAGCTATAGTTTACTGCAAAATCTGTATAATTGTGGGCAATTGATATGATGATGACATTTTATCTAACAGGAGTTTCTTCTTTTTTTCTAAAATGGTTTATGGCTGAAAGAAGCAAGCATATCAATCTCCCATTGCTTTTCAACATCTACAAATTGTTTTGTTTAACACTGAAAGCTGCACTGGAAATACTTCATGAAGTGGATCTCTTTATACTCAAGATCAATGTGATTAATACATACCACATATTACACATTCCAAGTCACTGTGACTACAAGTCTACTCTATACCATTCCGGTATTTAAGTCTAAGCTTCACAATAGTGAATAGAGCAAGCTAGGAAGAACAGTGTATTTTAGTTTTCATTTGGTGCTCAGCACAGAAATCAAACTTTCCTCTGCAATGGTCTGCTTCTGTGGCTGGAGGTAGTATGGAACAGTCCGCTTCCTTCATTTCACCTCTATCAGCCCCCAGCCAGTTAGTACATCATTTTGCAGGTGAGTAATATTTGTGGACTTATTTCCAAGACTTTAATGCCATAGCATACCTTACTGTGCCATACCACAGTCCTGTTCATGAGACTGAGAAAGCACACACATAGAAACAGCAACAATGATGCCGAGCTCGCTGGGAAAAAAACCAGACTTACAAATGAAGCATGGGGAGTGAGCATGTATGTGGTGTCCCCCTCTCCAACCAATTAACACCATTCCATTAAAAATTTAAAAGAAACTCCTTCTCAAAATGCTTCCCAAATGCATTTTTGGCCGGTCAAGAACAAGAAAAAAATAGCCACTAGACATTACCAGTTAAATAGAAAAACTAACAATGTTAGGGTGTGACTAGATAATCAATGCATCCAAAGCTGGAGCAATCTAAGTAGGATTGCTTCAAAGTGCAGTATGCCATTTGGTGTGATCCTTGCATCCACAAACAAGCCCCAGATGGTTTGGGGACAAGAAACCACACTGCATCTCAAAGCCCAATACTGCTGCTCTGTCTCCATTCCCCCCTTCCTCTCCTGTCTCTCCTTCCATGGAAAGTGAAAGAAAGATGGGATTTAAAAAACACTATTGATAATTGACATATCACTGCATTGGCTTGTTTTCAAACTGAGACATGTAGAGTAGAGAAAAGCTGAGTCTCCTCCATTTATTGGTAAGTGGCATGTGACTCCACAGGCTTCCCACCTAAGTGACATAGCACTGTATTGAGGAAAATATATGTCAGTGCCACTTTGATTGGATACCAAAGATCACACATGTTGGAAACCAAGCTAAATCAGTTTGCCCATAATCCAGAAGGTGCAGATAGCTACGGAAAAGGGTTGGTCTGGTTCACAATTACCAATATGTTATGTAGTCACCGGAAAATAGATTGAACATGACAAAAGTGGCCCAAAACATGAGATACAATGCTGTCAGATTTTATCCTTAGTCAACGTAGTACGAGTTTTTGAATGTGATTGGAGAGATACAGATCTGCTCCTCACTGAGCCACAAAACTGACTGGGTTGCTATAGGCAAGTCATTCGCTCTTAGGTGGTTACTTCATATCCGTTTTGTCTCTGTATGTGTTGCACTTCGGACCGGTACAAAAAAATCTTACTTCACGTCTGTCATGCAACAGCTGAAATTTGTCTCGATCACGTCCCCAGAGTGGGATCAGAGCGTGACAATACTGTACCTGGCACTGGGTTGGGGTATTTTCTTCTCACAGTTTGTTCCTGGTTCCTGTTCTGAGACAAGGGACCGTGTGGTAACAACTGTCACAACAACCAGTGTCCACCTAGTGGTCAGCGGCTGAAGCGGCATTCAACATTAGTTTCTCTATGGGAAACACCATGCAGTGCAAATGTTTATTAAAGAAAGTACTGAAAATTCTGTAGCACTGACGTGTAAATCCCGAAAGACCAGTAAATCGAAATATCGAAAAAGTTTTATTTACAATATTTTTAAAAAAGGGGTTAAGAAAGGAAGACAAATTCCGAATCTGTCACGGAAAAAGACCGTGAAGTAACAGTTGTCACGAAACAAGTTATCACAACTGCGAGAAAATGGAAACAGGGACTAAACAGGGACAAAACCACGTGATTGTGATCAACGTTGTCATGGTACAAACTAGTCACGGAACAAGGAAGGACGTGAAGTAACCATCTTAGTGTGACTTACTTCACAGATTGCTGTGAGGCTCAAGGGAGGCAAGGGTGAGACGCATTCACCCTCTTGAGGCTCATTGGCAGGAAAGCAGCTTATAAACAAAGAAATAAATCAACAAAGTACCAGTCATTATGCTAAATAAATAAACACATTACCAGTCATTGTGTTATTCTGCAAAAGGAACATGCCTATGCTTTATCATGGTGTACTGTTTATCTATTGTATAATCTTGTTGTTTATCATTTGTATTTTGATATTTGCTTAAATCTTGTAACTGCCCAGAGTGGTCATGTTACTAGATGGTGTGGTATATAAAGTTAAAAAAATTAATGAATAAATAATAAATAGCATAGGTGTGCCTGTGTCATATTCCAAAGCAATGTGCCCTCTATTAGCTGCTTTGGGTCCTTTTAAAGAGAAAGCCGAGGTGAAAATATTTTAAATAAATATAAATTAAATAAATAAGTTTTATGACTAATTTGTACACTCTTACAGTAGATCTCTGACATTCCACTTGCTGGCCCACAGAGGCTTACTCCTTCATAGTTGCAGTTAACCTGAGTGAGTTCCAAGGTAGGCAGACTTTTGGAACCCACCCCATACCCCATTCCCATTCTGAAGACTGTGAAAACCAAGTCATATTAGGTGGTGGGGAAGCAAGAGCAATCACTTTTCAACACTATAATACAGTAAAGGACAATTTTAATGTAATTTTAAAAATAATAGCATTTGCAATTTATTTATTTTTTCATTTGGGGGCACATTGAAAGCTAAGTAAAAAATGAAGGATATATATAATCAGTCAAAATCATGGGGTGGCTGGTGGTGGTCAAGGAGTCATGATCTTCTCTGCATTGGATGTGGGGTTCATTTGGTACTGATGGGAAAGAGCTCGCAGAAGGCAAGGGAAGGCACAGACAGAACACAAAAAGCCAGCGTGAGCAGCCAGAGTGATGGCCCTGAGCGTGGGTACCCAGTAGTAGAGAATTTGAAGAGTTAATTTTTAAAAGGCAGCATTACTCTTGTCCATGGGAAAACTTTAAAATAACAACTGTTGTTCATCAGGGTTTTTTTTTTTTTAAAGTTGGCTTGGTTTGCACATTAGTGTATTATTTCTGGTTTGTGGGTAAAACTGTTTGGCATGAATTTCCTGCTAAGGACTCTTCATTTCAGTGTTTCCCAGTCATTCAGCCCATGTCTTATTGTGTTCACCTACTCTTCCAGAGCTTGGGAAAGTTATTTTTGATTACAATTTCCAGAATCCTATGTTGGCTTATGGATTTTGGAAACTGTAATCCAACAAGTAACTTTTCCAAACTTTATTCCTTCAAGTGAAGCATTTGTTTATAATAGATTCATTTTGAAGCCAGTCAGTTTTACATATAATTACATGGCATGAAATGAAGAAAAATATTCATAAATTCCAGAACAGAAAATAGTTTATAGTGGAAACACATAAAAACATCCCTCTCAGTGTGCCACAAGGAACCAGTTATGTGAAAGGCAGGTGAAATTAAAGCTGTTATTTACAACTGACTTTTGCTGCCCTGATGATTTAAAAGTCTGTAATTATTTAACAAGCGATACTATCACTATGAGAAGTCAACATGGCTTTCTTAAAAGTAAGTCATGCAGGTCTGGTGGATGAGGGGAACACTGTGGATATTGCTAATCTAGATTTAAGTAAGGCCTTCAATCAGGTTCCCCATGTTATACTTGCAAATAAGTTAGTAGAATGTGGGATAGACAGTGCTACTGTTAGGTGGATTTGTAATTGCTTGACTGATCGCACACAAAGGGTGATCATAAATGGTTTATCTCAGCTTGGAGAGATGTGACCAGTGGGGTGCCCCAGGGTCCTGTTCAGGGACCAATGCTATTCAATATCTTTATTAATGATTTGGATGAAGGAATAGAGAGTATGCTGATTATATTTTCAGATGAAACCAAATTGGGAGGAGTTGCTAATTCCCTAGAGGATAGGATGAAAATCCAAAACTACCTTGACAGATTAGAGTGCTGGGCCAAAGCTAACATAATGAGTTTCAACAGAGAGAAATGTAAGGTGCTATATCTAGGTAAAAAATGAATTGTATAGATATAGGCTAGGAGACACCTGGCTGGAGAATAGTATCTGTGAAAGGGATCTGGTAGTCTGTGTGTACCACAAATTGAACAGGAGAGTATTGGGGGCTGTTCACTCCCCACAGTAGAACAGATTTATACTACCAGGTGCCACTGTAAAGCATTAGATATATTAAGAGATCCATTGCATCCTGGTCATTGCCTCTTCGAGTTGCTACCATCGGGACAGAGAGATAGAGTACTGAGGGCGAGAATAGCTTCTTTTTTAGAGCAATAGTGGCCTTAAATGGAAATTCTGGACTTTGAAGTCAGCTTCTTTTATATGTCATATCGTATGTGTTGTAGCTGTTTTTAAATCTATGTGGAATGTTTTATATGAGTTGAATATAGCAACCGTGAAATTTCATTGTTCCTGCAAGGGGGCAATGAAAATAAGGATTCCTATTCCTGTTCCTATCCCCTAGAGGTCGAAAGGTAGAGAGAAATTTCAGTAGTAGTCCTTTAATTGTACAAAGCTATTCGGAAGAGCGCTGGCTGAGTAGTTCAGTTCTAAGCCAGAGGACGAGATTCCCCACGGTGCGTCCCAGAATTCTACACACAGATTTCACATAATACTCACATACATCAGAAGGGTGATTTGCCTTTTATTTTGAACATCTTTATTTTAAGCACAATTAATCCTTCAACATGATGCTGGTGCAGAAGGTTTTAAAGATGGTATCTGTGGACCAGACTAGGCATAACATGGGGGTGTGTGCAGCTTTCCCCTTAATGTCTTTCAATATTTATGCCCAAATCAGTTTTTGGGGTGGTTGATGAAGCACAAAAGTGCAGTAATAGGGAGGAGATGCTTCACATATTTCCTGGCTTCTGTTTTCCTATGAAGGATAGAGACGCTGATTTGGAGTACCAAAGTGTCTCATAGAATTCCCCCCCCCCAAATATTTTCTGGCTAAATCTAGAAGATATCCCTCTGTCAATAAAACCCCAAAGACAATGGTTACAACAACGTAATGAACATCTGGTTATTTACTTCTGTTTGCTTATGATATCCATTTTCCAGTACTGTGTTGGTTTCTACATCGACAGAAGCCAACTAGGTAAGAAAGATAAATTAAGAACATAGGAACCTGTTTTACACGGGATCAGATTATTTATCCATCTATTCCCAGTATTTGCTAGGTCACAGGATTTTTCCAAGGTGTCAGATTCTACCACCTCCAGCCACCTCTACCAAATCCTTTCAACTGGAAACAGCAGGGAATAAACCAAACATCATCTGCAGGCAAAGCACTGAATTTCATTCCCTTTCTTCAAGTACAATTCCTGTTCCTTGGAGACACAATAGTACCAGCTGTTTCTAGAGACAGGGCTGCTATATTTCCAATCCTATGTGAATTTGACTTTAACTTAACCACCGATTCAACTCAGAAGAGAAAGGATTTGAGGTCTGCAGTGCATTTGTCACTGGGATCATAACATGGTTTATATGCTTGCTTGAAATATTGCAAATATCACCAAAAATCAACTTCAAAAATTGTTAGATGGGCAATTTGCCTGGTAAAGTCAAAACATATTTTATAGGTAATCAAAATTATACCTGACAATTTTTTCTAATGATCAGTAAGTAGTACTGTACCATCATATTTCATTTGGCTTCTGTGTCTATATTTCTATAAAAAAGGCAATTAAAAATCAATGTAATTGGCAAATGTTTTGTACAAAAATACAAAAATTTTAAAAGTTTTAAAAAGTATATTCTATATTATTGATCAGAGTTGGACTATATATATTTATATATATAATTTTTATATATTTATAAATGTATATTTATATAATTTGATGATATTTGTGATCTTAGCAAGTGGCTGTTGTGTTTAAACAATAGCCTTGTATTTGTATTTTTTTCTCCTATAGTGGAAAGGTCATGCTTTGTAGTCAGTTTGACATAGTCCACTTTCTATAAGAATAAATTTTCAGTATTCATATGCTGTCTATCTGAGATGGTTCAGTCTCAATTGTAATTACTGTTCAACATTTCTGTGCAGCAGGTTGAAAGCCCCCGGAAAATTAAAAAGGTTTAAAGAACAAATTGTGCTGAAGAGATTTGTTCATCACGGTTCTCAGTGCTTCCTCTTTGGCTGGGTGACGATTCAGTCCCAGAGGATATTTCACCATAAAGAAAATCCCAGTCTCTTGCACGTCTTCGTTACAGTCCCGGGGCCTGAGCTAAAGTGGGAAAAGAAAAAAAACTTTAAGATGCTATAAAAGTAATTTCTTAATTGGAAAAAAACATAAGCAAAGAACAGAATATTTTTTTGAACCACCACTTTCAGAAACCTCCAGCTGGCACAGACAGTAGCTATGCTGGCAGGGACAAGGTTCTGGAAATTGTTGTCCGAAACAAAGCAACTTTTCCAAGATCGGAACTGCAGCTTCACTGTAGGAAGCAATGCTTTCCAAGCCCACCTCTGGCAAAGTGATATAAATAGGGATATACTAGGTTCTCCCTTGTGCCAGCTGTGTAAATGTGCATTTCAGATGTGGTATTTGTGGCAAATGAGCATCTACTCTAGTAGAAGCTCTAACATACCTTTGTCCGTCTCTTGTTCACAAATAAAACTGTTAACATCTTCACAATAGAAGTCATTCCAGAGCCCGGCGTGGATTAATCCGGCACAATCTTCCCCTGGTCCGTGGCCATGATTCCAGTTATCTGGCTGCCCAGCACTCCAGTTTCTTTCAACAAAACAGAAGACAGATGATTCCGTAAGGCAAACAGAAAAACCCTGGGATACTGTGGCAGAGCAGGCTTATAACGTTGTAAAAGTAAAACAAAGCACAGCAAAGCAAAGCACTTGCAATCTGTTCTGAGATGAAGCCACATTCCTTAATGAAGAATGCATGACTCTTCCTGGAAACGGAAAGCAAGGCTACAGGGAAGGGGGTGACCTCAACAAGCTACCATAGCTCAAAACCCCTAACATTAGTCCTATAAGCGTTGCCTGGATTGCAAATAGGTATGCCAGGAAAGCATGGACAAATCCATAACTTTGGGAGCAGGGACAGAGAAGGGACAAAACGATAGTAAGGCTGCACCTGGAGTATTGGGTACAATTCTGGTCACCACATCTCAAAAAAAAAGACATAGTGGAACTGGAAAAGGAGCAAAAGAGAGCGGCTAAACTGATTACTGGGCTGGGGGACCTCTTTTATGAGGAAATGCTAAAACAATTGGGGCTGTTTAGTCTGAAAAAAAGGCGGCTGAGGGGGGATATGATTGAGATATACAAAATAATGCAGGGCATGAGTAACGTGGATAGAGGGAAGCTCTTCTCCCTCTCACAAAATACCACAACTAGGGGACATCCACTCAAATTGATGGTTGGGAGATGTGTATTGCCCTCGAAAGCTTGCAATTTTTTTCTTTTGTTATTTTATTAGTAGCCTATAAAAGGATCACCTACCCTAGTCTTGCTTTTGTAGTCTGAAATGGCTACACAGCTTCCCACCCCCACCCCTTTTCTTACTATTATGAGGAAAAAGATATAGAAGTGAGTGAAGCCCAGGAATTACATTTAGTTATACAGAACCTCTTTTATAATTGCAATGACATTCACATTTATTTAGAGGCAGACTTCCTTCCTTTCCCTTCCCTTCAAGGGTTCTTTATTTCACATTGGGCCATGGGCATTTAAGGATCATGGTTCCACTTAAGTATTGGGGGATTTCATCAGGGTAGGACAGAATTAGCTTATCTAGCAAGCTACACATTTCCATACCAAACAGCAACTCAACTGAGTGATTTAAGGAGACATGCCTTATTTCAGCTGACAGGAATGATATAGTTTTAGGAACTTTAATTCAGAGTTGCTCCTTTGTGGGACTGTGTACATTATGACTCCAATTCAAAGGAACTTGGCTCAGTAATGAATGGAAATGTAATGTTCAGTGAGTTTCAATGAAAAATCTTTGGCTTCTAGCAAGTATCTGCATGTGATGAAAGTGGAGAGGGGCCTTGCTTCCCACAAAATTATGACATCTTATCTGCTCTCTGTCCACAAGTAGTAGCTTTCTTTTTCAATCCAACCATATTACAACACTGAGGAAGAATACATTAAAAGGGCCAACAATTTTGTGAGGGCTGAGACTTGTGATTTTTTAAAATGCACAGTTTGCAATGAAATTCTTTAGTAAGCCCCAGGAATGATATATTTTTAGGAACTTTAATTCAGAGTTGCTCCTTTGTGGGACTGTGTACATTATGACTCCAATTCAAAGGTTTTTTTTTTTAACATATAAAGCCTTGTAGATACAACTGGGAGAGCTCTAGGTATAAAAGACAAAAGGGGGGTTATTTTTCCTAATAATGCTTTGCTCCATAAGGCTGCAGCACGATTTCTAATTTTGGTTATGTCTATGTGTTGATGAATTAAAAAAACAACAACAGCAAGAACAGTTGCAGAAAACAGGCAATATAGGACCTCTTCCTACTATACTCACAGGGCCGGCACGTCCATTAAGGCGAACTAGGCAGTTGCCTAGGGTGCCAAAATGGACAGAGGGTGCTGGCCAGCCTGCTGACCCCCCGCCCCTGGCCACCACCATCTGTCCCCCCCGCCGCCCGTCACCGTCCGCCCGCCGCCCCCATGCCCATCGCTGCCCACCCCCCGTGCCCGTCGCCGTCCCCCACCATCCGCTGCCCGCCCCCTGCCCTTGCCTAGGGTGCAAAAAAACAAAAAAACAAACAAAAACTAGCACTGGCCCTGTATACTCACGTATATTCTGGTAAGGTTCCATCCAGCCATCGCCATTCATTTTCCTTTAGTGAGTCTGTGAGGCCAATCCAGAAGCTGCCTTTTGCAATCACCTGCTTTTTAAGCCATTCCTGCATGCAGAAGAAAGGACTGGTTGTGTTGTTTTGTCTCTCAAAACAGGCAAAGACCTTGGGTACATGTGGCTAAGGTATTAGTTTTTTGTTTTGTCAGATTATGAAAGCACTGCTGTTCCCTGAACTCAAACATTAGTAATAGCTAAGCTTGCCCCCCCCCATCTCAATTCAAAGAGCGCCACAGGTCAAATTCTCCACTTCAACAAGAGGGAGCAACTTGGGCATAACAGGAGGCCAGTTTTCTACCCCTGGGATTCTGTGGTCTGTATTGTCTGCCAAGAAAGCCCCTCAAAAAAAAAATAAGTTGGAAATTCACTTGTAGCTTTGAAAAACTGTTTCTTTGGGGTAGTGAAAAGTACAGAACATCCCTGTGATCTATTTAAATATCAAGTCAACATTCCTAAACACTTCAGGGACCTGCAATACCTTTGGGGGGGTGTCATAAAAGGTGTCAGAGACAAGGACTTATGGCTACAATGACAGCCTTGGGATGGCTACATATGGTTCCAGGGCAGCATGACACATTTGCTTACTTATAGACCATTTGCAGAAATACATATGGTTGTCACAGCTTTTTATGCCTCATATACCTTGCAAATTAAGTTGCTTTGATTTGTGGTTGTCATTGGAAGGTAAACCAGGTAGTAGGATTGCTCAGACATCAGAATTATAATGGTATAAAGATTCACCCAACTCACCATGCAAAGGTCATGCCTGGCCATGCACATAGGACACTAATGTGCTTTCAGTGAAGTGTCATCTCTAGCATACAGCTTGACTTTGAGTTGACACTTTGCCAAGACTAGGAAGGAGTTCCTCTTTGGCAGTGCAAAGAAGGACACAACTAGCTCCCACCCTAGCCCCACTTCTTTCCACCATGGACCTTCCTATCCATTCTCCTTCTCCTTACCCATCTCCAGATGCCCATCTCACCTGCCAATTTATTGAGCTGAAATTCCAACTCCAGCAGCAGGCCATAATCACTAAGCTAGAGAAAAGGAAAGAGGCCCATTTCTCCCTTCCTCTTCTATCTTACTAGACAGAATTAAAGTCTTTATTTTAATGAATGTGTGCATCAGAGAGTCTTCTATTAGCCATCATCATGACAGGGCCAAACTACATGGTAGAACAAAGCAAAACAAAACAATATGTACCAATACATTGTTGAAAATACAGTAAACTGGTCTTTATTCCTGAGCTAGTTCAAGAAAAACTCTCAGGTTAAAAAAAAATCTGAATAACTCCAGCACCTTAAACAAAACTTCTAGCAAAAGGAAAAATAGGGTTGAACAGTTTCTTGAAGGTGTTAGATTTATTCAAGTGCTTTCTATTCAGTTGGGAAAGCCACCGCCATACATCTGGAAGGAAGAAGGAAGTATTTTTCACAGCTGTTTTTATTTTACTTTGGTTCTACTTTTACAGTTGCTACATTTACCAAACTGTTGCACAGAATGCTTGTGGCTGATTTCCAAACATTTTATTTATTTATTTATCAGGGGATGAAATTCTTCTGATGTTCACAGATGGGTTGGGTAACTTAACACAACACATTGGCTAGATGCCAGAGTTTGTCATGCACCTGGTCATGCACTTCATGGTACACCCAAGATGCATCCTGGCATATGATTAGTTAGTTTCAGGTAGCCAGGGCACATTATGGAAACCTTATGTGAATTCTAGTAGAATTCTGGCCAGTTTTAACATAGCTGGGAGGGCAGGTGGGCTGTAGCTAGGAAAGGGAAGAGGTGCTTAATCATTTCTGTCACTACTGTTTTCCTTATCAAGATTAACCTGTCCCCTCCCTCATCTTCTGTTTCTTTTTAAAGAGAAGAGGCAATTGTGTTCCTCTTTAAGGCCAACAGCAATGAAGGCAGGGGAGAGTTTTGATTGGGGAAAAAAGCACAGAGGGAAAGTTATATTAAGATATTAGCACCTGATAACTTTATCTGCAACGCTGCCTGGACAATCTTGGCGCTGGAATTCAAAACAGGAACATTTCTAAGCTCAGTCCATTTCAGTGAAAGGAAAGCAGCCAGGAGATTTCAGTATGCTTCTGTTTCATAATGAACAGGTGCGCTTTTATTTAAAGGAATAGCCAGATTTATTTCTGAAGCAGTGGGGAAACTGAAGCCTCCTGCCCCATCATCTCTCCATGTGACATGTGTGCTATAGAGAATATTCCACATTGCAAGTGCTTTTCAGATCTCTAGCTTATCAGAATGCCAGAAACGGTTCCATACCTGCTCCTCTTTACTGTTTATAAAAACTAAATGGGATGATTTCTCTTCACAGAAAAGCCTTGCATCTTCAAAAATTGCTCTTTCCATTGAAAAGTAGTAACAATTGCCTGAAAAATTCTTCCAGTAAACAGAACAACCTAAAACACAACACAGTTTTGTTATAACCAGTGAACTCATCAAAATTAAGCCCCTACAGGTACTTTGAGTAGGTATGTGCATATCTTGATTGTAGTACAATGATGTTCCAAGCAGACAGAGGGGTCATCAATTTGAACAAACAACAAGCTATGCCCAGAATGTAATTTAAGAGGGCTTTCCTTCACTGAAAGAATTACAGCCCTACCAGACTGGTCTTCAAATCAATTTATAGATTAGGACGGTTCATTTCAACTTTTAGACTGAGGTGAAAAATCTTTTTTAAAAAACTGTGGGGACAAAACCGTTCTAACACCTAACTTTGCCATCTATGGTCAGTCAGGTTCCCAGTGAAAACAGGATCACTCACAGACAAAAGAGTCATGCCTTCATAGGTAGGGGACGGCTTCGGCATGCAGAGATAAACTGTTATGTAAATGAAAATGAAGGGGAAGACCAACATCACTTAATTAACTCCCAGTAGATTTTAGCAGTGGAGGGTGAAAGGGAAAAAAGGGTCAGGGAATAAAATATTCAGAGGATGGTGATCAGCCTGTTAGAGGCCCTAGGAGTGTATGGTAACATTGAGTAGATTCAGCATCATGGAAGGTACAGTAAGTACCAAGAAGAGAAACTCTTCACACCAAAGGGGAGGTTCCAGGTGCAGAGAAAAGGAAAAATAGACTTTTAAAACTTTACCATGCTTTATAACCCATTCCCATGCTTTAGACCTCTAATTTGTTACAACATAGTAGGTAAGCTGGCAACCAGACTTGGAGCTATATAAACTCTCACAGAGCAGCACAGGAGAAGCATGCAAATATTGGAAGAGAAAATTAAACTACAGTGGACCCTTGTATAACAAACAGCTTGGATAACATAAAATTTGTACAACACAAAAGATTCCAGAGATAGGGGAAATTTGCTTAACATAATCGCCTATGGGGTGAGTCTGTACAACATAAAATGGGATTACTCCATTTTCAGTGCATTCCTATGGGAAATTTGTATAAAGGAAAATTTGCTTAACATAATTTCATTTGGAACGAATTAATTCCTTTATACAAGGTACCACTGTATTACTATCTGCTGACTCACGACAAAACTTCTCTCTCTATTAACTCAAACAGTACAAGGCTTCTGCTTCAAGCTGGCCAGAGACTTAAAGAGGCACACTCCTCTTAGATGCTAGGTATATCCTACAGCATTTTATTAGAGGCACTCAACACCAGCACAATCCAGTACAATAGCCAAGGAATATACTAGAAATGAATGGAAGTGTCTGAGCTTACCATTAGCTTCACTTTGAAGGGCCACTGGTACTCCTGGACCTGGTGGCCCAGGGGGTCCAGGTGGGCCCTGCAGACCACGCAATCCAGGTATGCCAGGCAGACCAGGCAACCCACGCAGACCAGGTATTCCTGGCTCACCAACAATTCCTTGTAGACCTTGGGGTCCTGGAGGGCCTTGTGGGCCTGGGGGTCCATCTTTTCCTGGTGGTCCAGGTAGTCCTGGGTCTCCACTTGGTCCTGGTGGACCGGGCTTCCCAGGCGAACCTCTTTGACCTCTGGATCCTGTTGAACCTCTGGAACCTCTCCCACCTTTTTCACCTGGTGGCCCAACTGGTCCAATGGGTCCCTTTTCACCTTGAGGTCCTGGTGGTCCTGGTTCACCTTTTTCTCCTTTTTGTCCTTTGGGCCCAGTAAGACCAATAGGACCTTGGGGCCCTCTGTCACCTTTGGGACCTCTTGGACCTGGTGGGCCTGAAAGAATTTAAAAATAGAGGGAGAATGATAATTACAATAAAACTAGTTTAATACAAATAATGCATATACATATGCATATACATAGTCACATACAATCAACTGTGTACAAAATATGGCAGATTTTTCAGATCCCTAGAGCTCTTCAGGTTGTCTTCTCTTGGCTGGTGAAGAATTTTGGAGATCTTGAAAGCTTGCCCACAAATATAGTATAAATGTGATCTCCAAGACATTGCCTGAATTTAAATAACTATATGCTTTGCCAGACTATTTTCAGAAGAGGAGGGAGCAATCTTCTAACCTTGTAGCTAGATGGTGTGGTGTACAAATCCAATGAATGAATGAATGAATTAATGAATCATATGACCTTATAATTCAAAATAAACAAAGCAAATGAAGTGTAACTTTGGGTCTCAGAAGGAACTCTTGCCGGTGGAGTACTACTTTTGTTAGCTGCAACTTAGATAATTTAAAAAATAAATTGGGTTATCCAAGGTTGGGAACCTTGATATAAGGTATAAAAACTTATACCAAGGTAAGTTGGTATAAAAACTGAACAACAAGGAATGGTCATGGAAGCATATCAGACAAAAATGAAACAAAAGAAAACAAAACCTCAAAAGACAAAAACACTGTTACACCTTAAAGACTAGCAGCTATATTTTATTGTGAGCTTTCATGGATCAAGCCCACTTTATGTTTGAAGAAGTAGATTCAATCCTCCCAAACTCAAATTAAAATACAGTAGTTAGTCTGGAACCACACAGTTCTGTCTTTTGGTTTGTTTGTTTGCTTTGGGGTGTGAAATTGTTGCACACGCTAATGTAGCTACTCCTTTAAAAACTTCAATGGAGAAAGCATGTGAGCAGGGCCGGCGCTAGTTTTTTTTTGCGCCCTAGGTGGGCAGGGGGCGGGGGATGGCGGGGGATGGCGACGGGCACGGGGGGCGGGGGGGCGGGGGATGGATGGCGGTGGCCAGCGGCGGGGGGGCGGCGGGGGGCAGCAGGCTGGCCAGCGACCTCTGTCCATTTTGGACCCTAGGCAACTGCCTAGTTCGCCTTAATGGATGCGCCGGCCCTGCATGTGAGGTCAGGTATTTCAGGGGAAAGGGGTTTGACCATTGTTGGCAGATTGGCAAACATTGCTTTCTCAGATGACTCCTTTCAGGGTTCCCCACAGCCACCTTTGCATCTGTCCTTTTATTCCACTTCAGGTGCTACATGTTGGTTCCCTTCTATTCCTCTTACTGTCTTACCAGACTCTGCCAAGAAGTGGCTTCTTATTTCTTTTTGAATACTGACTCAAGTGGATGCACAGTGCTGTGAAATGTCTGCTGCTGAACTACTTCATTCATACACCGCACACTGTCCACAGAGGAATTTTGGGAAATTTAATATGGCGGCTGAGTCTTAGCAGCACATGCTTAGCAGCACAGCAGTGGTTCCCAATGTTGGGTAGCGCAATGTTTGTGGACTGAAGTTCCCAGAAGACTTCCCCACTGGCTGTGCTTGTGAAATTGAGTGTTTTTAAAAATGGGTGAAGTATGTTGTAGGGGTAGCATGGGGGGACGTGAGGGTAGGTACATCTCACATGTTAGGAGGGGGGGGTCTCCCCTTCTCAAGCCACCCACATGCTAGGGCAGTGATGGCGAACCTTTTAAAGACTGAGTGCCCAAAATGTGATTCAAATCCCACTAATTTTTCGCAAAGTGCCAATACAGCAATTTAATCTGAATACAGGTGGCTGTGAAGGGGTGATGTCTGGTGCCCACAGAAAGGGCTCCGAGTGCCACAGGTTTGCCAATACACTGGGCTAGGGGATAAAACCTGCACAGGGGCAGGTTTTAGTTGTGGTGTGTGCTTGTCATTGCCAGGTATGGATGGCACACCTGTTTCTTATCTTCCTCAAACCCTGTCATGGTTCACTACTATCTTTTCTGGGAGGCATCCAGGGCTGCAAGGCCATGGACGGATGTCTCTAAGAATAGTCCTAGCATAAGCACTATGAGAAACATGGGGACGACATGCCATGAGTTACTACTGTGCAGTTATCTAGAAGAAAAAATAATTGAAGGTGTTTCTTACCTTGCAATATTGTGAAATTTTTAATGAGCTGGCCATGTTTAGAATCGACTAGCTTCATTTCTTCCATAACTAGTGATAAATTGGCTACTTCAATATCTAATCTTGTCCGCATCACATCCTGTTGCATCCTAAGGGCAGTGGCATCCAGTTGAATATTTGCCAGAGTGTTGTTCATATACGTCAGTTCATCTGTGTGTTTACTAAGAGTATCTGTGCAGGTTGTCCTGACATCATTGAGATTGCTGGTCAGTGTCCGCAAATGATGGGCCGTGTAGCTAATGTTACTAATAATATTAACAATATCTGTTTCAAAGTTTTGGAAACGGCTTTCTTGCTGGTTAAATTTGGCAGATGTTCCATTTTCATATTCTTTATGTTGCTCTTGGAGTTCCTTCAAACTCTGTTCATTGGCTTGAGCAATGCTGGTGATGTTCTCCATCTGCCCACTGAATGAGCTCAGCTGACTGCTCATATCCTCTAGTGTTTCGTTATTAGCTTTGGCTAAAACTGAGTTATTGGCTGCTAATGCCTGCAGACTGAGCACTTTCTCTTTAAGCCAGTCAGTGTCTTTTCGTGCTTGGAGGGCAATCTGCTGAAGGTTTTGAAAGTCGCTTTTGATCCTTTGGATAGCTTGGCTTGTATCATCCACGGACCTCTGCAACGCACTGATGAGATCTCTTTGTTGAACCTGTGTCTGATTGAGATTATTTAGATTCATGATGACTACATTGTGCGAATGCATCTGGCTTTGCAAATTGGTTTGGATGTTGCTTGTGTCTTCCTGAAGGTCGCTGATGTAGCCATTGTAGACTTGAAGAGTTTTGTTGACACTGATGATCATGAAGGAGTTGCTGTCCAGCATGCCTTTCATTTGATTCTGCCTATCATCCAACACATCACCAGATTCTTGTAATTTCTCCAGTGTATCTTTGTTCTTTTCCGTTTTCTCTGAAATCTCATGGAGCTGTTGGCGGAGGGCCAAGATGTCAGCTCTAAAGTTTGAAAGCTCTGTGCTGGTGCTTATTGCTTTCTCTCCAGCTTGGTGACCTGAAAAGAAAAAGAGAAATGGGAGCCGGAGGGGGGGGGGAGCCACAGGAAAACAGAGATAAACTTTTTAAAAAAGCAATTAGTATAAGAGCTTCAGTTTAATGGAGTCTTCACTGTTACCTCTGTGAAGATTCTCAGTCATCCAGGTGAGTTTATCTGGAAGTTGAGTCATGGCTCATCCAAACGAGCAGCGAAACATTTCTATCTCTCAAAAAGAAGTCCAGTAGCCATGACTCAACTTCCAGATCTTCACTGTTACATGAATTCAGACCTCCCATGTAAACGCTTAATTCAGCTGATGAGCTATACTAATAATCTTTTGGCATGCAACCTTTTTAACATTCCAGCCAAATTGAGTTAGCATTATGTTGGTTCTATTGTGTGAAGATTTTGGCCTGGTTCATTTGCTTTTCTTCTGGGCTTCATAAACAACAGTTTATGAAGCTGTAAATGAAGGCTGAAGCTGAGCATTCCCCCTGCATCTACTGTATTTATGCACAAGATTCAGCACGGATACCTTGGCTTATATTTTGATTCATCTGAACAAAAGGATTCTAGCTTGATCTTAGTGTTGGCGGGAGGTAACAAAACAAGTCAGGATGTGATTTTAAAAGGTTTAAATATAATTGTTCATCTCAGCTACATCAGATCTACTGAATCAGTGACATAAGTGTACATACAAGTCCCACTGAATATAGCTGGAACTGAGAACTGGGATTGAGGTCAAAATGGTTGGCTCTGGCTAGATTGGCCCACTATGAATAGAAACCTGGAAAATGGCAATAATAACCAATATATTAAAAAAATCCTTTGCTCAGCAAAACTCAAGCTTAGCGTGACATATATTTAATTGAGCAAAATCACAACTTCATCATAGTCTTCATGACTTAAACATGATATTCCTTTGATTTCTCAAGCATGAAAGCCTGCATGAATCACTTCTCCCCAACTCTAACGTGTTTTCAGCTGTAATCATGGGCTGTCAAAAACATTTGGTTTTGCCTTCAGAAATAATGACTGATAATACTCCGCATGTGCAGCACTGCACTGCTTCCTTTGGGAACTCAGTCATAATGTGACAAAGCCATGTGCATCTGAGATCTCCAAAAGAAGGTTTTGGGGATGCTTAGCTGTGCAACAGAATTTCAGCTAATCACTATCTGATTACTACCTGGGATCTTCCTGGATGAACAGGAACCTGAATATCAATCTTAAACGTCAAAATCCAACAGTAAACTCAATATCACAGTGGTTATATCACATATGGCAATGCACACAGCATACATGGTAGCTCAATATGAAGCCATGGTAGAGAATGCCTCACGGTTCTTACTGGTCAGAGTTATGTCATGCCAATGGCAGATAAGCCAGAGTTTCTAGTAAAGGACCAGACATAAAGCTTTCTTTCTGTTTCTGGAACACATGCAGAAATACTAGTTTCTCACTGCATGGGAAAACAACAGCAATCTTTGAATAGGAATGAGGCACTATGAAACTAGCAGGCAAGCTAATTGGATCAATTGACAAACTAAAGTGGCATTAATGTGAAAATTATGTATTAACGTAGTTGAATTACCCAGTATCTTGAGATCACTCTCCACTGCTGAGAGTTTCTTAATGTACGTGTCTTGTGAATCTTCCATGCCACCAGTGACATTGTTCATTTTTTCTACAACTGAAACAATTAAAACAGTATCTCAGCAATTATTTTTGATATGAAATAAAAATGCACCATAAAATTTTGCAGGCATGAATCAATCAGAGAGACTGGCATTCCTCATGGGCATCTAATAGCCACTGTACTTGCATACTGACTATTAAGGAAGGTTAAAGAAAAGACAAAGGCAGGATTGCAGATGGCCATTACGATAATAAAAATCATAACTTTAGTGTTCACAATGAAGAAACTGAAATTGTTTTTTAAAAATTCTGTATGTTGGTCTAGTCATAAATCCAAATGGAGCCAGCCAAGAAATCAGAGGCACTTGGAGACCTGGAAAAGCAGCTATTATGGAAGAAGGAAAGCTTCTGACGTGTAACATTGCACTGTTGGAGGCCAAGGCCAAAATGATGCATGCTCTAGTATTCCCAATTACTATATGTGGATGGGACAGCTGGACATTGAAGAAAACTGGCAGGTAAAATTTTGATTCTTGGAAATATGGTATTGAGGCTAAACTGAGGCTATCATACTTGGACAAGTCAAGATTAAATAGAAAATGCAGTAATACTGGGACAAATTGAAGGCAGCATTAAAATGGAAGATGTGATAGGACTGGTTCAATAAAGTAATCATTTTTTTTGTCTGCAAGATCTTAAAGGGGCATTTATGATAGGATCTTCCGGCAGTCGTTAATTCATTGGGTTACCATAAATGGAAGGAATTTGACACACTAGTTGGGCCAATAGTCTGCCTTGGTATAAGGCATTTTCCTATGCTTAGTGGATTTTAAAAGTTATAATTTTAGTTTTTACCTACCCTGAACAAATTGGGTGAAGAAGGATTTCCCATCTAAAGTCACTCTTAATAACTGTAGATAATTTAATTCCCTAAATATTTCCTAATACAAAAATAGACCAGGTGATACCTTTAGGCTACTAGTAAAATAACAAAAAAGTTGCTAATATTTCGAAGGCAACAGCCTCTTCCTCAGAGCTGTACCAAAAGCTCAAACATGGCAATTGCCAGGAATTAGTTCTTAGATGTAAAATTCTTGGCAAGATGGGGGTGGGGGTGGGGGAAGCCAGGTAGTTGCTTAGCTGAGGCCCAGAGCTGAGATGTTGTGAAGCTGCATCTGAAGTAAGAGTGGTGTTTTTACTGTCCCAGTCCTTCAAACAACATGCAACATGTCACGTACACACTTTCTCACCCCATCTCCATGTGGCACTCCAAGGCCAAAGGCCCCTTTCTGGCCAGAGAAGGGGGAGGTTTGGCGCAGAAGATCCATGTACATTTCCTGACTCCCTAGTGCTTCAGTCCATTGCTGTGAAAAGTTTCAGTCAGAAAAGCTATTAGTTTCTCACAATATAGATGTCTGGATTTTTGACTTCATCATTGCAGTGTGTTGAAGCAGGTAGACTTCTTTCCTACCTGAATAAGTTCCCAATGGATTGCATGAAATATCTTTCATGAAATAATCTGCTTTTAGGTCTCCATCCTTTCCCTTACTTAGGAGTCAGGCTAGGCTTAGTCATCATTTTAAAAATAATTGAAAAGAACCATTCTGACAGAGACATTAGTGTGGCATGTTCTGTCTGCTCTTCACATTGAATTAGCATATTTCTTCCATTTAATTTTCTGGCACTTGCTAATAGGCAACTGCTAGTACTGATGTAGTACATACCTTTGCATCCCAGAATAGTTACTGTTATGGTTAGGAAGGCACATACGATATACAACAGTATGATGGAAAACTTCAGAGCCCAGTTATTTTTACATTTGGTGCACTGTGTTCCTTCTTGAATACCTGTTGGGGGGAAAAAAGACATTTTAAAGTCTGCTCTGGATCATTTTCCATGTTGGCTTCTTGTTTTGGGCTGTTCTAAAATGGATAACTTGTGACGGCTCCCTTGGTTAAAATCCAGTAAGCTCCACGCTGCCTGTCATGCCATAGGGCAACATGAAGTCGGATGTAACCGGAAGGAAAGCGCTCATTCACCCACCCACCTGTCTTTTGCACAGAGAAACTGGAAGACAGTTGAAGTATGCTTATCTATAGTGAAACCCTGTGAACGCTACTCAGAAGTAAGGCCCACAGTGTTCAATGGACTTTGTTTCCTCATTACTAATTGCTAGAACTAGAGATGGACACGAAGCACAACTATTCAATCGTCGGTTGTGCGTGTGTTCTTCCCATCCTTCAATGTCTTTGGATTGGCTGGCACCCTGAGAAGTGGGAGAAGGGCAGCCTGAGACCCTTCCTGGAGTGGTGAGGTGCTGGCGAAGGAGGAACCAGGTGGCTCGCCAATTAAAATGAGTATGGGGGAAGGGGGCAGGTTGGGCATATTTTGTGAAAGCATATTTATACACTAGGGACTGTATGTGTCTGATCTTAAAAAAAACGAATCTAGTCAAACTTCGGCCCTCCTGATGTTTTGGACCACAGCTCTCAGAATTCTAAGCTTAGATTGCCAGTGGCAAAGGACGGTGGGAGTTGCTGTCCAAAATATCTGGAGGGCCGAAGTTTGGACATGCTTGGATTAATCCATTCAGGAAGGTATGGGTCACTTCATTTTACAAAAAAAATTGTCTTACAAAATGTGGTTTCCGATAGGAGTGCACTGGGAACTGATTAATCTGTTCCAGAGGCTAGAATAAAGATAAAACTAACCAGTCTCTCCCCCCCCCCCCCCCGGGTACATGCGGATTGGTTTTCTGTCTTGCGAAGCATCCCATAGGGATTTTTTTTGTCATGCAAAGCATGTCTATTCCTGGAATGTTTTTTCTTCCTATGAGTTTTTTTTTTGTCTTATGAGGCATTTGTCCTAAAAGGTAACACTGTATATACAGATAAAGGAAACCCACTTAAAAGGCTGAATATCAATCAAGGGCTCTTAAGTCATTACCAAGTATGAAATGACGCACTGATTCACACAGTTCAGAATTTGTGTAAATGATGGTATTAACATTTAACAACCTTTCGAACTTGGTAAAGTTAACTAATGCAGGCATGTCCAAACTTTGGCCCTCCAGATGTTTTGGACCACACCTCCCACAGTCCTTTGCCATTGGAAATACAGGCTTGGAATTCTGGGAGTTGTGGTCCAAAACATCAGGAGGGCCGAAGTTTGGGCATGCCTGAACTAATGAATCATTGTCACTTTGTCAATTATCTATAACGTCACCTGGATATGGGGCCCATTATAAATATGACCAGAGATGGGCACAAACCAAACCATGAACCAGAAAAAAACCATCATGAACTGGGCTGGTTTTTGGTTTGGTTTGTGGATCTTGTTTTACCAACAGGAAACAAAGTGCCACAATTGCTCCCCCCCCCCAGTGCTGCTTCATTTTGCTCCCAATCCCACTGCTCCCATCACTTCCCTCTCTTGTTCTGAAGCCTCTGCTTCAGCAACATGTACCCTCAATAATTTCCAGACTTCTCAAGTGCTCCACTACTTTTCTAGTAATACTGATACATTTATCACGGCGGTTAGGTTTCTGACCCACCCACGATAAAGGAAAACCCGCGATATGTGGATGACTTTATCTGTGGGCTGGGCCAGGACTAGCAGGCCAGTTTGGGGCCTCCTGTACTCACCCCAGGCCTGGTGCTGCCTGGAATGGGCCTCTGGAGGTCTTCCTAGGCCTGTATAGGGCCCAGAAGTGGCTTCAGGCAAACCAGAAGTGACTTCTGGAAAACCGGAAGTGACTTCCAGGCCATGCGCTGGGCCTGCACTGGGCCTCTGGAGCTTACCCCAGGTCCACCACCACTCACCTGCCGCCCTGCCACCTGCCCATGCCTGTGGTCCTGGTAAATTTGCGCTATTTGGGGACTGCAATATATAAAGCGCAATGTGGTGGGGAACTACTGTAGATTCAAATTTAGTTATGAATCACAGAATATATACAAGGTATTTTTAAATGCTCCCACTGAATGGAATTGCTGTCCTGAACCTTCTTTATAATCTGTACATCTAAAAATATTAGGAATTTAAGCATCCACAGCTGGCGATAACAGTTCTTATGAAGAGAGAGAAAATGTGAAGTCAATAAAATCTTGCTCAGAATAATTTCTTATTCCTAGGTGGCTTATTAAATCATTGTAATTCTAATACCAAATACATTGTTCTTATGAAGAGGTCATATGTTATGTCATGCAGAACTGAGCGTTCTCTGCATCCGATTTTCATTCATTGTTATGGTTCCATAGTTTGCTCACGCCGTTACTCAGTCTGGCTTTAATGCTGATCTGTTCCCAGGCCTTTGCCATTGGCTGAGGAGAGCAGGGAGTTGGAGGTGACTTCTGGATGTTACACATTTCTCATTGGTGACTCACATAACCTTTAATAAATATCAGATGGGATACAATGCGTCTCCTTTCACTTGACACACTTTTTTTTTTTGCTTCCTGCCTTATATAATAACAAGAGCTCTGTTTTTTTCTTTGTCACTGTTGGGAAGACATCTGGCTAAACAGAGTGGAGCTCAGTACAAAGGGATCCAGCTGGTGCACGTGTTTCGGGGACCCCCTTTTTCTCCACGAGCCAAGATGTTTGTAAAAAAATAAGCAAGGAAGACATCCTCCTGTTACTAGCCTTTGTAGTATTTATTTTCCTAGTATTGCATTCCAGTGACTAAGTCCTTTGTTCTCATGTGGGGGTCTCCATCTGTAGATTTTTTTTCTGAGTGCAGATAAACAGTTTTACTACCAAAGAGTGAAAAATGATATTTGCCCCCTGTTCACTAAGGAGAGAAGATTTCCAATGACACAAGCTCACCAATATATTTTGTTTTGCCTCAAGCATCACGATTTTGAGTGTCTGAGTGGTGTTGTGTGGATTTTTGGCTGAAAAACTGTTAGGAATTTCTTACTGAGGAATTTATACATGGTTTCCTCTGTTGTTTCACCTGACAGCAACAACAAGAGCAACAACAACAACAACTCATCTTGAACATAAAGTGGAGTGATAATGGCCTGAAAATTCTGCTGAAACAAGGCTCCCTTTGTTAACTGAGGCAAGTCTAAATTTAGAGTACAGATATGGCCCACTGATGTGTCATCGCGAGTGGGAAAAGACAATGGAGGGTGACAGTGGGTCCTGTTTTGTAGAAGATAGATTTAGTTTGAAAGGATGCTCTATTCAAAGCCTAGTCTACATAAAATTAAGGCGGAAGATGCTAGTCTACAATTGTCCCAGTGCTTGAGGCAACCAAGAACAGCCTTCCATTGGAGGCAGCTCACAAGGACTGCTTGGATGGAGCCAAGAGGGTCACAAGAGAGAGAGTCCTGGGGTCAGCAGAGATGGAGCCACTCTTTGAATCACCATCACCAACATTCCATAGTGTAGAAAGATGAAACCATGGATCAAGAACTTTAGGAGCATGAATACAATGTGGGAATGGGGGGGTCTAAACACTTCTACAAGAGTTTTGCTTTGGATCCATATTTTCATGCTCTAGTGACAATTGACATTGGACAGAGATTCAGGATCATGCACAGAAAATGGGGGAGGGGTAAATTAGCACTTCCACTGTTGCTGCTTCTACCAGTATCACCACCACCACTACTAAATCCATTGCTACTCTTGGCAAAAAAGGGGAATGCAGAGCCTGCCTACAAATGCAGTGGTACCTCTCATAACAAATTTAATTCATTCTCAGAGGCAATTTGTTATCTGAAAAATTTGTTATCCGAAACGTGGTTTACCATAGAAATGAATAGGAAATTTATTAATCCGTTCCAGAGGTCTGAAAGAAGGCAAAAAAGCTCTCTCTGTGTGTGTTCCAGACCTCTTTATAAAATACACTTTAAAGGCTTACAGTGCTAGAACACCCTCCAGAACATCCCCCTGTAGTGCAATGCAAACATGGACAAGAGAAACCAGCAAGACTACCCCAGACTGTTCCCACCCAAAGTGCAATGGGGAAAAATGCAAACTAACAAACATAAGCAGGAAGAAAAATCCAGCCCATTTTTGCCTCTAGAGCAATGAAAAAAGACTGCAAACATAGAGAAATGAAACCAGCAAGACTACCCCAACCTCTTCCAGTCAAAAATGCAAAGAAAAGGGGTGCAAAGACTAATAAAAGCTAGCTCCCTATTTTACCATGTTTGAAAGGTCCAAATCCCTCAGCAAAACATGTCCAGAATGGTTCCAAAACACCATGAAAACCTCCCACCATGAACCTCCTCCCACCCCTCCACAAACTATGCATCCTGCAATGCATGTAGGGTACACATTTTTTGCAAGGCATTATGAAACATTTGTTATCTGAGGCAGCCCATAGGGAACATTTGCTATCCGAGGCAGCCCTATACCTGGAAATTTCCATTTGTTATCTGAAAAAATTGTTATCTGAGGCATTCTTTATCCGAGGTATTACTATATAAGGATGGGGATGAGGAGGGGTATGATGTTAGTGATGATTATGATGATTTACACACCCATACAAAAGCATCACATTAAAATTACATTTGGCTATTCTGTTTCTGTATAACCTTCTGTCCTGTCCTGACTCAATAGAAGATCAAAACCAGAGGATCTGTTCTTGATACACAGCCTGCCTCCCCACCTCCCAAACCATCATCTGATAAACAGAATCTTTAACTTCTCACTAGCTTTCATTCCTGGTTACTAAAATTGTTCAATTGTTCAAATTGTTCTGCTTATATAACGCCCCATACCACTTCAAGTAGTCTCTGGGCAGTTTACAGTGTTCTGCTTATATAATGCCCCATACCACTTCAAATAATCTCTGGGCGATTTACATTTTTAATTACTAGAGATGGGCACGACCAGAAAAAATGACAGTATGCAGGCTACACATTGCCACCCCCCACCCCCCAGCAAGCTGGGTACTCATTTTACCGATCTTTGAAGGATGGAAGGCTGGGATCTAACCCCAGGTCATGAGCGCAGTTTTACCTGCAGTACCGGCATTTAACCACTGTGCCACCAGGCTCTTAAGCATGCTCTCTTCTTCAACTTAGGGCACTTTTACACGACCTCTAAAATCCGCTGTCCTTTTCAGAAAAAGAAGTACACTGAAAATCTATAGATGCATTTCAGTAAAAAACTAAAATATGCAATAACTGCCAGAAAGCATTTCACTTTTATTTGTGCAGCAGCTGTGACAAAATTTGGTCAATGTGCATGTACAAGGCCACCATGTGTTTGCCTGAGATTTTGTTTTTAGTTCACTGCTCTAAACCACAAATCAATTTTGAAGCTTCAGAGAGAGGGAGGGAGGCTGTTTTTGTTCATTCTCTGTCTCTGTCTCCCTCTGCCTTTGTGTAAGTAGAATGTAAGTTGTTAAATCGTCCTATGTGCCTGTGGGTTATGTTGGTAACCCACCAATATATATGGTGTAAATGCTTTAAAAAACAAAAATAAGATAAGAGGAATTTCAACTGAAATGCTTTAAGTAAACAAGAATGTTCCATAGGAAGTATTTTCATGAACATTTAGACCCTAAAGGCCTAAACGGCATAAGTTTTTTTGTTTTTGTTTTGTTTTCAAGGGACTATATCCCACTGCAGTCTCTGAGACCAATTCAAAGGAACAGAAACTTCCACATTTTGAAAGTTTTACATGCTGGCTCTGGAATTGGTGGTGGTGCCTGAGCAGTATATAACCCGAAGTGAATTTGTTACATGAAAAGAGGATGAAGACATGGAACAAATAAACACACAACAGAGAATAAAAAACAACATCTTCAGGGCTTGGCAAGAAGAGGGAATACTGCCTCACAAATGTTGATTTAAGAGTACAGTATTACATGTGTTAGGGGGACTCTTCTGAAGTGACAGAAAAAACAGATGCCACTGACCCATGAAAGGTGTTAACTTGAAGCATAGAGTTCTATATGCCTCTGAGCTTCAAGAGGACTTTTATTCCTATTTTTCATCTGTAGCTCTGAAAGCCATTGTTTCAGGGTCTCAGCAGTCTACAGAAATGAAGCTTTTATTTGCAAAACCACCAAATCATGTGCTCTGTCTCTTCATTAATCCTCATTTCTACATCTGACATAATAAACTGTCCCAAAAGGATGTCATTATTTTCTCTGGAAGAGTTTCAACAAAGGAAATAGTTTTGATTGCGCGTAATGTACACAAACCTTTTCATCATGAGGGGGAAGGATCACCATTATCCAGTTTGCCCATAATGTCTCACATCTTTTTATAACCCAGTTATTTATTTATTTATTTATTTTTGCTTATGGCTTTGTTCTTGCTCATTGTGGGCCAGAGATGTGAACAGTAAAAGTTCTAATTACACATTTCAATCACAACTATTCAATTATATGGAACCAACAAAAAACACTGTACTGTGATTTAAACACACAATAAAGCATCTTAATTGAGAGGGCAGAAAAAGACTTACCACATCAAGCAGAAATAAACAAAGAAAGTTTGAATGGTATGTTATTCAAATATTTTTCAACTTTCATACTGCCATGGTTCTTTTTGATGAAAATCATAAATTTGCTATAGAAATAATATATTAGAGATGTTAAAACTTTTCGACTCCTGGAGCTGACATGCTTAGTCTTTCAGTTTTAAAACTGTCAAGAACTGGTTAGTCAAGATCCCATCCAGGTTTTTTTTACAGCATCTAAAATTGTACTGGTGGACTCCACAAGTTTTGCACAATTTGTCATGCTGACTGATGTGGTGCCAGAGTGTTGTGTGCTCTGTCATGTGCTCAATGACACACAAGGCTATCTTATTCATAAGGCTGCCTAGCCCTAGGCTGACATAGGTGCCCTGCAGGACTAGGGGCCCAGCAATTTCTTCTGCTGAGGGCCACTATGGCTCCAACCATCAATGGCAATTTGCACTCTGCATCATAGCACTATGTAGCAATTAGAGATGGGCATGAACCTCAATTAGGATGTTCATGCAGGTTTGTATGTACAGAACTACAGATGCTGTGCATTCCAGTCCCCTACTTCCCTGGCTGGACCCTTCACTCGACATCTGGCATATGTTCCTCTCCTCCATTTTGGCTGTTCAACCAGTCTCTAGAAGGAGCACAGTGTTCTTTACCCTGCCTCCTTGGCTGACTGCCCACTCAGACTAGGAGTTAGGACAGGTAAACCCATGCTCCTGCCAAGGACTGGTAGAACAGTCCAAGAAAAGTAGGAGAGGAGTGCTCTTGGACTGGTGAGTGGGTCATTGGATGCATGTGTGTGTGTGTGTGTACGTACACACACACACACACACACACACACACACACATGCAGGAGACTCATTACATTACAGATAGACTCATTACATGCAAAGCAAGATAGTTCAAGCCTTAATTTGTTATAATTATGATGATTATGCCTTACAGTTTATGAAAACTCCAAATTCTCAATCTCAGACCATTAGAATATTGTGGAAAAGTTTAATATTCTAGGCTCAAAGTGTCCCACTCTATTCAGCTAATAATCAATAACACCTGCAAAGGGTTCCTGAGCATTTAAATGGTCTCTCAGTCAGGTTCAGTAGGAATCACAATCATGGGAAAGATTGCTAAATAAATAAATGCAGCAAACCCTGCATGGAAATATCTATGTTTGGACAGAGGTGATGAAACAAAGTAATTCAACTAATTGCACGGTTATAAGGCTATTGCAGATTGCTCTAAACCTAGCGGTATGGGTTATGACTCAGTTAATGTTCATTAAGTGTTCCATCTCTGTGCTGATAGGAAGTGAAAATGATCATTTTCTGGACAGCAAATGTTCGTTTTCCTCAGCCAGCTGATACAGTCCTGTTGAGATTCTCGTACATAGTTGAGACTGCATTTTTCCAAAAAGCCTTTAGTCTTTGAGACTGGTTTTAGGAGTGGGTGAGAAAGAATATTTTGAATCAGCTTTTAAAACACATTAACAAAAATTAACAAAAATGTGTTTACAAGTCTCATTGGGTAGAAATATTTTAAATAGCTAAATAATTCTGTTTTGGTATGGTAGGAGACAGTGCAAGCACCAAGAACCTGTTTTTTTAAAACAATTCTTTGGAGGAACCACAAATGTTGTAGAAACTCTGGGTGAAAAATATAATGTAATGAAACGCATTCATGAAGTAACATATTCTTCGTTGCAAGGTTGCGAATATTTGTTTTGGGTTCTAAAAATGGCACATGTCCCTGGAGAAGTTTCAAAAAATGCTCCAGTGAACCATCTCGTTCTGGATGTACTATGGCAGATCAATTGCACACGAGAAGCTCTTGCAGTCTGCTTGAACCTGTACTCCATATAATTCCCCCCTCCCCCTCAGATCTACATGTGGTGTGCTGTGCACTAAAATATGCATCAAGAAGAAATAAGTAGAAATTAGAAGCTATTCAAAGCAAGTGCTTGTCTTGCTGTGCTGTGTTTCTCATCTACTTCGGTGTTTACATTGGTCTAGAAAAAGCAACACATTTCCAAAAGAAACGTCAAGTCCAACTTGCTTATTTCACTGCGGAACAAACTGGCCTTCTCCAAATGGCCATTCCAGGTGTAATGGACTATGGTATACTGAATAGGGATGATGAAATTTCCTTACCTCAGCACTAATGTACGATCATGAACCGTTCAATGCATGCGTTCAGTACGTGTCTTCTCTAAGCCACCATGAGACATTCTCCCTTTAAAGTGCATTGAGAGTTTATTTCCACAAACCAACATAGTTGAGTTTTACTATGCAATGCAACATACTGCAATGTTTTATGGCCTTACCCAGGGAGACTGATGAAGTTTCCTTAAAAGGCAATGCTCAGATCATCTTTCCAACACCCTTATAGATAAAATGATGCAGCCATTTTTATATAGTTCTTGCAACAGTGCAGTCTTATTGTTAAAAGAACTGGTTTTAATTTTTTGAATGTTTCAGCATTTATATTATAAATGAAAGTGAATAAATTATTGCACAGCAGATCGATGAAGCTGCTTTTGGTATATTTTTTCAGATAAGGTTATAAATAACGAACTGTGAACCATATACAATTTATGATTTGCTCCTTTTATCTGTAAAGCTTATGCGGAAAACAGTTATACAGGGAATTATATCATGCCTATCAAACTCAAATTCAACTAATGTCTACTGCAACTCCCTTAATTCGCATCCACTTCATGAAAAGTATGCTTCACATCTGCTTGTTATCAGTAGCTATCTCACAGCGTGCTTCTGAATCCTTTTGCAAACTAAAACCACATGCTTATGCCTGCTGAGGAACCAGCCATTACCATGCTATTTACAGGACCTCTGTGACCTAAAGCAACTCTACATGAAGTCGAAAACTGCCAAGAATTTTGTCTCAGCGCCCCCCACCCCCCAATGATTTTTAATCACAGTGCAGCTTTTTAACCAAGATGATCCTGTCTTTGAGTGTCACACTGTGCTCCAAAGCTGCATCTCTGCCTTGAAATGGATTCACAAAGGAATTTCTCAAATGATGCTTAGGCAGCCTGTCACTCAATTCCGTGGTTTCCCTTTGAGAACTGTAAGCTTTTAAAATCAGTTTGCTTTAAAGAACTTATTATTTTACAGTTCTCCTGGGTTCGAGGGGGGCAGGTGGCCGCAGAATATATGTGTGTGTCCCCCTGCATGTATTGATATAAGCTCTCCCTCGACTCCACCTATAATTCCAATAATAACATGTGATCCCTCAACAGAGAGACCTCCCAGTTATTTTTAGTATAAACACTACATTTAGAAAGTCACACAGACAGACACAGACAGACACACACACAGTCACAATGTTAATAAAGCAACATAAAAAAGTTCTCTCTACTATTTTTTAAATGTTCTTGCATGTGGTGCCAAGTTCAAAGAATGTCATTTATTGCAATTGGATGAAAGATTCCAAAAGGTATGTGATGGAAGACAAAAATGAAACAATCATGTAGTAAACTCCATAGTCATTAACTGCAACTTGAGATATAAATGATGAGCTCTCTCTAGAATGGCAGTGAACTTTTCTTTATTTTATCATTTTTGTCTTTTTGTGCACTGTTTTGTTTAAAATGAAAGAAACCACCTCACCGAGGTTATTTTGTTTAATTTCTCCCCAATCACATTCTACCTGGCACTCATCCAAAATCCCTAAATAATGTGTTAAACCTACCCTTTAAAAGCCAAAAGCAAGGCAACAGAGAATCAATCTACTCCATAAGCAGGTTACAGGACAACAAACTACCACTAACAAGCAAAACAACAATAATTTCTTCCCCTAAACCCCACCAAAATATACAATAAATAACTATAAACACACACAATGTAATTAACTAAATCATAATTTTAGAAAATCAGTTGAACAGGTAAAGCATCTAACCACCCAAAGACTTAGTATTCCAGTGTTCTTGGACTACAAGTCTCAGAAACTCTGATCATTGGGTGTGCTAGCTAGCAGCTATCTATCAATAAAATCTGTGCTCACAAATTTGGGAACCACTGTTCTGAAGGGCTGGGAAGCAGAATTGGATATCCATCTTCTGGAGGAGGATGAGAAGCAATACCCCTGTGTTATTCATCATATCAAAGGAGACCCAGAATCAGTAGACAACCAGCTAACAAACATTTATATGACACTGTTCACACCATCTCTGTCCTGGCTCAACTGTTCTCTTCATTTAACCATGGAGGGATTAGCATTAGTCCATCCAGGGTTTTTTTTTTTTCAGGGGAGGTTGGAAGGTTACCTTCACCATTTCTCACATCCATACAAACATTTAGCCTGCCTTCTCAGATGTGCCTTGTCCGTTGAGGTAGGTGTTGAAACGGCTGTTCATGGCGCAAACAGCATTGCAGAGTTGAGGCTATAACCTTTAGCTCTGAAGGACCTCTCCTCTTTGTCTGAGCCACAATCCTTGTTTTGGTCTCTGCCTTCTGATGCTCCTTAGGATTCTCAACTGTGAGCCCCTTTAGCAATGAATAGGAGAAGAAAGAATCCCAAGGAAAAACTGCTTTGTGATGCTGTAAAGTTGGCATACAAGGCATTGTAAGATTGTTCCCCACTCCACTCTGGACTGGCCTGTGCAACAATGCACCTCTGTGACACCTGGGCTGCCATGCTGCCCAATAGCAGGGGGTGGTGGGGTACTGGGGGCAGAAGGGTTGGGCCATGCACGCATGTAGCATTCACCCCTAGCACCCTGCCATTAAGTCGTTAATGGCTCCCTTGAGTCCTAGAGGCACCAAAATTGCAGGATAGCTTCTTTGGACACTTCCCCATAAGCCTCCCAAATTTAGAGAGACTTGGGGTTGAGGGGGTGACGTATTAAACTCCAAGGGGGGGGGGCTAGGAGAAAATAATTTGTAATTTAGTCAGGAAACAGTTAATTGCTCCCTTGTGGGGGGCTATTAGCTGCTTCCCGACTCAATTAGAAATGACTTTCTCCTAGGGGGGCTCCTTTTAGAGTTTAATAACTCAGCCCCTGAACCCCAAACCTCTCCAAATTTGGGGGGGTTGCAGGAAAGAGTCCAAACAAGCTACCCTGTGATTTCCATGCTGCTAGATGCATGGGATCACTATTTTCAATGACATATTTTATGATAAAATATGTACTTGAAATAATGATCCTATGCATCTAGCATCATGGAAATTGCAGGGGAGCTTCCTCAAGCTATTCCATGTAAGCCCCCCAAATTTGGAGAGGTTTGTCATTTAGGGGGCCGAGTTATTCAACTGCAAAGAGGTTCCCCCAGTCAACTGCAAAAGTGCTATATAGTACGCACCAACAATATAGGGGTTAAGCAAGGGGAAGTAATAAATTGACTTACTGTGGATGAGGCATGTGCACAGCACTTTTCCAATTACAGTGGTACCTCTACTTAAGAGTGGATCTACCTAAGAGCAATTCGACTTAAAAGCGGAAAACTGTTGGCATTTTAACTGCGGCCTTACAAATTTTTAGATGCGATCTGCTCTACTTACAAATGCTTTTTTAAATTTTTCAATATTTTAAATTTGTTTCAATTTTTTTAGATACGGTACATCTACTTAAGAGTTGTTCAATTTAAGAGCATGCATTTGGAATGGATTAAATATGTAAGTAGAGGTACCACTGTACTGCTGTGGGGACCCTCTTTGCAGATGAATAACTCAGTCCCCAGAACCCCAAATATCTCCAAATTTGAGGGGCCTACAGGGAAGAGTTTGAGGAAGCTCCCTCATTTCATTTCCCAAACCAAGTTCATTTCATCACAAATGGTTTCTATCGTTTGGTTTCATAACGAAATAAGAAAACAGCATTTTGTCTTTTGTTTGTTGCCCATCTCTATTTGATTCCTTTCCTTACCAATTTAGTTTGAGAAAAGAAATATGTTTCTTTAACTCAAAGCTTCTGGCTTTAGGTGGTACAAATCAGAAAAAGACCAGCATGAAACTAGCTGTCTCATTACTATAAAACAACAGTGTAAAAATAAGATCTACTATATAGACTAGTATTCATTCAGCAATATATCTGTTCACTTAAAAGTTTTCTGCACTGTGGTTTTGCTCAGTATAGGTCAGGTCAGCCATCATAATGCAATAGTTCCAGTGTTGTAGGAATTCCGTCATTCTACCACGTTGGACAAACAGGGCAATTTGGGTTTTGGAGAGTAAAGGGATATAAATCTGTTGTCGGAAATGGCAACATATGAGAGCCAGTATCAGAACATTTATTTATTTATTTATTTATTTATTTATACTTTAGAGTATTTTTACCTCACCTTTCTCCTTGGAAAAGAACCCAAGGCAGCTTACAGTAATAAGGGATAATATACAGTTCAGTACAATTAAGACATGTTCAAGTATTTTAGAACAAGGAATTGAGGGACATCTTACAGCATTAATAGACAAACATTACATTAAAGCAACACGGTTACAAGTAGTCATAAACACAAAGGCTGCTTTTACACGATCCCTAAAATCTGAGGCAAAGGGCTCCCAAATGCGGAGCTTAAAATTGTTTTCCCACGAGCTGTGGACTTTAAACAAAATAAAGTACGACCATGCCCACCTAAGCGCGCCCCAGCGCACTTTAGAAGTACCTGGTCTCTGGAGGTAAAAATTCTTCCGATGCGGATTGTAAAGCTGTGCCTCACCTTCTGTTTATTTTTTTGTCCCTGCCACCCCTTTAAGAGACAGGAATCCCTACTGGGCTGCTCGGATGGCAGACGGAGGTGAGCCTGCATTCTTTTCTCCCTTTTTTCTCCCCCCCTTGCCGCAGACAGGAGCAATGGAGGTCGGAAGGGTGGGAACACAGGAAGAGGAAGAACACCCCACGATCTCTGGTCTGAATTTAATTTGCCAGAGGATTTTAGAGGTCGTGTAAAAGCGCCCAAAGTCTATGTGAACCCATAGGTTCATATAAAATACACATTTCAAACTCCCAAGACACCCAACCTTGAGTAAGACACCTGAAAGAGATTACATTACATCAATAAAATCCAGTGTCCACCTGGTTGATTGAAGAGAAATTATGATTCCCAATGTGATGTAGTAGAAGCAGTGACAGACTAGGACTCGGGAGAAAAAGGTTCAAATCCCTGCTCAGCCATGAAATCTAACTGTGGGAGTGGAACCAGTGAACCCACTCCTGAAATAACTAACTTACTTTGAAAGCCCTATTAGGCACTCTATAAGCCAATTCTGACTGGACAACACAGAAAGCTACATGAATGGTTTCTCTCCTTAGCTTGTCCCCTATTATGGATAAGAGACAACAGGTTGACCTGAAATATGCCTACTGCTTCATTTTGAGCTTTAAAATAAGATGTTCCTTGCCAAACGTAAAGGAAACAGCAGAAAAGATAACCTCTTTGCGATATAACTGTAATTCTTGGATAATCAATGCTGGATGATTTTCAAACATTTTGCAGGTGTATTCCAGCAATGCTCTGCAATAACTTATTAACTTTATTTATTAATTTATTTACTTTACTTATAACAGTTAAGAATAGGCGTGCATATTAATTAGTTAGGCTGCCACTGATACTTTGGCTGAATTGCTTAAATTGTCTGTAACGGTAAATGCAAAAGCCAGCATCATGTTTTTTGACCCGTGACTGGGTTACAAAGTCTAAAAGTGAGTTATGGAGGTTATGGTTTATAATGGAAAGACTGGCACAGAACTTTGATTACACAGGAGATGTGTTCTGCTAACACAAGCCACCAGTCCTCTAAGTGAAACCGCAACCACATCAGTTTATATTTCCCAACTGTTGTCATTCTTGTGGCTTTGTTTGTTTGCTTGCAATGGTTCTTCAGAACTTCAGGAAAGGGAGCAAAAGAAACAAAAGGCCAGCTAGGGTTGTGATTTGTTACTCAACTGTTTACAGGATATAATAGAAAGTATCTTATATTAGAGCACTGAAAAAATTCCTTTTTGTCTGAAATGCTTTGGCATTGTTTAAAGCCATTAACAGTCTGGTAGCAATTTATGTGTTTTGGTGGAGGGGAATAGCAGAGTTATAAACATAAGAGTCATGACCTTTTGTTTCCTCTCACATGACACTATTTAAACGCTGCAATTGCAATAATTCAGCAGGAGGTTTGCCAGATAAATTGAAAACCCATCAATCTTTTTCAAACCTTATACAGGTCCCAAATTAAGCTATGGTGAAAATTCTGTGTTTGATGTTTCATTTTTTATGGTCAATAGAGATGGGTGTTTTGTTTTGGAAGAGAACTGGTTCTGAAATGAGACACCCCAGCACAGCTGGCACTCGGAACCCAGTCCCACCCTCCAGAACAAAATCAGCCATTGTCTTACTTTGTTGTAGTTCATGCTGGGCAAAATTTTAATCAGGAAGCAGCTTCCGATGCATCATTTTTCCCTCTCCCTGGTGCTGGCCAATCAGACAGGGAGGCAGGATGATGCATGTTCTTGCACAGCTCCTGACTGGCCAGCACCAGGGAGAGGGAAAGATGATGCACTGGACGCTGCTTCCTGGTTGGAATTTTGCCCAGCACTAACTGCAGCAAGGTAAGGCAGTGGTTGATTTTGTTTCAGCAGTTGGGCAGGGATGGCCCACCATTCTCAGAGCCTGCTATCACTGCCCATCCAGGCACTCCGACCTGTCCTTTATGTGTGCTGCATTACAGTCCCCATCAACCCCAATAAATACATAGGCACTGGCTGAGATTGAAAGTAGCTGCACTCAAAGACAAGTTACAAATGCGGAACATATAGAGAAGGTCATAGCCAACCTTTTTAAAATCTTCTAGATGTGTATACCTAACACACACACACACACACACACAGAGAGAGAGAGAGAGAGAGAGAGAGAGAGAGAGAGAGAGAGAGAGAGAGAGAGAGAGAGAGAGAGTAGATAAATAGATACGGCCATAAAAAAGCAGGAAGGTAGAACAGTGTTTCCTTGCAGCCATGCTGGCCACATGGCCACGGACTTGCACAAAACTGGTTCTTCGGCTTGAATATGGAGATGAGCACCACCCCTAGAGTCAGAAACAACTAGCATACATGTGTGGGGGAAACCTTTACACACACACACACACACACACACACACACTCATTGTGCTGAGAGTTTGTTCCCAGTCTCCACCCTTTTCAAAATTTCCCAACCCTAGTTATTATTAATTATTTTATGCTTGTTATTTAAGGTGTAGTCATTACACACTTGCTTAGTAGTAAGTTCCATCAAACACAATACAGTATTGCCTATTTTTGAGTAGATGTGCGTGAAGATTGCACTGCCTCCCAGAATATTTCAAGAGATTTTAAAAGCCTATGAATTTTTCAAGCAGTATGCAAGTAGGCACATCTGCTGACATTAGTAAAAATGAAATTTGACCTCACCAGTAATGCAGTGTTTTGTTTTGTTTTGTTGTTTTCTATTTTGCTTTGCTTTACTGTACTTTGCTTTGTTCAAAGAGAGATTTCAGGTGGCCAACATTGAAGCTAAGCTAATTAGAAATTCATCTAAAAGTTTTTACAGTAAGGATTTTCCCCTCAAGATCTTATATTCAGACTGGGAAAACCTACAGAGCTACAGTATATCTCTGTGTTATACTAAGGAAGGGCAAGTCAAAGTCTTGTTTACCTGTGGTTACTTTAAATCTCACAATGGTAATTATGTGGTCTTTCTGTGTATTATTCTGTCTCCAATATTTTTAAAGAAATCCAAAGTCCAAGAAATAAAGTGCAATTATTCTTCCTCTGAGCAGCCCAAGATCCTATCCCAAAATGTATATTATTTAGTCCAAAGCAACTTTCCCCCAAGTAAATGGTCACTAGATTACTTACGGGCACCCAGTGTGGTGTAGTGGACAGAGTGATGGACTAAGATTCTAGAGAACAAGGTTTGAATCCCCACTTGGCCATTCACGGGAACTTACTTGGGAAGTGGAATTGGTAAAACCAGTCCTTAAATGTCTATAAATCGATTTTTGCTTCAGCATGTAACAACAGATCACATACAATGTGCCAAAATACAATAAATATGGAATACACTAACTCTACATAAATGACTGTTAGAGTTTCACTTATGTATCGACAAAGCTCTATATGGCTTGGGTCCAAGCTATGTGAAAAAGACTGCATCACCCCATATGAGCCTCCTCAGATTTTAAGATCTTCCAGGGAGGCTCTTCTCAGTCCCACCTCTTTGACAGGCCCACTTGGTGAGGATACAAGAAGGGCCTTCTCAGTGGCTGCTCCTAGGATTTGGAATGCACTGTCTTGGGAAGCCATGTTGGCTCCACCCTTCTCCGCATTCCTTTGTCAAGTAAAGGCATTCCTTTTCAAGCAGGCTTTTGAGTGATAGATGGGGCTTTTAGGAATGTTGTATCAATTGAATTTACAAATTTAAAAAATGGGTTTTAATAACAGTTTTAATATTGTTATTGTCTCTCCTCCCACACCACAATATTTTAATGGTGTTTTAACGGCAATTATTGTATAGTTTTAAGTGATTATAAGCTGCCTTGAATCCCCTTATGGTGAGAAAAGTGATAGATAGATAGATAGATAGATAGATAGATAGATAGATAGATAGAT
>JAHTLZ010000204.1:50898438-50922194 GCA_023846285.1 Phrynocephalus versicolor
GATAGATAGATAGATAGATAGATAGATAGATAGATAGATAGATAGATAGATAGATAGATAGATTTCATCATGATTGCTTCTACTGCTCACTCTAGGATGGACACACAAAATGGATGGAAACCTGCTATGCAGTTAAGGAAGAAGTATAACATTTGTAAGTGAACTGCAGCAAATTAAGAAATCTCAGTAGACAACATCTCTTGCTTACTAAGTGTGGGAACTGGTGTGCAACAGACAATGTCTATAGAGATGTCTTAAATTATGGATATTTGCTCCCTAAGGGTATATCGTTTGCATAATTGTGGGACAGGATTTCAGCCAATAAATAAATCCCATTTTTGTGGCAGAAGATAAGTGGCAGAAGCAGAGAGGAGCTTTCTTACATTATATTGCCAACATATAGCAGATTTTTAATACTAATGAATATGTTATGATGTTCTATTGTTACATACTTAAACCACTACCATTTTATAATCATCCACAAGAGAATATGAAAATAGATGCTGTATTTCATACCACTGAGGAAATTTGAAACAGTTTGAGAGTAACTGGGCCATGAAATTTGCCTGAGGTTTGACCATACAGTGTGAATAAGTGACAATGGATGCAGTGGAAGGGGACAAGACACAATCTATCTCTTGCAGGAAATAAGCCTGTTTATGACTTCAGACTAAATTTCATGAAATGAGAAAGAAAATCAACATGAAGAGTAAAAATTCTTATGAAGACACTGCCTCTTCTTCTCATAATAAGCTTTCCGCAAAATGATTAAAACTTTGTGACTGAAATGTACCTGTGTAAGTATTTTAAAATTTCAACAACCAGGCTGTTTGCCAGTCAGACATCAATGCATCTATAAGGGATAAATAATGCACTCCATTGTACACTTTCAAATGTATTCCAACATCAGGGGTTCTTGACAGTACTGTACAATTCTTTAAATCACTTTGACTGTTTGAAAGAAGAAATAGGAGCAAGACACAGATTCCAATACATATGGTATCGGTTTGAATGGCAGAAGCATTTTTGTTTTGTTTTAATTTAGGCAACACATTATACAGGAACAGCAGACATATTTCACAGGTCTGAAAAAGCACAAGCCAAGAATTCAGGTGGGCATCTTGGTTAATAATGGTGATCAGTCGTACTCCTATTTGGTGATAGCAAGAAAGTCGTCCATAAAACAGAACCACCATTGTTGAATGGGTAGCAGCTAGAGATGGGCACAAGCCACTGGTTCAGTGGTTTGTGCTGGTTCATTTAGTTGACAAACATGTGTTTAGTAATTCCCAGCACTGCTTCTGCTGCCGGCCCTGTTTCTCCTGGCTGGCGTGCCTTCTCCTGGTGCTGCCTCTGAGTGGGTGCCCATTGGAGGAGGCAGGACTGGGAAACACCGAACACCTGTATGGCTGCTAAATGAGTTAACACAGATCATTGAACTAGTGGTTTGTGCCCATCTGTAGAAACATAATTTTTTTTTAAAGAAAGAAATCAAAAGCCTTGATAAAGGAAGAATGCAAAGTATTCCATTGTTATAAAGGTATTGTGTCTATTATTAAATGTAAGTGTTGAGTGTGGCAGCCGGTTGCCGGGGGGGGGGAGTGAGTGTGTGTGTGTGAGAGAGAGATAGCTGGGAGACTTCAGAATTAAGTGTGCCACAATTCCCCATAAGAATTGCCCTTCCGAATATGCTACCCATTCTGGAAGCTAAGCTGTCACTGATGTGAAAACTGCCATATCTATGGTTCAGTTTCTTTCTCATGTGATGTGTGTTATTACAAAATGAATATTTTTTTAAAAAAAGAGAAAACAAGTAATAGTAAATCATAAAGCAGAATGTTTCATCATCTGAAGTTTATTTATTTATTTATTTTTACAACTTATATGCCGCCCACTACCCAAAAGTTGAAAGCATACAGACATGATCCTAATTTTTAATTGTCTTAATCTAAATATTTGTGTGCATTTTATATGCACTCAGAGTCTATATGTGGACGGCCTTCAGTGGAGAGACTATTGGTTATATGTGTAGAAGAAAACAGATGAGGTTGCATCCAGTGGGGGTCCCTCTACTGACAGTAGGTTCATGGATGAAAACGAGGCTTCCAGGAGCAAAACAAAAGGAGAGGCAAAGTCTGGTGCTTCTCACTCTCATAACAGCCCCCACATTCCCCCCCCCAAATTTGCTCCAGGAAACTGAGGAATCTATCAGTATTCCACAGGAGATAGCATGGGGTAGTGCTGATGAAAAGAAGAAGACTGGGAAAGTAGTAGGAGAAACCTTCTTCCTTATCCCATTAATGGAAGCTTCCCCTGGATCAAGTGCCTTTAATAACAAGAGACATCAGATAAGCACAATCCATTTTAAAAACATTTATTATGAGATGATCTCATCACATAAGGGATCCATATAAGCACATCAGAACTTGCATGTCCCAAGTTGGATCATCATAAATGCATTCTGAATTTGATTGGCAGTGTTCATGTTCCAAGTAATGCATCCAGGCATTTCTTGTTTTGTTCTGACATAGTTTAGTGGACTTAGAAGTAACCCTTTTTGGTTTGTTATGAGGATTCAAATTTGATCTCTGGATCAGACCACTTTTTGATCTTGGGGAACGAACACTGTTTCATAAGGCACATGCTTATATCACTGACCAACCAGTAATTTGGATCACATTTGGTTATATCTCTCAAAGGCAATTCCTCTTAAGTTGCTCTTCTGCCACTATTCCTATCAACACAGACTTTTTAAAGTAGGCCAGTGTATCAGGTATTTATTGTACCCGCATGGCTATGATAATCCAGGCTTTTATATTTGGAAGTACTGTATTGATTTTGGCTTCCCCGTAAGTTAAAAATCTTGTTTGAATGATGCAGACTTTAAATGTTATTTGGGATTATTCGGTGTTATTTTGTGGGAAAGCTTCTGCTTGATTGTTTACAGATGCTGTCTCCATGAAAGCCAGAATAGTCTTCCACTAATTCTGAAATTTGAGCCATCATGTTTGTTATTTTATTATGCTACCAAACTTGGGATTCTTTAACTTTATCTTAAAAGAGAACAGAAGATTAAGAATATTCTGGCAATTTCATACACTAAGAAGACGCCAAGCCGGGACAGGGCCACAAGCCCCTGTCCTTCACTGGTTTCCATGCCTTATGTACAAATCTACCTCAATTGCAACCAAGGGGACATGACAATGTTTTATATGTCATACATTATAGTACAACATTAACTTCCAGCCAAGCTGGATAAAGATCAATGTTTTTTTCTTTTAAAAAAATCAAATTGATTTAAATCATTTTTAAATAAAAAAACATGTTTTTTATTATTTAAATTAAAAAATGAGGGTGGGTGTTTTTTTGACAATGAGTTTTAAAATTTTTAAATCAAATCCACCCTGGTCCCAACATAAGATCCAACAAGAACACAATTAACTACATCCTCTACAGGTTACCTAACAGTAGAGATGGTCAGGAACCTGAAAAATGCCTGTTTATCAGATAGACAAATCTTTATTGTCATTGTCCTGTGCAGAACAACAAGATTGAAAGAATCTACACCAGCTTTTACAGGACCTAACAGTACAGCCATACATAAATATTGATCCTCCATCCCACATACAAACATTTAACCCACTAATAACACACTTGAACAACTCTGAAAAACTCTAAAAAAAACCTCTAATGGTTCGTGGCTTGTGATGTGGTTTGTACAAACAACAAGCACCATGGACCAACCTGAAAACCAAATCATAAACTGCCAGGGAAGGGAGGGGATTACCTTCTTTAACTGTGCTGTTGTGGTGCTGTCTGACATCTTCCCGCCCATGGCACAATAAAGACATACTGTGGTTTTTCAAAACATCTGTTTTATTTTGTTCATCCATAAATATGGAGGTATCAACTTTAATAGTTTCCAGACTTATATTAGGAACAGGTGTAATGAAAGGATTATTCTTTGGATAATTATGAGGGGTGCCTAACATAGAACTAAAACATAAACTCAGTTCAGGAATAGCTTCTTCCCACAATGTCCCATCTTTAGGGTTACAACTCACAAGCCTTTTGCCTGGTCCTCCAGATTCCCCACTGGGATCTCCCCATCCTCCACCAAGGTCTGGGCTCCATACTCCTTCCATTCCTTTTTTCTTGGGGTTCGTTATGGACCGGCACCTCTTCCTCTTCCCAAGGAATATTTCCCTCTCTCCTCTCTTGCTCCAGCCTTTTCTTGACCCACTTCTCCAGTGCCAGCTCTTTCCTTATTTCCTTTCATTTCTTGCGATATTCTCTCGCCTCTCTCTCTCTCCCTAATACGAACAGCCAATTTTATTTGCTCTCCACCTATCACTCTCAGCCTTTGCATGAGGCATCATTATCTTTTCCCATCTTGAGGTGCCTGGATTCTGCATCCACACCCACTACCATACTGGCAGGAGAATTCGAGCCTTCCCCTTTATATTGCCAAAACCCACCTCCGTCAGCACGAGTTTGTCTCTTCCTGCCTTTTCTTCTCCCACAATGTGGAGCATTTCTTCAAATTTCCTCCTGGTGCCTTCTTCCTCCTGTTCCTCTATCTCTGGCTTTGAATGCAATCGTCCCCCTTCTTTCTGTTTTTCCACCCATTCAGCCCAATCCTCCCTTCTAGGAGCAGGCGGCACTCCTCTCCGCTCTAGCTTCTCCCTTCTAGGGTCTCCACAGCCATGCTGACAAATTTCTTACAGGCCCTATAGCTCAAAACTAGGAGTGTCAAATTCAAAGGCTGGTTTTGGGGCAGTCTATGCTAGTTGTGAGGGTTTTTTTTTGGGGGGGGGCTGTTTGGCCATGTTCTGTAAACTCACAACTATCAGATCCCGGCCGTGAAGCTGTTTGGATGATCAGAGAAATGTTTCTCTCTAGAGATGGGCACAAAATGAAAAATTCCATTCCATTCCATTTTGTTTTTAGTTTTGGGGGGGGGGTGTTTCATATGAAACATTTTTTTTTAAAAAAAATATTCATTTTGTATTTTGTTTTGGTTTGTTATGTGGTGTGTGTGTGTGTGTGTGTGTGTGTGTGTGTGTGTGTGGTGTTTGTGCATGGGGAAATGAAATGGAATGGAACAGAACAGAAATTTCTGTTTTGTTTCATTTTGTTTCTCTTCCAGAGTGGGTTCGTTATTCATTTTGTAACATTACAAAATGAATAACAAATAACAAAATGAATTAAAAATTCATTTTGTGCCCATCTCTATATCTCAAGAAAAAGAAGTCTAGTTGTCATGATTCACCTTCCAGATAAACTCAACTGGATGACTGAGAATCTTCACAGGTTAGATCCCGGCCATAAAAGCCTTCGAGAATACAGTCTATGCTCTTTATATTATCTGGTAAAACTAAGGAGGTGTTCATTCCAAGACTACTCATTAAGTACAAATTCTGCTTGCTATTACTTTGTCACATGTATCTCAATAATTTATTTTGCAAGTCTAATTTCTTCATAGCTCCTTCTATTCCTCCACTGGGTAAGACAGCAATGAAGAACATTTTTGCTGAGTGCTTAACATCACCTCACATGGAGATTAAACAGCCTTTTCATACTGTTTAGCAGGCAGGTACATTTTATAACTGGAAATCTATTTTTGCTTACAGTACTTCCTTTATTGTGCCTGTCGGAAATCTAAATAAAATAATGGACCATAGCTATTATGCAGAATGTCAGCTACTATAATCTCTGTTTCTTGTTGCATATCAGCTTGAATTATCTTCCTAACTTTGCCATCCCTCTCTCTATAACTTAAGAGACCCAAAATGAGTTTTGTTGCTATGTGCTGATAAGAGACTGGTTTGTTGACATGTATTTAAAGTATATCACAGACATTTTAGACTGAAAGCATGTTACTTGAAACAATGACCTAATAAGTAGAACAAAATTCTATAAAATTGAAGGGGGGGACACATATGCACAAACTTCTCAGTAATGTGTATATACAGAGAAAGTAAAATCAAATTATGAAGGTCCAACCTGCCAGCTTTGGTTGCTATGAAATATCCATTCAGTTCTGCAGAATTCTTGTGCAAATCTCAGTAGTAAATGGAAAGTTATTATATAACAATTGTGGTTTGGTACATGGTGCTCACAAATTGACACAACTACTGTGACTTCACAATAGGCCATTGAAGAAGAGGCCCTTGAACTTGTATTCACACTCATTACGATTCCACAATCTTTCCCCCCCCCCAAAACTCATCTCTATTCTCTGTTTTCCAGTGCTATTAAAATAATATTGAGGAGGTGTATGAGGATTCTAAAAGCTTCCCCTTTTGGTACCCCCCAACAAATGCTTCAAATGGTAACTCTTGCTTTAAAATTCCAACATTTAATAACATAGGCCCAACAGTAGTTCTCATTCACCAGTTTCCCCTCCAACAGGGCAAGGAAAGGCTTCCCCAGCCTTCCTCACCCAAAGTGCCTTTCCATCATGATCGTTGTGCTTAATGGCTTTGATGGTCTGCATCACTTCTGGCCTGGACCCCAATGGCAGCAGCATCCACAACAGTGGCAGAGTTCCTTGTTCCCACCACTCGGTTGCTGCCTTGGTCATCCAGTTGGCCCACAAACATGAGAGCTTAGGGAGAAATTCCACCTGCCCTGTGTGTGCGATGAAAGGGTACCTAGAGATGTAAAATTTCCAGAACTTTTGGAGCTTGGGGGGGGGGGGGGAAACATTTTTCAAGGTTTTTTTCCGGAAACATTTGAAATTTTTGGAAAAGTTGAAAAAATGCTACATTAGCACTCCCCCTTTAGAGCTTGAAAGTCATTCTGTTACTTTAGGACCTTATGATATGACTATGGACAATTTCACTTGGCATAAAATTATCATGACTAGCATATTAAAATATAGTGCATCCAAATAATTATTACAAACATAATTTATTTTTTATTAAATGATTCAATTTTCTGGAATGAGAAAAATGTAAACTCTTACCTTTTTAAATTAATCACATTAAATTAAGTATATACTTTCAGGTTCTTTTTGTTGCTCTCTATTTTCTTCCAGTGCTTTGAGGCCTGGTTACTAGCTCTCTCTCTTTCCGCCATCTCTCCTCCATTTTCCTCCCCCCCCCATAAGGTGGCTTCTTTGGTATTTGAGAATTCTGTCTTCTCTCAGCTTCCTCAATGGACATCCTCCTCCTTTTCAGTTCCCCAGTCCTTGGGTTCTCTAAGGGTTATCCATTCCCACCATCCAGGCAGTGTTTTCTGATTGTTTTTCATAAAGCAAAATAATAATAATAAAAAATAAAATTAAATTTTTTAAAAAAGTGTTCTGCATATATACTGCCCCATTGCACTTCAAGCACTCTCTGGGCAGCTTATAATTTAGTTATGCAGGATGCACATTGTCCACCAGCAAGCCGGGTACTCATTTTACCAACCTCAAAAGGATGGAAGGCTGAGTCAACCATGAGCCGGCTACCTGGGATTGAAGCCCAGGTCATGAGCACAGTTTTAGCTGCAGTACAGCTGTTTAACCACTGTGCCACAAGTCTCTGTTCATCCTGCCTCCTCTGGTTCCCTCTGTTTCATTCCTCCTTTATATATCTTTTCCTTTCCCCTTCTTCCCCCTTTCCCATCTTTTCTTCAAAAACAAGGCTACCATCAGTTCCTTCTCTCCTAGGCTTTTCTTAACCTCTTGGTTCTGAGAGATGGTTGTTGATGGATGTCTCCCTTTTCCAGGGATGAGGGAATGGCGTGCAGGTGGGCGGGTTCTTCCTCCCAGCCCATTTCTCACAAGGTGCTTTTGTTAGGAAAATGCCATGTAAGAGTGGAAAAGAACAACATTCTGTAACTTACATTTTAAGCTCTAGAGGCTGCTGACGTGGATACCTAAAGAACAATCTGTGCAGTGATGCATTTGCTGTAATAGTGTGAATAGAATTTGGAACAGTGTGCTGTTGGAATGTCCTGTGCCACACTGTTCCTGGTCCTGGCATCTAAAATTGTCTAAGATATACTAGGAGGAGGAGGTGTGGGGATGAATGTACTACCTGTGCTGGTTTTGGTGCTGGAGAGCGCGATTTGCTGAAAGTGACAGCTCCCTCATTCCATGGAGAGTCTCACTTTGTGTTGGAGCGCTGGAAGACAGGGTTCTAAAGCACTGGTTGAAGAGTCTCTTCAGAAAGTTACAGTCTACAACATATGGCTAGTGATGCAACTGGCAATGGGAATTGACAGAGCTAGTGCACTCATGTGCCTTTCCTCTCCTGACACATTCACACAACATGATTTTGAGCACTTAGGGTGATACTTCACGTCCATCTCATCACTGTTCGTGGTCCCGCTGGGGACTGGTATGAAAAAATCTAACTGCACATCCATTGCAGGACGAGGGGAGTTCGTCCTGACCAGGCCCCCTGAACTGTGATCTAAGCAGGATGAGAGATTCCCCTCCCTGGCCTCGGGAATCTCCTCATCTCGCTTCTCGTTCTGATACGAGTGCCCGCGAGGTAAGGCTTGTCACGCAATGTGCCATTCTCCATCTAGTGGCAGGAGTGTGAAGTGCCATTCACCAGTACATTCCCTATGGAGTCAGCAATGCAGTGCAGAGAGATTAAAAGACAAATGCCTCAAACTTAGCTCCATAACGCATTGAAGGCAAGGCTTCGGAGAATCGAAACATCGAAAAACGGAAGGTCAGGTTGGAAAAAAAACAGAGAACAAAGGCATGGAATTTCAAATCTCATCACAGAACGAGGGTGTGCAGAAACAGTCATGCCGGTATCATCAATCACGCCCGTGTGTACATAGGAACAGGGACAGAACCGCAAGAAGACCACGTGACCGTGACCGACATCCACACACAATGAACTTCCTTCCGGGACAAGAGTGGACGTGAAGTAACCATCAAAGTTAGCACTGGAAGCTGATGGATTGCTTCCCATAAGGAACTGACACAATGTTGTACTTTTACCAAGATTTGTTTTGGGTGATGGTGGTGGTTTCATTTGGTTTGGTTACCAATACAGCACAGAATCATAAGACCTAAACGGCATGATAACAAGATGTTGTCTTGGTCAAATTGGCACGCAAACTATTGTACTCTGAGTAGTTCTCATGCTTCATGATAAACATGGGGTGTATAAGTTAGCATGGACTACAGCAATCACATAACTGCTTCAAAACACAGCTGAAGCACACTGCTCCAAATTCTATTCACACTATTACTACAGTTCTTAAAGGGGCACAGTTGAATTACAATTCAGATCAATTTCTATAAGAACTAGAATTCATCATGCAAATTGCTTCCACATTTCTAGCTATACTGTAGTCTAGTTTACAATGAAAAAGTAAACCAGTGTTTGGGAGGCACCAATTCACTCAGGATGCAATCAGATAGTAGGGGAAAGGCACATGCCAATTGCACTCTACAGGGAGTGATCTCCCATAAAGTGATCATTCCGTCTGTTGCAGCATTGCTACAGCTGGACCAAAAGGCACTGAGTGGGTATGAGCTGCACCAGAATCCTCTGTACTTCCTCTGTAGTTCATGCACCAGTGCTTCACATAGGCCACAGCCTTACATAACTAAATGGCCATCTATATAATGGGGAGATGTGCTTGTATGGAGGCATGCCATATGATCAGCAATCTAAAGTGGTACTGTCCAAACACATATTTCATTCTCAGGATGAGACCTAGCTTTCTGGGAGTTTAATGTCAAATTAATCCTATACTGTATACTTTTACCAGAATTTCTTAAGATTCAGCCAACAAAGATGGTGTCCCTCAACACATTTTTAAAGCTATTTTAAAGCATGCAATTATTACACAACTTTCTCACCTATGCATACCTTCCTGAATGAGTCCACCATCTATGTGGGAATTGTTTTATCATACCTAACAGAGTGGGAAAGCAATAGGACCCCTCCTGCCTGCCATCAAACATGTCACCTTCACGCTTGATGCACATTTAGTACTTTATTAAATGTACATAATTTTAAAGTAGCCAATCAGATTTTGTTGTTTGCAGTGTAGGTTTTATTTGCTTCCCCCCTTTGCTGCTGACATTGCCTCTTCCCCCACCTGCTGAGTTATAAAGCAGGAGTTGACAGTATGAAGTGTTTTGCTTTGCCAGGAAATTGCTGTGTTTGAAGAACAGGACATGAAGGGAATGAACTAGGCAAGACTGAATGGCCAAGCTGTGTGACTTACTCACAAGGAGATTTAATTCTAACGTAAATTTTCCTTGCACATTCCCCACAGGGACTTCTCGCTTAAAATGGGCATAAAGGTCATTTATGAAAAGTTATTCATACAGTGATTTCTAGCCAAATTATATATATTCAGCAAAACGTGTTTTGGCAAGGAGAAGTCAAACCGCTGGAAGAAATCTTGATTCAAAATCTTACTGACATGAGAAAATAATACTATGTGCAGATATTATAAACTGAACCCGCAGTTCCTTAACATTCCAGCTGTCAAGCGAGTGTGACAGGATCTGTCTTCCTCCATGTGGATTCCTCATTTAGTTTTCTGTCTTCAGATCCATACACTACAAAGGAATAAATCATACATTTGGTGGAGAGGGGGTGTTCCCCACCATTTTCTTTTAAGCTGGCAGCTGTCTAAAGCTATTCATATGTTTGGAATGTAACGCGTAGCCCCAGGGGAGGAGCCCCAAGAGATGGAAGGTGCTTTCTGTGCCATGTGTAGGTGAGATGCCAATCTATCAGCCCCTTATCATTACCATATGTGCAGTGCAGCAGCTGTCCATCATCCTTCTAGCATTAGAATACTATATCTTAGTAGCCACAGTTTAATGCATGCTCACCCACCCCAAAAGAATACATGAGATCCTGGTAAGTCTTTCATTAATTTTCTGATCACGCTTCATCCTTCTATTATAAATGAGTCACTAGAAAATCTGTCCGGGTACTTGTCATTTCCAAATCTGCACAGTTCATCTACTGTATCACAGAGACAGGAAATCAGTACATTTCCTATTGTCTTGGCTCATTGAACTATGAGTTATGAAGGCATGTGAACGAACTCTCACAGAACCATTAGGCTGCATAATGAATCCGTGCCAGAAATATTTATCACATAAATAGTCAGCAAATTATTCTGCTTCTGCCTACGTAGCACAGATCTCTCAGACCTAGATCACTAGAGGATAACATTCTCGCCCTATTTGATTTGAAAGTTAACAGGAATATGCCATTTAGACTGTTTGGACTCCTACTCCCAGAATTTTCCAAAAATTCTATAGGCAGAATTCTGGGAGTTCCATCCCGGAGACCCCAGACTGCAGACACAGTTCACTTACCTGGTGCAAGGCCTATCTTGGAAAATGCATTATAAAAATCTATTTCCTTCTGCAATGGTTCCTTAGTGTCATAGTCTAACTGCCCTTTAAGTCTATAGAGCAGGGCTGTTCAACTTTGAACAGGCCAAGGTCTACTTTTTCCTGCCCAAAGTGCCTGAGGGCTACTACACTAAAACCTCTACTTACGAATTTTATCCGTTCCAAGCACATGGTCATAAGTAAAAACTTTTGTAAGTAGAGCAGCAGTTTCCCATAGGAATGCATTGAAAACCAATTAATCTGTTCTGGAGGGAACAGATTTCAATGCACCATGGCCCTTGAACTGCCCCACTCAGCTAAGACAGTGGGATGGCAGACCCAGAACTTTGCTAGGGCAGTGGTGGTGCTTGGGATGGGGGAGGGAGAGGTGGAGAACTTATCCCCTCACTTTTTTTAATTGATGGCCAGTGGGCTACTTTTGAACCCTTCGCGAGCTACCTACCTGTTGGGCAGGCCTGCAGAAATATAGCACTCAGGAAAGTTTGCTATTGGAAATGAAATTGGCCTATGGTTTTGTTTTGTTTTGTTTTCCTCCCGTATGTGGGTGTTTCCCTTCTTTCTTTGATTAAAAAAAATCACTTGGCTATGGCTAATTTACTGTGTATAGATTCCTGTTAAAGGGGCAAATCGAAGTGAAGCGGTCTGCCTGAATTTGGAGAGGATTGAGCCCCTGTTTCCTTGCCTCTGCTTTTTTTTTGGAGTATTTTAAAGTACTTGTTAGGTTTGTTTAGACTAACAGCAGAAAATGGGAATGGGGAAAACCAAAATAAAACTACCTGAAATAGGTAGTTTCTTTCATGTTAGCCGAAAGGACTGATGCATGAAACACATGAAGATGAAAGAAGCACCCAACAAACAAATTCAAAATGAAACAAAAAGGCTCATTCCCATTAGTTACTACAATATCTGGCATCTCCTTTGGATTTAGAACTGAAATGTATATCAAATGTTTCCGGTCTGTGGGTTGTTGTTTTCCATGTTTATCAGAATAGTCATTAGGATTCTTATAGATTCAGTCTCTGTATACTAAAATGACTTTATCGGTATCCCATCTATAACTGGTATTTTATTTCTTCTAAATGCTTTAAAAGCAGTTTAAACATATTTGTTTGATATACAGTAATACCTTGGTTTATGAGTACCTTGGCTTATGAGTGTTTTGCAAGATGAGCAAGCATAATCTGATCAGTTTTACCTTGATCATTGAGCAATTTCTTGCAATACAAGTATTGGATCAGGTTACATGATCACAAGTGAGCCAAAGGTGGCTCTCCCTGCTGGATTATGGGGGATTGTATGGAACACTCCATCTCAGGCAAGTCTCCAAAGCAGAGGGAGGAGAGAGGAATCGAGGTTTCCCTAACACCAATCAGGAACACTTTCAAAGTAGAGTACAGGTTATGTGGATTTTTAAATTCATCATTTTTAAAATTAAATTTTGGCACTACAATTGTTTTAGTACTGAAAATTTTAGTACTAGGAATAATGAAGAAGATTATACACTGGATCCTGGTCACTCTTTCCCATTGAAGAGCTAATCATTGTTGTTAAAAGTTGTAGCACAAAGGAGAAAATATGGTATATACATATAAAAGCCCACCTCTGCAAACAGTGGTATAATATTCTATACAATTTTCTGGTATTTTCCTTCTTAATGCATGTGTGTGTAAAGAAAAGGGAGGGATGAGGGAGGAAAAAAACCCTACACAGCAAGTTGCCAAGTACAGTATAAGACAATTTCCATGAGTGAGAAGGAATATTTGTACAATCAGTGCTGCATGCAGAACCATTCAAAATAGTGGGATTTTATAATTTATTATATAAAATAGGGATACTAAAACAAAAGCCTTGTGACACAGTGGTTAGACTGCTGTTCTGCAGCGAAAACTGTGCTCACAACCTAGGTTTCAGTCCTAGGTAGCCAGCTCATGGTTGACTCAACTGTTCATCCTTCAGAGGTTGGTAAAACGAGTACCCAGCTTGTTGGAGGGGGCAGTGTGCAGCTTGTGTAATTAATTTGTAAACCACCCAGAGAGTGCTTGAAGAGCTATGGAGCAATATATAAGCAGCATGCTTTGCTTTGCTTTTATTATCTGTTGCAGTGAAATACAGTAAACAATAGTACAAAAAAAAAAAAGAAATACTACAGGGAAGACCATAACGGAAAACTACATTTTCTGCATAACTCCTAAACAAAGCCAGGTTGAGCCGTTATATATTTTGCCTGTCCTAAATAAAGAACCTATAGTGCCAGACTAGCTTCCTTCTCTCATGTTCTAATGCCATTCTTACTTTGATCAGATATCCTGTAGAGGACATTGTTCAAACAATTCCTCTCAGTTAAATATATGTGCAGTTTACTGGAAATCTCCTTGCTGTTCTTCACTGAGTTCAATGAGAAACAATGTGAATTCCAGATTTTTCGGTCACTGCATTTCCAAGATCAAGAAATATGCTAACTAAGAAATGCTGAGTCTCAGTGGTGGTCAGCTCTGGCAGCTTAAGCAGTCTGAAAACCCATAGATCGTATACCAGAAAGCATCAAAGCATTACCAGATGTCTATCTCTGTAGTGAGGAAGAAGAAAAACAAACAAACAAACTTAACCCAGTCGGGAAGGTATAATTTTCAGGCACCCAACAAAGGAGTTGGGGGTGGGAAAAGCGTTGCAAAGGCAAACCCAGAGTAAATTATCACTTAAGTTTCTACAAGTAAATAAGCAGGGACAGCATGGGCTAAATGAAGAAAGGAAGAATTAAGAACATTTCACCTTTGCTTCAAAAATATTACACAGCCAAAATCTTTGGCTGCAATTAAGACCTTGCATATGTCTGTTTTTAGATGGGAGATGATGTAAAGCTGCAAAAGTCCATTTATTTAATTGATTACTATATATATTTGTGTGTTAAACTAGAATACGATTTGTTCCATCATTGAAGACATTCCAGTTCCTGCTGTCCTTCTCCCCAATGCCTCTCCATAGGACTAGTCCTAAATGGTCAAGAAAAAATCTTAAGGGTGGAGAGACTGCCTCTCCTCTTTCTTCCCTGACATCATTTTATGTGTCTGGGCAGATATAGATACTATATGCCCAGAGATAGTCTTAAAGTACAATCTTGAGAATCCCTCTATATCAGTGGTGGTGAACCTTTTAGAGACTGAGTGCCCAAACTGCAATTCTAAACCCACTAATTTTTTTTGCAAAGTGCCAATACTGTAATTTAACCTGTGTACAGGAGGCTATGAAGGGGCGATGTGACGTCATAGGTTCGCCATCACTGCTCTAAAGTCTATATCATTCATAGTGGCTGGAGCATTGAGGTCCAGATGAAGTCCAGCAATATCTGGTGACCTGAGATTGGGAGCCATTGAGTGCAAAGCCCTCAACACTATTTAGATCAGGTCTTGGGGCTAGAGAAGAATGCAAGAAAAGTGTGTGTCTAGCAAGTAGCAACCTTTAAAAATTGTTTGTTACACTTCATTTGAGTTGGCCAATGAGCCTTTTAAATGTTGGTGTCACAAACAAAATTAGCACTTACAGTATTAATGTTATTATTGCATGTGGTGTTTATCTAGATAAACTAAAGTGCTTGTGAACTCCATGGAAGGACAATCCAGAAGTACAAGGTATTCTATCAGTCTCATCATTTGGGATGTAGAAACTTCTGTTCCCATTACTCCAAGTGTATCAGAGGATGGGGAGATGGCACACCAGGAACAGTAGGAACTCCCTTCCCCAAAATACCCCTTGAACCACACCATTCCCAGAACTGGCATCTCACTCTTTTTGGTAGGAGAGAAAACTTGAAGCACACAAAATGCTGACCAAAAACTGGGGAAAGACAGATGCTTTGCCTTCTGTCCTGGCCACTGCAAGCCATCAGGGCTTTGGATATGTAAAGTTCTCTCTGGGTCCCCTCTCTCAGTGGGGTCCCTTCCCAACCCTCAAGACTGTTTTTTTTTCATATCTAAAATCCACAACAACCACATTTTAGATACTCTTCCAAAGTGCTTCAAAAGACATTCATTGCATCCATTGCATGATGTAGAACATGAACACTGTCATACATTCTCATTTGGAACTGACTCTCCCTCCCAACAACAGACCTCTGTCATACACAAAATCTGCTCTAGATTACAGGATTGTATAAACAGAAGGAAGCCAGAGAACCATTTTCTTCCAATCTTTTCCCTGACTCTGACTTCCAGACCCAAAGGATGATGATCAGATTCATGCCCAATCTTTCCTTGAACTCTTTCAAGAAATAATGATTCCCAATTTTCTCTAGGCAACGTCTTCCAACCCTAGCTGGTTTAGAAGCTGGTTTTCACCTTATTCGCTTATTCTGACTTTTAAAGACATTGCTTCTTGTCATGGCCTTGGGGGAAAAGGTAAAGAACCAAATTCCTCTTTTCTAGCTGAGATTCATTAAAATATTTCAGAACTGCTCCCATGGTCCTCCACCCAGAATCCCCTTCACTCATGAAAACAAATCTTGTTCTTTTCATTTGTTGGTTTCTCTGATATCCTGCTGTTGCTCTAAGGACTTCAAGGCATAGTTTTTCTTCTTTTCCATTTTATCTTCATAAAGAAGCATTTTTATGGAGATCAGACCCTGTCTTCTAACATCTATCTGCAGTATATCACAGAAATGAGTACACCCCCTCACATTTCATAAATATTTTAGTATATCTTTTCATGTGACAACACTGAAGAAATGACACTTGGCTACAATGTAAAGCAGTGAATAAACAGCTTGTATAACAGTGTAAATGTGCTGTCTCCTCAACACAAAACAACACATAGCCATAGTCTATACAGGAGAGTGGCATGGAATAAGGTTTATCTATATAACTAAATATAGACAATGGAGTTACAGTATATTCTTCTTTCTATATAAAGAGGGTTTTATTTATTTATTTATCATTTATTTATTGTAAAGTATTTTTACCCTACCTTTCTCCTTGGAAAAGGACCCAAGGCGGCTTACAGTAATGAGGGATAATATACAGTCCAGTACAACTAAGACATGTTCAAGTACTGAGAACAGGGAATTGAGGGACATCTTACAGCATTAATAGACAACATAACATTAAAGCTACAAGAGAACGCGAGCAGTTAAAAGGAGAGTAAAGTTCCATGTAAAGTTACAAGAGAACACGAGCAGTTAAAAGGAGAGTAAAGTTCCATGTAAAGTTATGAGTGATGGAAACTAACATTGAAAACATAGTGTCAATGTAATCACATCAGATTATAAGTAGTTATAAACACAAAGTCTATGTGATCCTGTAGATTCATATAAAAGACACATAACAGGTACGCCATCATTCAGGGAAAGCTTGCCTGAAGAGAAAGGTCTTAGCCTGCTTCTAGAAAGACAACAGAGATGAGACAGTCCTGGCCTCTAGTGGGAGGGAGTTCCAGAGTCTGGGCACGGCAATCGAGAAGGCCCTTTCATGGGTTCCCACGTGACATACCTGTGAGGGTGGCAGGATGGAGAGAAGGGCCTCTCCTGATGACCTTAACACCCAAGTTAGTTCATATTGTGAGATTCAATCTTTGAGGTAGCTAGGACCCAGGTTGTACGGTGCTTTGTAGGTCAAGGTCAGGGAGGATGCTGTGGTCTATAGTGTCAAAAGCAGCTGAGAGGTCTAGTAAAACCAAAAGGGTCACAATTCCCCTATCGATTTCCCATGGTAAGTCATCTACCAATGCAACCAATGCATCCTGACTGGAATGCCGTCTGCCCCTCACAAAGATAACCACGATGAATGGTAGGAGAAACACACACAGAGAGAAGAATGGCGGCAAAGGCAGAGGGAAGAGGAGGAAGAAAGAGGGTGGGAAAGGAAAAGGTTTGAAGAAACGTTAGTGATTGGAGGGAGAGAAAAGGCTGGAGAAAAAGAAAAGCAGGTGATAGAGGCAGAAGTGCAGCTAGGGTTTGGAGCGTTTGGGGACAAAGTCAGTTTTTGCACCCCCTCCTGCCCCCCAACTGCATCTCACCCACCGAGCAAGGGGTGCCCGATCATGGGGGAACAGCAGGGAGGAGAAGGGTCCCTCTTTCTCACACCCTCTTTGGGGGTCTCCTGGACGAGGCTCTCCTGTGCAAACCATACAGCGGCAGATAGCACCAAACAGGTGATTTTTTTTTCAAGCATCACCTCCATAGCATGCTTCCCCCTCCTAGATTTCTTTTAGGGCATCTTTTTGAGGTTTGTATGACAAGGCCATATGGTCTTGTAGAATTCCAGTTATATTATTCGCTTAAACATTTCCTGTTCACTGACTGTACTGCTTGAAGGCTTATCCTTATATGACCAGACAGAAGTAACCTTTACATTGAAGTATTTTTCTACTGCATTCTTTTTTAATTTTGGAGGTAGCAAATAGGGACATAAGTGCCTCTTGGCTTTAGACATGCACTTATTCTTTCAACATATAGAGGCCAAGAGCTTGTGGCAAGTGTCCATTTCATTCAAGGAAAGCTTGGAGATAACAGTTTGAAACATAAATGAATAAAAATCTGCTTTGGATTCTGGAAGTCAGCTAAGAATACACGAAAGGGGGAGGTGAATCCAGCATTTGTTGGCCTGCTGACACAGCCCTACTAGGGTAACTCTCATTCGCTGTAGCTAAGAAGGATATTTGGTTACAGTGAAGAAATCATAACAAAGACAGGAAACAGATCAGCACTCTCTGGACTTAAACATTCTCCCTAGGGACCCTGTTTCTAAAATGCAGATGTTTTAACCTTGTCTTGAAATATGTCTGTATCACATACCTCAATCTGATGAAGTTAAGTATAGTATATAAACTAAAACAATTCAAGTGGGAGAAGGAAGAGGAGAGGAGAACCCTTTAATGGATGCCAACTGGAGCAGTTGAGGTTTTTAGCATTCATTTCTGTGAATGAGCATTCCAAATATGCATGGTTGTGTCCAAAATTTCAGCATATACATTGTCAGAACTGAAAGCTCAGCAAAACTTTGCTCAACAGCAGCAGCAGCGACAACAACTTACTTTTCAACCGCTCTCAGGGAGAGATTTTTCCAAAGCAAGGGAGAGATGAGATGCCTCTACCAACAATGACAGTTTCTACAGCTACAGCTTGCCTCTGTTCTGTTGCACTTTGCTCTCCATTTTTGCTGGTTTCAGCACTACACACATCAAACACAGAGCAGGAAAATAAAACTGTCTTCTTTTAGTTTTCATTAGACCCAGCGCCAACACAAACGGGACAGTGGATGTCAGCGATGGAGTTCATCGTCTCCAAGCAAGCAGGAAACAGGTAGCATTTTATATTAGAGCAAATCTGTCATTCGGGGAGAATTTGGTTCTAAACAGTTCTAACCAAGTTATGTAAACATCTAACAGATTCCAGAGAAGAATTTGCATGGACAATTTGCATCTCACATGGGCTTTCCATTGCAACACAATAATTTAAGGCTCTATTTATCTGGCATAGCACTAACCAGAACATGCCTACATTTTAGTTTTTGAAATATACTTGGAAAAAAAAGACCCAAATAATACAAAAAGTTACTAAATCAAATATATCTCTACGGTCACAGAAATGGATGCCTGAATAGGACTCCTGTATATGTGAGTTAAAATAAAAACCTTGTGGCATAGAAATGCTAAGTGGCTTTCATGGAAAAATGAATCCTAGGCAAACACCAAAGATTCCAAAAGCATGAACGAAAACGCATGCATGGACAGAGTATGTGCACGTACCACTGATACTGTCTTTTCAAAAATCCACCCATCCAATTGCGTTTGTCTCATTATCATATAATGTTTCTTCATGCCCGACACAGAAGCAACACTCTTTAGAAGACAGATGGATGTCTTCTAAAGAGTGATAGGGAAACCAAGGTGAACACTCTGTTGGTGTACAATAAAGCATACACAAAATATTACTGCAAATAACTTTTATGTTTTGGAATGAAATTCCATTTCACTGCAAATATAATGCTGCTGCTATGGGGGGGGAGTACTGAAGAAAAAGTATGATGTTTTTATTGGAGCAATTTACACAGGTAAAGGACAGTTTCCTTGGCTTTTGCCTGCATTACAGAACAGTTATAAAATGCAAGCCAGATTCTACTTGCAGTGCCTGAGAGATGAGCTACAGAGCATCCACGTCAGTCTGCCAACAGATTTTGATTTTTTTTTAAATAGCAGTATTTTTCATTGCAATTGCATATGGAATAAAACCTTAAATTTCCTTTTCAACATGTGAAGAAGAAGCAATGTGCTCTTTTACCTTTCAAGATAAAAAGAATTTCATTTTAAATCAAACTAAGTAATAAAATCTGACAACGTATGCAGATCTGTTCCACAACTATAAAGGCCAATGTCCAGCAGGATTACAGAGCCTGGTTCAAAGAGCAACTAACAGTTGTGCTGGCCCTTGTGATTTCAAGGACTGACTACTGCAATGCACTCTACGTTGGGTTGCCCTTGACCCTTGTCCGGAGACTCCAACGGGTACAGAATGCGGCAGCCAGACTAGTGGTGGGTACTCACAAATATGATCACATCACCCCAGTCCTGGCCCGCCTGCATTGGTTGCCTGTGGCTCTCCGGATAAGGTTCAAGGTCTTGGTTTTGGTTTTCAAAACCCTCCACGGCTTGGGACCTGAATACCTGGCGGAGTGTACCTCCCAGAGGTCAACTGGGGGGGCGGAGGGGGGTCAGCAGGCTGGCCAGTGCCCTCTGACCATTTTGGCGCCATAGGCAACTGCCTAGTTCGCCTTAATGGATGCGCCGGCCCTGCCAATGGAGATGCACCAAGCAAAACAAAATCCCACAAAACTCATGAAATGGAGGAAGCTAGACTACTTTGGTCTTGTCAGTGAAATGAAAAGTGCACCCTGTTGCAAGTGATCATTCAAGGTAGCATGAAAAGAAATGGAGGAAGTCAAAGATCTTATTGACAGAAGAGCTGGGTGTTTGTTTTGGATGCAGCACCACATCCTTGTCAGTGCAGCCACCTCCAAAGTTACTACAGCCATGGTAGCCTCCAAGCAAGTAAGTAGGAAAAGAAAAACAACATGCAGCAAGTTTAAACCTAGGGAGTAAATGCATTACAAACAATAATGTTATCTCAGGTGAATTTACTGGGTGGGGTGGGAGAAACAAGAGGACCATGGCTGTCTCTTCTTCACATGGTAAAATGAACATATGAAATCCAGAACATGAAGTCAGTACAGTGGTGCCTCTACTTATGACTTTAATCCGTTCTGAATGCATGCTCCTAAATCGAACAACTTGTAAGTAGAGCAGCTGTATCTAAAAATATCAAAAAAAGTAAATAAAAATAAAAATAATAAGGCAGCAGTTAAAACACCAATGGTTTTCTGCTCTTAAGTCAAATTGCTCATAAGCAGAGCTGCTTGTAAGTAGTGGTAACACTGTACTCTGAAAACATGTCTGAAGGTTCCATATGAAGGATTGGCCTTTTGGCAATTCATCTATTTCAGATGATGATGATTTGTAAAAAAAAAAAAAAAACAACAGAAAAAGGTTAGTAATGAACTTTTAAATAACATCTATGGTAGGAGCACAAACTGCAATTTCAAATTAATGCAGGCTGCAAATCAAATCCACTGTAATCACACCCCTTGGTGAGTTTTGCACATATCCTTAAGTTTGGAAAACAGATAATGGAACCAAAATACAAACTATGCAATTAGAGACAGGCTTTTCATTTCAGAAGTAGTCAGCTTCCAAAACACAGGAGCCCAGCTGGCATTTGGAACAGTAGGAATGCAATCCACCAATCTCTTACCTTGCACCGGGGTCATGCAGGGCTAAACTCTAATGAGGAAGAAGCCTCTGATGTCATCTTTCCTTCTTCCTGGCGCTGGCCAATCAGACAGGGAGGCAGGATTATGCACAGCTCCTGATTGGTCAGGACCAGGGAGAATGAAAGATGATGTCGGAGACTTCTTCCTCGTTGGAGTTTAGCCCCGCACAATCCCAGCGCAAGGTAAGGGATTGGTTCTGAACGCCAGCTGGGCTCCTGTGTTTCATTTTGGAAGCTGACCACTTCCGAAATGGAAAGCCCATCTCTATATGTAAATGCAATACCTGCTCTGAGAGAGCAACTATAGTGCTAAGTTATAGAAACAAAGCTGCTCACTGATTGCTTCATCAAATGTGTTCGGCTAAACCCAAAGTTACGTGAATACATTCCCATTCATGCAGTGAGTTCATCTTTCCCAAGCAACCACCCATACACTCCCAAACCTTCTGTGCCAAATTCCAGATACATACAAAAGCCTGCAAAAGAAGATGAATAATCTGAGGCATCAACAACATCATCAGTTCTACTGCTGAAAAGACGCTGTTACTTTTAGTCACTGTTACTTTTAATGCCTATCTCACACACCGGGTGCATCAGAGAAAATATTTTAACACTGAAGGAAGCTCTAGAAAAGGCTAGCCTAGCCTAAAACATCTTGTTTCCTATGGCAGAACAGCAAATCTCGCCAATAGTGGTCCATAGCCAGCTGTACTATACGGGTTAATTAGGTGAAATACAGTATCTAACCATCACCTCTCCTCAGGCTTCGTAATAAAAATACAATAATAACTAAACATTTGTTTTACTTTTATGTTACCCAGAAACTGCCTCATTCAACCTAATGATAGAGGTAGTTCCAGTTGTCTACTTTTTAGCATGGGGGTCCCCATGTTTAAAAAAAAAATACCACAACAAAACCAAAGGAACCAAATAAAAGGAGAGCAGCAAAAAATATTTTAAGTTTATATCCATCCACATGCCCACCCATTAAACATAACATTAATAATTTGTTACTCTGCATGCATACATGGAAATACATTTTGCATACATTGTTACCCCCCCTCCACCACATTTAAAAACTAAAAAAAGAACAAAAGATAGGAGATCTACAATCAGGATGCTGAATCCTTTAATGGCAATATTATCTACCAGAAACATCTCTCCATGTTGGGACTTGCTTGTGTTGGGACACACTGTGTTGCTAGTATGGAGTCCTACAGTATGAACATGGAACAAATAGGACTTTTAAAAAAATATGAAATGGAAGTAATACCTCACTTAAAGCTCACAGCTGTATAAAATCATGTAAAAATAACAAGCCAATATCATACTGAGTTCTTCCATAGCCACCGGGATATAAAACAAATTAAAATGGTAAAGTTTTAATCTTTTACTTGTTTAAAAGAAGTGGTATTTTAAATGGATCTGAAGGAGTGTGTATAAGTGGGGAGAAAGGCATGAGTTTCAAACATACCAGCCAAAATCTGTTACATAACATATTTTACTAAGCTTGTGTAGGCAAGTGGCCACATCTTTAAGAGAGTGTTGCACAACTTTGACCACAGCCCTGGAGCCATTCTTTTCTGCTACATGTGTATTTTGACCATGTGAGACGTTGATCTGGATACATCAGGAATGGTAGGAGAAAATCTAAGGGGATATTCTGAATCTTAGCCTGTGAAGAGAGTGCTGTAGCTTGCTTCTGAGGACTTTAGCCTAATGCTGCCATTTCATACTGGTGGCCTTCACACGTGCTAGGTTACAATCTCCATAATCTAAGTGTACCATTTCTATGTGGCCTAGATAAAACTATCTGAAGGTCTTCCTTCTGAGGAAGGCTAGCTCTAGTAGATATATCCTTGCAACCACACAATTTCTTCTAAAGCATACTACATGACTGAGACCTCAGGTTCTGGTATAAAGGCACTTCATGGAAATAATTTAAAGCATACTTAAGGAAACAAATTATCTCTGTCTGAGTGGGGGCAGAATGTTTCTACCCAAACATTTTCTGCTTTAAAGTAACAGGTGTATGACTATGACCACTGAGTTTACTGTGTGACTAGCTCTTCTTTGACCAGATGCTAACATCGCCATCTTACAGAGTGAGCTGACTAGCTTCAGAAGCTTTTGAAAGATGTTGATCACCTGGACCTATTCACATATGGCTTCAGTTCCACATCCAATTTTAGGAACAAATCAGCCTTAGGTTGACTATTGTTGGGAGATGAACTAGAGAACTGCAACAAGAGGAAGGAAACCCATGCCTGCAAGTCTAATGAGGGTCAGAATTTGTCCTTGTAACCTGTTTTTCCTCTCTCTCCAAGCAACATCTCCATCCTAGCTAACAGAGAGGGAATTCTCAGTATCTCAAAATAAATATCAATTAATGTTCTCTGTGACACAGGTGTACCACATTCAGAAGTGACTTGACTCCACCAGCACCACCAGCACCACCAGCACCACCAGCACCAGCACCACCAGCACCACCACCAGCACCACCACCACCATCATCATCATCATCATCATCATCATCATCATCATCATCATCATCATCATCATCATCATCATCATCATCATCATCATCATCATCATCAT
>JAHTLZ010000204.1:50922204-50948350 GCA_023846285.1 Phrynocephalus versicolor
ATCATCATCATCATCATCATCATCATCATCATCATCATCATCATCATTCTTGGATCACTAAAAGGTTACAAACAAGCTGCAGGTTTGAATTCTTTGAAGCAGTTCATCATGTTATATAACCTGGGGATTGAACAGAAAGTCTAAACATTGGGGCAACTGTGATGCCCATGGCTTGTGAAGCCAGAATGTCAACACAGCAACATCTGCAGGATCTCCATCTATGGATATCTGCAAAATTCCCAGAACTTTGCTTGTGAATGGATTGTGTGGCTACTTTTTGAATTTACTACACCACAGGATTCTCTGCATTGTGTGTACAATAGTACTAGTAATTACAGTATTATGAATGGTGCTGGCTGCAATTTATCCACCTGAGCAACTGTGATCCAAATTACTCTTTTTTGAGAAATTTAGTACTGGAGCCAGAACTGATGAGTCAACTGCCTGAATGGATATGTGTGTGCTTCACAGAATAAGGAAAGAAAGCAGCCAATGTTTACAAGATACTATTCAAGGCTGGAAACAAACTCATAACATATTCTTCGAATGTTTCCAAGCTATTTGCAATGTCATTCTTTTCCAAAGCTGGACTTTTATTGATGATTGAATAACAACAACACATCCAACTGCATGCTCCTGCAGGGAAGTGTTTTGTTCAGTAAAACTCAGAATACAGCAACTGGTTGGCAAACATAGTCAAGGTGAAGAAAAACTAATCTTTCAGAATAGATCTAAAGTTTGTTTCTATGTAAAACAAAGTCTGCTCTGGTATTGAAAAGTTTCCCCATTTTTCTAGCTTATGACATATTTAAGGATTAAGAGCCACTGCGCATTCTCAGCCTTTGTTCCCTACATATTTGATTACAATTCCCATAAAATGACTATTGATCACACCAAATAAAAATAATGGGAATTTATCCAGTGGGTCAAAATACAGGAGCAACCTAGATAAGGGAGGTGAAAGTACATTATATGAACAGGAATAGGACAATAGGACAATGCAAAGAAGAAAGGTTGCTAAGCTTATTTCCCATCAGGGTTATTGTGGATAGCATACCTGATTATGAAATTTCTATACACTGAAACCCACTACCCTATCTACCTTAGCTGCCTCAGAATTCTGCTTCTTGTTAACTGCTGTCTCTTAGATTTATGCTGATATCCTGGCATTCCAACACATTTTTTTCTCAATCTGCTGCATATTTTTTTTCAAATGTGTGCTTTTAGCTCAACAACAACGACCAAAAGGAGATTAGCTTTATCTGTACTTCAATTCTTGCTGCTGAAGAAGAACAGTCTTCTCTGTCTTTCTTATTCACAGACCAGAGACCATCTCAGGCAGAAGTGTCTCTCCTTCATTCCATGGTAACAATGGACCCCCTTGTCCTCCTCTCCCCTCCCAATGTCTGCTTTTTGTCATGCAACTGTTGCAATGATAACTATCTAAGGATGATGAATGGATATATTTGCCCCAAATAAACAGAAGGAACTTCAAAGTTATTTACTATTTGAATAAATTCCAAATGTTCAGCATTCAAGAATCACAGCCCATTCAACTTCTTGAAATGATTTTACACAGTAGTATAGCAAAGCACAACTAGCACAAAATGGCAGTTCCTACTTTTCTAAATATGCGCTCAAAATTTGTTCATGGTGACATTCCCTTAAGTAGGAGGGATTATTAAGTTATAATGGGAGTAATGATTTTGTGCTCCAGAGAGGTTTTTTTTTGTTTTTGTATGAAGGAAAGAATTCGTTTGTTCACTGCTTCATTTATTTTAAAGGAAAGATAATGTGAAATGGCTCTGTTTTGCTATGTGTAAGGTGGTGCATGAATTATATTAAACGCTTGTTGCAGTTATATATAACCCTGAGGTTGGAGCTGTATACCATACTGCTTTCTCAAGCATGTGTTTCCAGTTTTCATGGTCTGGTTTAAAATATAAAGCATGACAACTAAATCAAAATCAGTATTTTCACAACATAAGAAAATAAATAACAAAGAGAAATCTTGGAAGCACATCTCAGAAAAACCATGTTCCACAGCTTATTCATGGAGTGTTCTTCCACAGGAAGTTCTTGGCATAGGGAGTGATAAGTGCTGGTGGCAGTTTCTTGAAGGAAAACTATATACTGTACTAAATCTTATAGTTCATTATCTAAAGCAGATTGGTTTTGAAGAAGCTACTTCATGACTGAAGAAGCTTCATGACTGACCACCGTGATAAATAAGCATGCTTTGTCATAGCCCTACCAACACAGCAACCATTTTACTGTACAGCTTCCTTGCAAACTTGAGCATTACTGGAATGGGATTCTGTCACAGGAATAGGAAGCTCGCAGCAGCAACCAAACTAATCCTAAGACCACACATATCACCAGACTGCCTCAATAGGGAACTTTCATAGCACGTGAGAGCAAGGTCTGTCTCTCTTGTTATTGGAATCCATTACAATATCTTGTAGTCAAGGACGTAGGTAGGGTCTTACAGATGAATATTCTAATGCCAAGTCCCTCTGACAACACAATGCTCCAAGAAGCTGACACAGAAACTAAGGACTGATCTGCGGTGTGTCCTTTTATTTTAGTGATCTGATCTCTAAATCTTGCTCCTTTTAATTCATTGCATGTTGTCAAATAATCACAGGGTGACTCTCTGAGACTTTCCTCGGTAGCTTCCCAAGATCCAGTTTCTGGTGGCTGTCTGGGACTATGCAGCTTATCCAAAGCTGCATGGTGGAAAGGAAGAGAACGCCATCAGCCACACACATTGGACTGGTCCATGGGCTAGCAAGCATAGATGGAGTTAAACTCCTGGCCTTTGACTCCGCAGCCGGCCACTCCAACCATATTTTAAAAAACCCTTTTTAAAAAAAGGAAAGGCAGATTATTCTTCTAGCTGTCACTGGATAGCTGCTTCACCCATTAAAACATTATTTTAACTTATTTGCCCCCCAGTAACAATACATATATACTATTTTACGTCACATTATTTTTATTTTTATTATATTACCGTATTTTCTGTTTATTGTATTGTTTGAATTGTGTTTATTTTGCACTGTATTGTACAATTGTTATTGACCACCCAGAGTGGCCTCATTGCCAGATGGGCGGTATAAAAATCCAATAAATAAATAAAAGAAATACTAAAGTATTTTATAACACTCCTTTCCTTTAAATACTGTATATGGTTTATGCTCACATTGAGCATTTACAAGTAACTGTTTACCATTCTCCATCACCTGTTTTCCACTTCTGACTTTAACATCAATTATCAGTAATCTGTTTTCTAAGCTAATTCAAGCACAGAGTAAGACACAGACATGGAATCTCTGTTTATGCTTGCGATTTTTCTCTCCTTCACTGCATAAATACTTTCTCTCTCTCATTCCACCCACTTTCTCTAAGCATTTTCAAAGAGCGCCAGAGTCCACACCAGTTGCCATTTAATATGTGTTTGGCTCAATATGGTAAGTCTATGGTTTTGCCGATTGCAGATAATGGTAGCATGATATGGTATTTCAAATGAGCACAATAAGATATGAATCCCACAGACAGAGGATGTGGGATATGCTTGTTTATTGAGAGACGGAGAAATTCACTTCTCAGACTGTTTTAAAAAGGCTTCCTTCCAAGGATAAGTTTGTCCTCAACTTCTAAGAAACATGAAATCCTAGAGCTAGGAGGAATTTCCAAAATTAATCTGTGAAATGGAGTCTTCAAAATTCTACATGGAGGGAGCAAGAGCACCTTGAACTTTTTCTCTCCACCCCCCCCCCCCCCCGTCACTCCAGTGTCAATATATGGGACTCTTAATCCTGCAAAGTGTACTGATGACCGTGATAACAGGGGTACTTACCTTATGAATGTGTTTTGGCTACAATATGCTTTGCCAACAACTGGTCTCCTATAGTATGACCAGAAATTACTCATAACATTAAACTACAATACAGTACTAGGTTTACACCAGTGTTTTTCATGGGTCCAGATGCCTATTGAGTCTCTATCATTCACATGCACACTTATTATTGTTATTCATGGATACAAGCATTGCCAATTACAAAAGGTGCAGCTTAAAGCAATTACACTGTGCTCAGAGAGTAGCAACTAAGTATGAATATTTCACTGGATAATGACAGAACTAAATTGAAGCCAAAACGATGTCTAATGGCTGGCATGCATATCCAGTGCTACACAATACAGTAAACATAATAGGAACATAGATTGTAAAAAGTATAAATCAAGGTAAACTGGAAATTGTAAAGCAAAAAAAAAAAAGAGAGAGAGAGAGAGAGAGAGAGAGAGAGAGAATTTAAACATCGGATATTTTCAGTCAGAAACTACACAATGTTCTAATCTGGAAATGACAAAGTCAGAAGAAAATGAAGTGGCTGTGGCAAGATGTAGCACTAGAGGTTGGGGCTATAATGCACAGTCCAAATTATATCCATCAGATTTCTAGGAAAAATATAACATTAAACATGAGCATCATTCAAGTCTGTATTCCAACTACAGATGAAGATGAAATTGAAAGCTGGTTTCCCCCTATCTGTCATACTGAGCTTATGCTATGCCAAACTGAAAGAACTCAAAACCTCTGTTATGACAGCATAACCGGTTAACACAGAATCAGCATTTTTCCTGAATAAAATAGGAAATTGTATAAAATTGGCTAGATTACAATAGGACCCACTTATCAGCAGGATCAGTATCTGCATCTTTACTGGTAGTACAGAACGGGGAAATTCTATTTGTGAAGCTTGTCATACTCTGGCCTCTCTTGTATCAGGCCATCATTCTAGATGGAATGGACAAATGGCAAAAGAAAATATTTGATTTTACATCCGGTCAGTTTGCCTCTGACTTATGGCAATACACATTTCCCTGCTGCCCAACACAGGCCCGCTGAGACACTCACAGAGAAGCTGCAGCTGGGACTGAAACTGCCTAGAGACATTAATTAGATTGGCACTTCTAAGCTTGGGAAGGAGAGGCACATACACATACACAGAGAGGGTGGAAAAGGAATGGCACACAGAACCATCAGCTAAGCCTGGAAAGGGGGGAGTCACATCAGTTAGTGACAAACCCCACAGAGACAATTTACACCAACAGAGGCATTCACACATGCCAATACTGTACAATTCAAAATATATCAACACCACAAGCAATTTAAAATGAACACTCCTCTGGCAACTGAATAAAATGTCTTACTTTCCAAACAAAAACCACACTTCCAATGCAAAATATCTGCACTTCCATGTGCATCATGTAGTCACCTTTTTAAAAATCAATTTCAAACACGTTAAACTTCATTCAATTTTATTTTTCCTGCATTTAACTAGCATGCCAGACATTTTGAACCACAATTCCCACAGTTCTTTGTCAGTGGCAATCTAATCTTGAAAGCTTGGGAGTTGTGGTCGAAAACATCTGGAGTGCTGAAGGTTCACATGCATTGCTATAGGACAACATCTGTAATAAACTTCCATTGACGTCTGGTACTCAGAAGTGCTTCCTTCAGTGCACAGGGTTCTTCCATGCTGAGTACACAGTATTCATGCCAAGCTTTGACTGTTAGTTCTTTGAGTTGCTATAACGTACCCAACTGGGTCCCACAAGCCTGAAGCCTGCCTATCTTTCCTTTTATGTATCATTACTGTGGGCTTTCAAGGGTTGGGCAATACTTTCATGGATGAAGCTCTGGTTTAATAAGAAGAATCTGCTCACAGGGTAGGAGATGAACAAGGGGATCATTTCAGAACAGGCAAATTCAATCACTGTGATTCACAACTTAATTTTCTCTCAATTACTATACTAAATTATGCTCTATATGGGTATGCCCTTGAAAAATGTCCAGAAACTACAGCATCTCCAAAACGCAGAGCTTTAGAGATAATTGGTAACTCATCTTGAACATACCTGTCAATTCTTCCGTATTAGGTGGGAATTCACGTTTTCTAAGCATCTTTCCTGCCATCATCCCGTAATAGTATTTTCTTATAAATCTCCCGGATTTTATAATTTAAAAAAAATCCTCTGAATGGCATGGGGTTGCTGCATCGGTGCCACCATGTTGGGGGCAGCATGCTCAATAGATGGTAGGGGCAGGGATACTGTGATCACGTTACAAATGGCAGCAGCCATGTTAGAGGTAGCTGTATGGGTGCTGCCATGTTGGGGGCAGCTATTGAGCATGCTCAATAGTTGGTAAGGGCAGGCATACTGTGATCACGATCCTTTATTTTCAAATCTGAAACTTGCCTTTGTTTTTTGTTTGTTTGTTTTGCGATTGGGAGCCCCTGCTGAAGTGGAAGGGGAGGGGAGGGGTGCTTTGTTTGGTTTTTTTTGCAACTGGGAGGGGAAGGAGCACTTTCTGGGTTTTTTTGCGATTGGGAGGGGAAGGGGAGGGGTGCTTTGTGTTTTTGTACATGTCTTTTGTTCACGTGTGCGCGTGCTGATGGCATGTACACATTATACCTTCCTCCTCCTTTCCCAGCTGGGGCTAGAGAAAACTTGACAGCTATGATCTTGAAACTTTTCCAGTTTATTCCATAGTTTAAGCAGAGCTTCTGGTTTTTACCCACAAAAATTCACAGGATACTTGAGAGGCCAACTCCTCCCATATCAGCCAAATTGAAATTTGAGATCATCAGCAGAAGATCTGCTGTTGCGTGCCCTGCTGTGTAGAGTGGCATGTTTATGAGACAATATATCCACTACTACAGCCCCTCATCTGTGCCATTCCCTCCCATGACTAATTAGGCTTGCTTCATCCTTGCTGTGGTTCTTGTAAGCACCCAAACATGTATTATTCCATGTAGCCTTTGGTTTCCAAAACTAGATTTAACAACTGGCTTTTAAAAATGTTTTAGATCTGTTTCTAATACATGCAATTATTGTACTGCATTTCACCTTGGCAGGGCAATAGGCTGAAAAGTGATTAAGAAACACAACAACACTATCCTATATGCAGTGGTGTGAATATTTTGACTAGTACAGTGACCCCCCTGCCTATTGCGGCGGTTAGGGACTTGACCTGACCTGCAATAATTGAAAATCTGCAGTATGCGAGTGAAGGTCGGATTGGGCCTGGGGGGGGGGCTAACTTGGGCCTCTTGTACTTACCCCCAGCCAGGCACTGCCCAAAACAGGCCTGTGAGGGCCTTCCCACGCCTTCTGGAGGCCGCCAAAGGGACCCCCTGTGAACCGGAAGTGACTTCTGGGTCGCCGAAAATCATTTTTGAGGCCTCCGACAGGCCTAGGAAGAGACCTTTGCCCCTTACCCCAGGGGGCCTTTTTTCATATACTATGGTCCCGCAATATAGTGGGACCGCAGTATATGAACCATGAAAGGGCAGGGTGACCACTGTACAAAATTTCTGATCATGCAGGCCCATGAAAGCCAGATACTATTAAGAATAATATATAAGTAAGAACTCTATCTCTTTATTAGCAATAAGCCCCACTGAAGTCAAAAGATTTACTTCTGCATAGATGTGCACAGGATGGAGCTGTAAAACAGCTATCTAATACACACTTATTTGGGAATAAACCCATTGGGAATTACTTCTGAGTAAACATGCAGAAGATTGTTCTGCAAGCCTGCAACGCTATGCATATTAATTCTAGAGTATGACCTATCAAAGAAAATATTACTTTTCGCCACATGAATCCAAGCATAGGATAGGAAATTACTGTATATATCTAAAAAATTTAAACCAAGTTCAAATAGGTTCAGGTTCAGTTCAAATCGGTAATGATCCAGTGATAAAACCACTGCTTAAAATCTTTTAATACTGTACTCAACAGCTACAATATAATTTTCTTAGTTCTGTTGTCGCAGGTCTAGATGTTGTTCTTAGAACGCAGTGTTCCTATTTTCCTATACAATACTAACAATACTTCCATTTGGCTGCATTTGTTCTAAACAAGTACTGTACTGAATGAAAGCACTACAGAAACAATGTGGTGACTTTTATGCTCATTACCCACACTGCAAATCCAGTCAAACTGAAAAAGGCCTTCAGTATCTAGCAAAATCTGGGCAGAAACTCAGCTTTTGGAAAGTTGATAGGAACTTATAGCCCATAGGTGGTGAGATGGTTCTACAACTGAACTGTTTCTATCAATCTCCCATACTCCCATAGGCTGAGAAAAATCTTCCGCACTTATTTTTGGGGTGATGCAGATAGCTAGAGGAAGAACGTAAGTAAAGAAAGTTCTATTGTGTTAAAGGGCGTCTACTAGTATAAAGTTGCTGTCAAGGTCTTGACTCAGTGCAGAGTAATTTTGCACCCTTTATCCATCACAATTAGAATTGAAAATTAATCACACTTTCTAATGAATTTGGCCAATTCATCGAAATTTGTTGATTCATATTCATCATAAATGGAGTCCCACTCCAAATATGAATTGATGAACTTCTAGCAATTTTTATGCATTCATTTGTCAGGCTATAAAATGCCCCCCCCCCCAAGGCACCTAGAGACCTTGAAGTATTCCCAAATTCCATCTACAATCCCTCCACATTTGGTGCAGATTGGATTTTCAATGTCTGAGTCAGGCATCCCCAAATAGGGCCCCCAGGAAAATTCTCCCCAGGCACCTAGAGACTCCAAACTTCCGGAGAGTCTTCCTCTGACTCTTATCTATAGTCTCTCTGAGTTTGGTGATTGTTGGGGTTTTCAAACCTAGTTGCTAAAGGGCACTTTCCTAGGGAGGCCATTTTGTGGGTGTATAACCCAGAGATGTCTGAAACCTAATCTTCACCAAACTTAGAAGGATTGTAGAGGAGAGTTAGGAGAAGCCTCTGCTTTCTCTAGGTGCCTGGGGGCACGTTTTTTTTTGGGGGGGGGCTTGGAAGTGCATAGTTTGTATGTCTGAACCTCAATCTTTACCAAACCTACAGGTATTGGCTTAGCAGAGTAGAGTGCTGAAACTGTTGGCTGCAAAGTCAGCAGCTGGGAGGCCCGAATCCCGGCTGGCATGCAGTGGAGTGAGCTCCCACTGTTAACCCCAGCTCCTGCCAACCTAGCAGTTCAAAAGCCTGTAAATGCAAGTAGATAAATAGGTACCATCATAAAAAGCGGGAAGGTAAACAGTGTTCTGTGTGCAGAAAAGTGTTCGGCCATGCCGGCCACATGGTCACAGACTTGCACAACACTGGCTCTTTGGCTTAAAATGGAGATGAGCACCACCTCTAGAGTCAGACATGACTAGCATGCCTGTGCAAGGGGAACCTTTACCTTTTACAGGCAGAGGATGCATTCTTGCAAATGTGAGGTCTCTAGACCTTTAGAGAGCTTTTAAAATGCATTTTAAAGGGGAGGGGCAAATCAATTTGTCAGTTCATCCCTGGAAATTCATCTACTAGTTGATTCATTAGCCCCAATGAATTATGAATAACCACAAATAACTATTTTTAAAAATTCGTCCCTATCGCCAATCCAAGTGCTTATTTTAGCATCATTTTTTGACAAGTGAACGGTTCCATAACAGCTTCAGACAGGGCTTCTCAAGTATCAACCTCTGTCTGCATGAAGAATGCCTTGCTATAGTAGTTCTTGTAATGGTGCACATCCAGAATAATAAAATAAAATGTAATCAACAATATTTCATGTTTAGCCACTATAAATGCATCTTACATTACTCTACTCAAAAACGACATTAGGCAGAGAGTGACAGAGGTGGTCCAGCACCCAATACAATGGTAGTTGCTGCCCTTTCAGCAGTAACCCTCTCTCACACACACACAATTCCTAAAGAACAAAAAATAAATCTTCACTACAATTTTTATTTATGTTGAGTCTCTCCTCTGAGAAGTTGTCGAGACATCTCCTTTTCCTTGAGAAATCTGGCCAAACCTAAATTTCAATGCCTATAAATAAGGTGCAGATCTTCTAAATGTCTTTATGCAGTATAGCACCAATCCTTCATTAATCAGATGCTCAGGGAAGGGAAGGATCTGTTTATTCACTTCTGATGCTCCCTCACAGCCTTAAAATACCAAACCTCGTGCAAGACAGTACAGTTAGCATATTGTTAGAAATCGGAGCTTCTTAAAGGCCGAAAGTTGTCTCACACAGCTTGTCAACCAACATGCCAGCAAACATTCCTCTGTGATTGGTCAGTGGAAGGCAAACACAGGCTTAATTTGCAAATATGATTGCTCAGGTCTCCTATCTCTGAGGAAACCTCCTATCTCTGAGGAAACCATGCTATGGAGAAAGAGGGAAAGACCATGAGTCTGAGCACCTCATCTAGTTTTTCCTTATGACAGCAGTTGCTAGCAGTGAATGACTCCTCTGAGATTGCAAGGATTGTCAAACGAACTAACAACGAAAAGAACATAAGCAAGTGAGCTAAACAGATCTCTGTAACAAGTAAGCCTTGTGCGACTGCCCATCAATTTGCTGTTTTTTAAATATGCATCACATACTTTCTAACGCCTTCATCTCATTCCAGAGAGAAACATGGACAACTGTTTTGAACAATATTTCAACATTTTGTCTCCCCTTTTTGAGCAACATCAAAACATGAAGATTCAGTCCAACTTACCAAACCGCTTGTAACCAAAGGACTGAACCTCCTCCTCCTCTGTAAAGTCGTCTGTTAAAAAAAAATCAGATAAAGCATAACTATAAGATGTTTACAGTAGACATTTATTTAAAATCCCACTTAGGAGTTTGCCACATCTAAACATTGTTCCCCAATCCAGTTCAAAATATAATGGGCATCTCTACCGCCCTTCTGTGACATCTATCCTTCATTGCTACATAGCTCTTGGAGTTGTGTTTGAATCACAACACAAGTACAAAACCATCTGGTCATGCTCAGCACAGCCGTCTGTATCTGCAGATTAGTGGGTGGTCCAGTTCATAGCTTTAAGAGAGCATACTTTTTTCTTAAAAATAGTATCCAGGAAGCTGCAAATATATGGCTGTTGTGACTAGAATAATTTAAACAAACACATAGATATTTAACCCTTGACAATATGCTAGGAATCCTTTGTGAGCAAGGAGATAGCTTTGCCTCATACGACTCAACTGCCAGAAAAATATCCTTGGAAGTGTCTTATCTGACATTCAATGCATTCTGATTGTCTTTTAGATAAAAGAGGAGCTGTAACCAGCAGCTTGCTAGGCTTTCATTTATTGACACCATCGTTTATTACTGTTAGGTATCTAAACCTAATAGATGCTAGACAAGACTGAAATCAGGCATTGCTTTGGTTCCTCTTAAGTCCTGATCTGTTTATACACTGTGAATTGACAGGGATGGTTAGTGGTTAAAGTGGTTGGTGGGGCAGAATAAAGAGCAACCAGACAGGTGTAGATGGGGCAAAAGTGGGTATTTACAAGTATGGAAAGTAACTCATTCGGTCATTTTTAGATTTAGATTTTAGTTTTGATTTATTTATTTGTGTGGCCTTAGCTATTACAAACACAGTCAAATAGTTTAAACAAAAGACATCAATAAACAGGCCAGGATTTAATACAAAAGATAAATCTCAATTGACTTGAACTGCTGAATCCTTATCAATACAAAATTTCCTTCTTAAATGTGATACTCTAAAGGCAAAACAGCCTATTTTTTCTGAGATACATGGCACATTCTCTCCCCCACCCCCCCAGGAAAACGTTTATCAGATGTGCATCTGATCTGTTGGGTACAGAGCCTGGCACACTGAACAAGGTTGCCCTCAAATCCTTATAAAAGGGCAGGTAATTAGGTTATTCATTCAATTAGGTTATTCTTATATTCATTTTAGAAGTCTGTAGCCTTTCTTGACTTGCTTATTGCTGATGATTATTGGATTTCCTTTCCTAGGGTAGAAACTTGAACTGAGCTCAAAACTACATTGACAGGAGCTCAGCAATAAGCAAGTCAAGAAAGGCTACAGACTTCTAAAATGAATATAACAAAGACAAATGTGATTTTGTAATGTACTGTTAGAAACATTAGATGCAACAAGAAAAAACAATAATGTATCAGAAGCAGGAAACTGCCTAGAAATGCCATTGGACCACTGGATGACAAGGGACTTAGCAATCCTAAAAGAAGATAAGAAGATTTCAAGGGAAGCTCAAATGAAAGAAATGTAAGGTAAATTCCTATGCCTGGATTTATATTACCTAGAAAAGAGTTTGAGGAACTAAGGCAAATTGTGATGACATGAAAAGGAGGCATAGAACTTTTTGACAAATAATAAAAAAAACCTAATTACAGCACCTTGTTCAGAGTTCTGAAAGAAAGTGAAATGTGAAACTGCCAATGCTTTAAGAAAAACACTACATATCTCTAAGATTGGTTTCTATTCAAGGATAAAGAAAATGGTCAATGTATCAGTAACATTTTAAAAAAAGGACATCCAAGGCAGATCCAGGAAATTATAGCCAGCCTAATTTATATTTTAGGTAAACAAGTGGAATTGGGAACATATGAAACAGGCAAAGAATATGTGTCCTTTTGGATGTTCTTTCACCATCATCCTACAGCACTGATTATGCTGGCTGCACATTCCCCATCCTGACATAAAAGGACAATCTCTAGTGAATCTGGGAGTTGAGTCATGGCTACTGGACTTCTTTTTGAGAGACAGAAACGTTTCGCTGTTCATCCAAACAGCTTTGGATTTTCTTTTGTCTGTTCTTACTCTCCCAGCCCTCAGTTTGAGTGGATGTCCCCTAGTTCTGGTATTTTGTGAGATGGAGAAGAGCTTCCCTCTATCCACTTTTCTTATGCCCTGCATTATTTTGTACGTCTCAATCATATTCCCCCTCAGGTGCCTTTTTTCCAGACTAAAGAGCCCCAAACGTTTTAGCCTTTCCTCATAAGGGAGGTGCCCCAGCCCAGTAATCATTTTAGTCACTCTCTTCTGCACCTTTTCCAGTTCCACAATGTCTTTCTTGAGATGCGGTGACCAGAATTGTACACAATACTCCAGGTGCAGCCTGGAGTTGAATTAAGAGTTCCTCTGTGACAGACACTAAGTACTCAGATAACAAAGGTACAACTTAATTGATGAACACTTAGTGTCAGAAATAAATTGGTCTGAAGTTTGTCTTGAAAGTATAACAGAATCCCTGAAAACAACATGGATTTAATAAATAACATCAGACTTCTTCACATCATAATTTAAAAAATGATAAAACCACTTCATCTCAAATTCTGGGTATTACAACTTTTCATTGCATCTGAAACAGAAAGGTTCAGCAGAAGTCAACCAACCACCTTTTCCCACTATGATTATGAGTATTTGGGGAAGAGCCTCATGGCACAGTGGTTAAATGCCTGTACTGCAGCTAAAACTGTGCTCACGACCTGGGGTTCAATCCCCAGTAGGTGGCTCATGGTTGACTCAGCCTTCTATCCTTCCGAAGTCAGTAAAATGAGTACCCAGCTTGTTTGGGGGGGGGGGCAATGTGTAGCCTACGTAATTAAACTGTAAACCACCCAGAGAGTACTTGAAGTGCTACGGGGCGGTATATAAGCAAAACACTTTGCTTTGCTTTATGATTTTTTTTCATGTAGCTGTCTACAGTGTATTAATTCATATAAAAGAACAAGTAATTGGAAAATTGCCTTCACAAGGGGATTATTTATGTATGTATTATTTATCCCTCCCCTCTGACCAAAAGGCAACTCTAGGTGGCCCCAGAGTCAGTTACTTATAGATACCAAGGGGATTATTCCAAAGGCAACTGTGCAATTTGAGGCCTACCCACCCAAGACGCATCAGCCTACAGTTGCTATGATATATGCAAAGATCACTACACTTCTTCACAGATTATCCACCACATCCAAAGATCAAAGGGGAAAAGTGCGGTATACATCAAATCATGAAGGAGGATATACTAATATGGTGCCAGGATTAAATTATATCAGTAATGACATCAAATGATTGTTGAAACGAATATACAGTGGACCCTCATATAACAAATGGTTTGTATAACATAAAATCTGTACAACATAAAAAATTCTGGAGATAGGGGAAATTTGCTTAACAGAATCGCCTATGGGGCAAATCCGTACAACATAAAAATGGTCACGATTAGGGATTACTCCATTTTCAATGCATTCCTATGGGAAATTTGTATAAAGGAAAATTTGCTTGACAGAATTTCATTTGGAATGAATTAATTCCTTTATACAAGGTACCACTGTACTATATTTTATAAATATAATACTGTATAGGTATTCACCAAAGTTTTAGAGCTGATCAATAACATGAGTTCTTAGGATTCCTATCAAGTGACATGGATTGGCTAAATTACTACAACTGACTGACCAGGATTAGATACATCTTTATGACATGCAATGCTTAATGTTTCCTATTTTGCAGTTTATGTTTCCAAATGGTTGTACAATTAGTTCAGAAGTGAACTACACAGATTTTGAAATGCACCTCTTTCTAGAATTTTATAGAGTAGCTGTGGGAAAGGGATCTATGATCATGACAGCATGAGAAACCTCCCACACTTGGCAATTTGTTCTGGAAGGTGAACTTTCATCATCCTTCCTTCTGAGCACTTGTTGATTATCTTTATGGAATCTTGTCTTTATGTCATCCTAAATTTTATGCATGAGTTAGAGGCCATCTCTTCTGTAAAATGCCTGAGATGGTATAAATGGTATTCTTTTTTAAAAAACTGTACGTTGTGTGAGCATTTTATACTCAGGATAGTGAGGTTCAGGGGGAATAGGGAATGGAATTTTCATGACACAAATCACAGAGGTGGACGAGACCTTTATGGGGACTGACTATAATTACACAACACTATTAAAGCTTTCAAGCTTTCTAAACTCTTTACCACACAAGGCAGTAAAATGGGGAGGGAGACCAGATAATTGAAGGGTGCGGGGCTGGGGAAGGCTAATTTAGGAAAGAGAAAAGTGGGAACTTTAAAAAAGACAAATAAAAAACAAGCACCAATAGGCTGGTATTATGTTTTGGTATGTCAACAGATAGTTTTGAGATACAAGAGTTACAGAAATAGAATGAAGACATTAAATGAAGAAAGGAGACCATACATTCTCCCATATGGCAATAAAGAAAATATCTATGCCACTATTAGCACTAAATAAAGGACAATGAAATCTGCTAGTCATGATGAAGACTGCAATCTGCAACCTGCAAATATGACATAGCCAGAATGTTTCATTCGGGTAGTTCTGAATGGGAATTTTGTAGCTGAACTGTCTGAGCCTCACTGTAGGCTCAGCTGGAAGCATGGTTTATACCTTATAAGGCCCCCCCACTCGCAAACAGCTCTCTTAAATAGGTGGGAATTTTTCCAACTAGATTACCCCACCTATGATTTTGCCCCATGCTACTCCTGGGGTTGAAAGGAGACCTTTCCTCTGTATAGGGTTTAGTCTTTCTTTCAGGGAAATTGGGTGGGGGGTGTCATCCGTTCTTCTCAAAGTATCCAGGGTAGAGACGGGCACGAAGTGCTTCGTAGTGCTTTAGCTTAATTCGTGTGCATGGCACCCAAGGTGCAGCATATCCCCCCTCCTCCTCCCCCTACTGGCTGCCCCACCCCCAAGCACCACCCAGAGTGTCCTTCATCACTACTAGCTACCATTCTGAGCAGGAGCCAGGGCTTCCCTGCCCCGCCTCCTCTGGCAGCTGGCCACTCAGATGAGGAGACAAGACAGGGATTCCCCTTGCTCAGCCAGTGAATGGGGCAACCAGCTGAGGAGAGGGGACATGAGCTACCTGTGGAGCCATATAGATGAATAGAGCTAAAGCATTTCATGCCCATCTCTAATCCAGGGTTTAAAGGGGCAGCCTATCATTTATTTATTTATTTATTTATTTATTTATTTATTTATTTATTTATTTATTTATTTAAGAACATTTTACCCTACCTTTCTCCTTGGAAATGGGTTAATAGGGATAATGAGGGATAATATACAGTCCAGTACAATTAAGGCATGTTCAAATACTGAGAACAGGGAACTGAGGAATATCTTACAGCATTAAAAGACAACATTACATTAAAGCTACAAGAGAACACAAGCAGTTAAAAGGAGAGTAAAATTCCATGTAAAGTTATGAGTGATGGAAACTAACTTTGAAAAAATAGTGTCAGTGTAACCACACAAGGTTATAAGTGGTTATAAACACAAAGTCTGTGTGATTCTATAGATTCATATGAAAGACACATAATAGGTAGTTCATCATTCAGGGAAAGTTTGCCTGAAGGGAAAGGTCTTTGCCTGTTTCCAGAAAGACAGTAGAGATGAAGTAAATCCTGGCCTGTAGTGGAAGAAGGTTCCAGAGTCTGGGCGCCACAGCCAAGAAGGCCCTTTCATGGGTTCTCATGTGATGTACTGTACCTGTGAGGATAGCGGGATGGAGAGAAAGGCCTCTCCTGATGACCTTAGCACCTGAGGTGGTTCATACTGTGAGATTTGATCTTTGAGGTAGCTTGGACCCAGGTCGTACAAGTTCCAGTTTTGACCCAGTAGATTCAAGCATCCTCAGTGGAAGAATCCTCAATGGGCATCTGGCAATAGAGGCCTACATCCTCTAAGAGGCAAGAGAGGCAGCAATTTTCAAGCCTGTATAAATCTTCCGCTACTATAATCCACATTAATTTATTTAAAACATATATAGGTCACTTTTAGAGGCAGAAAGTCTCCCAAGGCTACTTATATAATAGACTCACATATACTAAACAAGAGAGAAAATGACAAAATCGAAAAACAAATGTCCAGGTACTAAAATCTACCATATAATTACTTGTAAAGGACTAGAACAATCCAAAATTACACACTAAATAAGATAGACCACTAAAATTCTGGACCACTGCCTTTCTGGGGAGAAATTAAAAACCACAGATGGAATAGCAAGTTAGCAACACATTGGCTAAAAGCAAGCCAATTTCCAAATATTTTACAAAATTACAAAGAAAAGACAAAGGGTTGCTGAAACTATGGCAAGAATTTTTAAATTATAGGAAAATGTACAGTATTAAGATCTGAACATTGGGGAACCTAACTGAGAGAGCAGGCTGGTAAGAGTGTTGTATGGAAAAGAAACCCATAACCTCCTTTCAGATTCTGAAACAAGTGTTACAAATATTTCTCAGGAATGTTTAAGTGCAATCTTCCAATTTTCTATCATGAAAGTGGATGATTTCAGCACAGCTTTACGGTTCTTGTTCAAATGTTGCATGAACATGTCTTTGGAAGAGACCGGATGAATCTCAGGTTTCTAGGTCACTTCCACTATAATACTGGTAATAGTCTACAAATTTTACAATATGCCAGGTTAAGCCTCCCTCACCAAACAATGGCTCTCTAAACCTTGGCTCCCATCCAGAACAGAATGGCAGGAAACACCATGCAAGGAGCCAAGGAGAGAGTACAATAAGCTTTCCATTTATACAATGTCAAGCCTTTTTTTAAAACATCAGCCTTATACGAAATTAGCTCGGCGTGTGTGTGTCAGAATTTGGCAACAAAGCTGTTGAAACTCAGCAGGATACATTCCTGTGAATACATGTGCACAATACATTTATTTAACAGTAACCAAAAGAAAACTGGTTCTTACATCTTAACATATGTTATCTATTCTGGGATGCCTGGAACTCCAGAATTTACATTTCAGCCATAATACACATCTTCTTGTGACCCACTGAACTGCTTGGCCACCACGTGCAGTGTGGCAGCCAGATGGGGCTAGTCATGTGTGTGTTGTGTTGTTACAGTTGTGACCGACTCTTTGTGACCCCATGTCTATGGAGTTTTCTTGGCAAGAATACTGGAGTGGTTTTCCAGTTCCTACTCCAGGCGCCTACAGCACCTGCTATTCCCTGGTGGTCTCCCATCCAAGTACTAACCAGGCCCAACCCTGCTTAGCTTCCGAAATCAGGTGAGATCGGATGTGCTTAGGGCATCTAGGCAGCTAGTCCTACCATTAGACAAAGTAATGCAACTGCCGGTGGGTTGTATGTGCTGCAGCAATTCCTCATCTCTTCTCTCCCCCACCCACCCCCAGTGTACCCACCACTGCGATCTGTCAGGGCCAAGTGAGTCACATATCTTTTCCCATTAACTCCCATCACAGCTGGCTTCTACGTGTGGAACAGGGTGAAGGTGCTGGACCAGCCCTGTTGCAAGTCTTTGTAAGAATTTGAATCAAATTCATGCACAACATTTAAATTTGAGTAATGGAAAATATTTTGTGTGTGTGTGTGTGTGTGTGTGTGTGTCTGTCTGTCTGTCTGTCTGTCTGTCCAGATCTCTAATGATGCAATTATTTTGACAGTCCTCAGGTCTGGGGGGGGTGGAAGTGGATGCGGGAACAGAGACAGCTGTTTGCTGCATGTGTTAAGTCAGTTCTGCTGTTAGTCATGAAAAGGACACTTTTGAAAAAGGTTCAGGGTTTACATCAGCAGGGGATTTTAAAAGTGCAGAAAGCTAAGGTTTGTGTGGCAAAGACACAACCAGTAAAAATACAAAATGTGAAATTGACTTTGGCACTATTTATACAATCATCATGATGCTTGCATTACCAGATCAGTTGGGATTTTCAGTGAAGAATGTTTTCTTTCACAAATGCTATAATTTTCAGATTTTGTTTTACTAGCCTGATGATGAATTTCTGGGAAAACACTCCAAAGTGATTGTGAAATGTCTTCCAGAAAACAAAGTAATTATGGCCCACCGGAGAGACGACTAAGACCATGCAACACCCCTACATTAACAAAACCACAATTACTACCTAAGCAGGACCCCCAACATCGAAAAACTAAAAGTTCCACTAGTCCCTAGAAATATATCATTCATTAACCTTATCAGAAGGCACCATCTCACTAGAGCTGCAATGCTGTGCAAACTTTTTTGGAAGCAAGTTCTCTTGAACTCTGAAGGATTAGCTTCCTTTGACCAAATATGAACACCTTCTGACTATGACTGTCACAGCATGACCATTAACAAGGCAGAAACCACACCTTTGAAGCTAATTTAACAACTTCAAAAGGGGATTTGACAGATTCCTGGAGGAAAAGTCCAGCACAGATTACAAACCATGAGGGAGATGTGTAATCTCCAGGCTTAAAACTGGGGTACTTCAAGGGCCAGATGCAGGGGAGTGGTATCAGGAGACAGATATCTAGTCTCATGCGCTCCCAAACGCATCTGGTGGGGCCACTGTGAGATACAGGAAGCTAGACTAGATGGGCCGTTGGCCTGATCCAGCATGGCTCTTCTTATGTTTTTATGTTCTTAACTCTGTTTCCTCTACAATGGCTGCAACGTGCACCATGTGTCTGCATATCGTGTATGGAAACGATCATATTCAAATAGTACTGGCCGGGAAAATTTGTGCAGAAAACTTGTATTATATGAGAATAACCACGTGACCGACATTGTACCCAGATGTGTGAATCAATGCAAAATTCCTCTTCGTGTTGGTGGGTGGGACCTTTGGGTAGTGGGCGGCATACAAGCTATATAAATAAATAAATAATAAATAAAATATGACGTATGCGTGTAACAGCCTATTCTTGTTCTTTCCCAAATATGATGCTCACAGAATGGTTGCTAAGCTTCACATTTTATGATAATAACATTATAAATTGTATGTTAAAACAAATATGCATTGCTTTCCAGTTGTCACTGTCACTACTTCAGCTGTTGCAGTGGTGGCTTGCAGGACCAAACATATAAAACCCCTATGGATCTATAAATAAACACAGTTTAATTGCTCATCATTTCCAGGGTTCTACACAGCCCTTGCCACAGGATAACAATCAGAAGTCGTTTTCATATGGGCAGTGATACTTCCTATCACAACTGCCCCTTCAGCAAATTAAATTAGGTATTCACATAATTCACTTGCCTCGAAACACATGGGTCACAATAATGACAACTCTTCTGGAGCACAGAACTCAATCGCACATCATAAGCTGCAAATTGTCACTTGCTCATAGTTTCCTCAACGAAACTACAAGCAATGTGTATTTTCTACTCAGATTTATTTCCATGACTACAAAAATAATCTCAGGTTGCAAATTCACAATGACTTCCTGCATGTTCTGAAACATCTCCTTTGATGCATATTCCCTGGCGTACAGAGTTCTGCACTTTCTCCAGGACTTTCCATTTGCATTACTTTTGAAGAAGAAAAGCTGTATAATATAACCATCTCCTTTATCCAGCCACAGCCATGCCAAGCTGGAGATCCCCTTTCTCATTAGTTAAAAGCCACTGTAGAGTCATAAACGATGGAACCCTAACAGAACTATCCAATACGAATACGTTCATGGCAAAGAACCATTCCCAAAGCAAGCGCCTTGACATTCCAGCTTTTAACACATGCTAAGCAAATACCAAATATTTTTCCAGTCTACAGATCCTGAAGGGGGAAGAAAAAATGCCAAATACATTTCACAAGCCAGTTAAGCCTCGACTGGAACCTAATCATTACCAGATGGCTCGAAGCAACCCGAAGAACATCACGAAATGCTGGCAGCCCCCACTGCTCTCTCTGAAAAACTGCAAGGGGAAGGGGGGGGTAGGTTTTAAAACAGAGAGAATGGGAGAGCGAGAGAGGTGGTCAAGAAATATGTGCTGGAGAAAGCAAAAATTGTTGTGTGGGTGGGTAGATACTCTCCTGAGCAGATTTTTCCAATTAAAAAAAATCTTAAAAGAGGACCTGTAAACAACTTTCAAAGTTTAGCTTTTCTTAAGAACAAATGTCAGTTTTCATCATTCGTGGACTAAAAAGCAGAGATCTAAAGCCGCTTCACCCCCCCCCCCCCCCCCCCCCCCCCCCCACACCTCCGCCCCCCCCCCCTCCCCCGCTCTCTCTGGCAAAAACACCCCCCCCCCCGACGGTGAGCGCCACATGTTCTCCGCTGACATGGCTCATGCTCGCGTACAGCCGACCCGGTCCTTCCAAAATCCCTTCCGAAAACAGCCACATGCCTCGTCGCCAGCTTACCTTTCATGTTGGCACGCGACCAGGCATCCACATAGGAAACTTTTCAGGCGCCGAGGGGGGGGGGGCAAAGTTTGTTGCTGCTCCTTCGCAGAACTCCTTGAGTGAAGTTTCGTGGGGGGCTCCAGGGAGTATTTTTGTCAAGAGAAGGATGGCGCTCTTGGTGGAACACCAAGCCTCCCCTCCTCTCTCTCTCAATCTCTCTCTCTCTCGTTTGCTCCGGTTGCCTTCCAGGGCTTTTGGAGTGTTCCCCGTCTTGACCGGCCTGAACTCACGCGACTAGTGTTTGCCCCTCCTCTTCTCTTGCTCCGTTTGGGAAATGAGAGGCAGCGCCTGGCTCCACCGCCCCCCCCCAACGTCCCGTCAGCTTGTTTCTCCCCAATGCACTTTCCTCCAGCTCGCTTCAAGAGTTGGGCTGCAAATTGTAGCCTGGAAAAAAGTCTAGGAGCATAAACCCTCCGGCGAAGGAGGAAGAAGAAGAGGAGCAGCAGCAGCAGCAGCAGCAGCAGCAGCAGCAGCAGCGTTCGAAGGGAGGGAGGGAGGGTGTCGAGCGTCGCCCTGGTCCTGAGCAATAATGCCGGGACTCTCTCGCCCCGACGTGAGGTGGACCCTTCTGCTAGATCGGGGCTCCGATGGAGGAGGCCTGCTTGGGGGAGGGGGCCCGCAGAGCCATAGTGGAGGCTCCTTCCATATGGACTACCCCCCCACCCCCACTGAGGATGGGCAAAAAAGGCGAAGGGAGTCAGACCAGCTCCCCTTCTCCAGTCTGGAAAAGGAGGGCACGAACAAAGTTTGGAAAAAGACCCTGCAGGAAGGGACCTATAGATTATTGGTTCCCATCTTTGGGTAACCCACAACTCTCGGAAGCCTCCACCACCAGCTGTGCTGGCCCAGGGTTTCTGGAACTTGTAGGCCAATAACAGCTGGGTTATCCAAGATTGGGAACCACTGTCAAACTCCAAAGCTCTGCCTAAACCACTGAGCTCACCAGCAGTTCTACACAAAATGCAACACAAATCCTTTGAACGTGCATTGCCACGATTCCATTATCATGCTGAAGTAATAAGGCTAAAACCTAGAGTCCCAGAATCAAACATTTTCTAGAATTCGTCTAGAAAACAGCAGGAAAATTGTGACCTTCTGAAATTTCTCTTTCTCTCTGTGCACCTCCAAGTTCTCTCAAAACATGCTCCCAAAGTTATGGTGACTGACTGGAATAGTGTGGGAGGTGTAGAGGAAGCAGAGGTTACAGCAAACCAGCAAAATTCACCAACCAGCTTCCTTTCTAGAGCTGGAAGTATGTGCACTAATCTTTACATTTTTTGGAGATAAGTTTAGTTCTAACACTTAGGCTTTGAACATCCAATGAGATTTGATCCACTTATAAAATGGGTAAATTCAAAGTAATTTTACTTGTCACACAGTGCAAAGTTTGATTCAAATTAATCCAACTCTTTTGTTCCTGGTGTCAACCAGACTACAAAGCTGCTCGACACCAAACTCTGTCACGAACATGAAGCATCAATTTCTGAACCTTTCCATATAATTTTTCATGACTATCCATGGAATTGCTGTGCTAAGCCTGAAGAAGTGGAATTCTATACATGAAAGTTTGCAATTTGTTCAATTTTTAGTGGTCCAATAAAAGGTGTCACTTATTCAGACTTTTGTGTAATGTTGGGGACAGCATGCCCTTTCCTTTGTTCTGACTGGCCAAGTGAGATGACTTAACTTGTGAAAGCAGAATCCTTGCTATCTTGTGTGTTGACTTGTGATGATCCAAAATCCAGAACCTTCTTGACCAAATTGTCACATCCTTCTTGTTGCTGTTTCTCAGTCAGCCTTGCTTTCTGTTACATACATGGTAGGCTAAACAGAGTGGCACCCTCTATTGTTCAGTCGTTCAGTCGAGCCTGACTCTTTGTGACCCCATGGACCAGAGTTCACCAGGCCTTCCTATCTTCTACTGCTTCACGGAGTTTGGGCAAATCCATATTGGTTGCATCGATGACACCGTCCAACCATCTCATTCTCTGCCGTCCTCTTTTCCTTTTGCCTTCAATCTTTCCCGACATCAGGGACTTTTCCAAGGACTCCTCTCTCCTCATGAGGTGGCCAAAGTACTGGAGCCTCAGCTTCAAAATCTGTCCTTCTAGTGAACATTTGGGGTTGATTTCTTTCAGGATGGATAGATTTGATCTCCTTGCAATCCAGGGGACCCTCAAGACTCTCCCTCTATCATCGCCCAAACTGCATACCACCTGAAAATCAATGTTTGGCAGCCACATGAGCAACCAAAACAGAGATGGCAGGACACGGTCAGTAAGGACATGTGAATCATCAGCCTGTACACTGAAGATACAGGGTGAAGGGCAAAGTGGCATATCAGGATCTGGAAAGTGAATCCTGCACCTGTGGGAAAATGCTAGGCAGAAGAAGACATGTCTTCAGAGACTAGGACTCAGAGCAGTGGTTTCAAACTACAGGAAAAAGATTCCATTTGAACATTAGGAAGAACTTCCAGATGGTTAGAACTGTTCAAAAGTGGAATATGCTGCCATGGAGGGCGGTGGAGTCTTCTTCTTTGGCAATTTTTATGCAGAGGCTGGGTACTTTGATAGGGGTTCCTGTATGGCAGGGGGTTGGACTGGATGGCCCTTGAGGTCTCTTCCAACTGTATGATTCTATGATTCTACATGGCAGGCTAAAACCCTCCTCTTCCCAAAGGGTTTCAGGCCTTGAGTTTCCTCTGCTGCTACTTCTTAGGATTATATTGCTTCCCCTTAAAATCATTTCGATATCTTAATTTTCTAGTACTTTATTATCATCATTGGCTATCTTACTTATTTTTATGGTAATATTTCTGACTTTGTGTCTGAGGGCGTTTAGTTGCTGTCTTTATTTTTATATTTGTAAACTGCCCTAAGGATTTTGTCAGTTGAGTAATGTGTAAACTTTAAAAATAAACATCTACTGCTAGGAAAACGACTGGAAGCAATCAAATTTCAGTGGCGTTCTTAGGCAACTTAAGATCCTGGCGATAATGGACTTGAGGGCGGATAGCTTTAGACAACAGCCATGTGTATTACTTCACTTTTAGAAATACACAATTAACATTTTCATCCCACCCTTGCTATTTCATGCTTTACGGTTTGTACATTCTTGGTATGTTAGAACCAAACCCAATAAACAAACTCTATTTTCCTATTCTGATTTGAACAAATATCCTCTGGGCATGTGCAGTTTTGCCTTTTAAACTCATTTTAATCCCGGTTCCATAGTCAAGGAAGAAAGAAAACGGCCTAGGCTTCTGATGTTAAACATCTGCGCTTGAAAACAAAAACCGCTGTAATGGGGAAAGTGTAGCATTTAACATGAATAGTGTTTCTGCAAGCACACATTCCTGCTTGGCTGTCCCCCAATGGAAACTGTGTTTGAAAATAAGGAGAAAGGGTCCTGCTGCGAGCGAGATCAGCCTGTGCTTAGCCAGATCTTGATTCTGGAACTGTCTGCCACCACCCACATCATGTGTCCATCTCTGGAGGACCTATTGGGAATCCATAAACAGCGGGCCATTTAAGCCCTCTACAGTGTGTAAGATGCCTTTTTCAAGAAGAGATGCTTGTCTAGTGGAGTCTGAAAAAAATGGGGAATAGGCTGATAAGCTGACTTCTTTTCTAAGCATACATGTGTCTTGGTGCTATTATACTTCCTCCCTCTTCCTCCCTCTTTCCTCCTTCTTCTTTCTCCTTCACTTTAGCTGGCCAGAGTAGACTTTCATGGTCCAGTCATAAAGTTCAGCAATCTTTTCACCTGCACTATCTAGAAACGGATTTCCTAGCTAATGAACACTAGGTTTGCATTCTTGTGTGACTTGCCACCATTTCTCTAGAAAGGGTATTCCTGTCCTGTCATCAACAAGTTCTGCATTGTGTTGCTGCATTTTTGCTGGGGAAAGGACCAAATCATCCATTCCTAATTATTCCAGGCATGGAGTCTGCCCTTTCAGAATTCCACACGCTAGTCATTATTTTCCTTAAGCAATTCAATTTGATACCAAGATATTTGTTTTCCTTTTCAGTTTCTGTTGGTTCAGCACCATCTATCTGCATGTGAAGCAGGGATGTTTTTGTCCTCCTGTTGGATCCCTTTTAGGGTGTGGTGGCACAAACCATAAGAACCACTGTTGAATCAGTTTTTTCATGCATAACATTGATTTTAAAGTCCTGGCTACACGATGGATGAGAAAGCCTGGATTTTGTTTGCCCACAATGCAGTTGTTTTTTTTTAAAGAGAGAGGTGGGTTGGGATTTTTAAAATTACATTGCTATATAAATCAATTCTCTTCCCATCAGTTTCACCTATGTGAACACTACTGTTGTTGGAAATTGTGCCTCTTTGTGGAGGTTCTGGGCTTCAGATGGCAATGGCAGTGATGTTTTTTTTCTGCTTTTTCAAATAAATTCTATTCAAAAGGTTAGTGCCACAACACTTCAGCAAAGTAATTTTAGAAGTCTCACCGTGTTCCAAAAAACTCTATCACAGCGCTTCAAAATTGGGCTTCCTTGTGCATTGTTATGACCTCCTTCCTCTCTTTTATTTTTGTCTTGTATGTGTGAAGGCAATGTTTGTGAATTTAGGGCAAAACCTGGCTGAAAGGGGAGGTTTAAAACCAACCACTACTCCACGTATGTGGTGTCCTCTCGGTGCTGAATTCCTGCATGCCTGCTTTGGAATAATGATAAAATAAGGAAGTCAGTCATAGCAGTACACATTGCATTTAACACTGTATGCAATTTGACTCACATTTAGACCATTTCCCCAAAGTACCGATCTCTCTTCCCTGCTCAGTTAATCTGGCAGTTTTCAGATTGAGAAAAGCTTTTTATTTGGCATACAGAACTTTTGCAAATGAAACTCCAGGAGATGACATCATCGTCTCTGCTGTGAAACAAGTGGCAAGGGCTTCATCTATCTTCCTCCCTTACAGTACAGTGTTTTATTTTTAATAATGCATTTACCTGGAGTAAATGTTGAACCTGTCTGTAATTTCTTGGTTTCTGTTAAATAGTCAGAGGCCTCGAAATAGTTCCCCCATGAGGAAAGGTTACAGCATTGGAAGCTAAGTGTTGTTGTTGTTGTTGTTGTTGTTGTTGTTGTTGTTGTTGTTGTTGTTGTTGTTGTTGT
>JAHTLZ010000204.1:50961583-50978081 GCA_023846285.1 Phrynocephalus versicolor
ACAACAACAACAACAACAACAACAACAACAACAACAACAACAACAACGACGACGACGACGACGACGACGACGACGACGACGACGACGACGACGACGACGACGACGACGACGACGACGACGACGACAACAACAACAACAACAACAACAACAACAACAACAACAACATGGAGATGGTACTTCAGAAAAACTAAATATTATATATGCCAAATGTTTTGAGAAATATCAGAACAGTGAGAAAGAACTGGGGACCTATTTGCATTCATGGCAGAATTTTGAAATGTTACAAAAGGCATGGCATAAAGTTTCTGAAGAGGTTAGAGAAATATTGGAAGTTAATACTGTATTGAAAGGCATCAAAATGACATTATTGCTTTCAGTAGAAAATGATGATAAGATCATAATGATCATAAAGAGAGATCATAAAGAGAGGTCATAAAGAGAGATCATAATGGATATGTTAATAACAGCTCAACTGCATATTGCAAAAAATTGGAAGCAAAACTGGGTTTTCCAGTTGCATGAATGGTATAATGAAGTTTGGAAAAATGCAATTAATGACAAATTGACTTCTGAAATTAAGTTTAAACGGGAGAGTTAAAGATTAAATGAGTTGTGAAATGAATTTATAAATGCTGGGTTGTAAAGGGAAAAGCCAAACAAAGATTATATATATTCTTGGAAGTGATATGAGGACAATTAAATGAAGAAGGCTAAATACAGAGAAATAAAATTATGTCATTATATAACATATAATGGCCTCCAAGGTAAAAAGAACACCAAGTTTTTGTGGCGTTAATTTTAGTATGTAATTTATGTGGATCAAAAGTTTTTTTTTTTTAAAAAAAATAGACCATAACTAGATGTTGAAAATCCTTAACTAATGAAAACTTACAGGGGGCATTGGAAGGTACTATCTGATAAAAAGAGCTGTTTGACAGTGGAAAGGGTTATGTATAAAGGTGGAGATTAAATGGCCATGCATGGACTATCTACAATAGCTCTTTCTGAGAGATAGGATCAAGTAGTAGTAGAAATAGCTTCCACCCACCTGGTCATATATCAGATATTTTTCACCTCAGGACTCCTTCATTGGATAGAGGACTAGAATAGATGACCCCAGGGCTCCTTACAACTCTATTATTCTATAACAGGTAAGCAAGCAACAGCAGCAAGAACATTAGGGTCCGGAATTGGGTTCTGTGTCTTATTGGGCACCCAACAATGTTGACTTGAAAGAGTAGTCCCAGGGCAAAGTTCACATTTGTTGAAACAATGACCTGTCTCTGATTTGCAAAAGAGTAAAACACTGTAGGAAGAGGATGTTTACAGAAGAGATATTTACAGAGAGGGGAGGCAGCTCTGGAATACAACAGTGTTATCTGAATTCCCCATAACACTTTAGTGAATGATGGCTGATGTGGATGCAGTCAGTGAAATCAGACCAAGTAAAACCGTCTGTCATCTAATTAAATGCCAGACTGACAGATGAACTGAATATGAAGCAACTGCGCAAACAGAAGTTGCAAAAAAGAAACGTCTAATAATTAAAGCTGCAGGGGACTTTGCAGAATTGGACAAAATTTAAGACATTCAATACTCCTTTCAACAAAGTTCCCCTGCAACTTTACTTAGTTATAAGCCTTTCCTTGTCGACATATTTTAGCTGGCTGGATAGTTCGTGGTGGAGTAACATATCAGGCTGTATTTTGGGGACTCCCATGCCCTTTTTATCTCACTTCCATTGGATAGTGGGAAAGCAATGCCTCAGCGGTGCTAAGGGGGGCTTTAGGAGAAGCAGCCATTCTACAACATCAGTGTGGGCCGGGTGTGGAGAAACCGCCATTTCCTCTCATCCCTAGAGGCCTTTCATGCCTCAGCCTTACTCTGGTATATTGCAGAGCAATGTTTCATGGTTTTGCACAGCAAATCTCTATGGTGTTTGTTGCTTTTTCTTCTGCATGAGCTGACCTTATATTAAGAAGAAACCCCATGGTTATTGCATCCCCCTTCCAGATGTGGAGGACTAGTGCTTACTGAAAGAAATCTAAAAAGCTTAAGTTGTTGTTATTAGAAGGTTTTGTTTTCCCATCATGAATAAAAACCTTACACTAAAAAAGGAAGAACAATAAAGCAGTAAAATATCATCCCTAGAACAATATTGTGAAAATATCTGTTAATAATTTCATGAATTTCATGAATATAATATTGGCAGAGGGAGGAAAATATATTGCTTAAAAACAAATGTTGGACCGAAAACTACTGTAATGGTACCTCTGTGGCCGGTGTATGCATATGTTATAAATGTGTGATTCATTCTGCATCCATTGTTTCAACAGGGAGGATATTATAGCTTTTCCACATGTAGTTATGGCTCCATCATATTTTTGAATAGCAGGATAAAGTGGGATGCTTTACTTTGCTTTTGAGGATGATACTGGTGTATCAGACAGATCAATGTCACTGAACTCAACATTTAAAATCATACCCCTACCATAGTTTCTTTGTGGAGGTAGAAAGGAGGTAGAAAGAAATCCAGAACCTAGAGGTGATTTATTCTTCCTACACTGAATATGTGACCCTTATACCATGCTAGATATTGTGAGTCTTCTTTGGCCCCTACATTTGTGTTGTTACTAGATGTTCTCACCAAAGAAAGAGTGAAGTACAGTATATTGATCCAGAGGTGTAGCTAGGGTTTGGACCACCCGGGGACAAAGACAGTTTTTGTGCCTACACCTGCCCCCAACTGCATCTCAGCCACCGAGCAAGGGGTGCCCAATACTGGGGGAACAGCAAGGGAAGAAGAGTCCCTCTTTCTCATGCTCTCTTCGGGGATCTCCTGGACAAGGCTCCCCTGTGCAAACCACACAGTGTGTGGATTGCGCCAAGCAGGTGATTTTTTTTCAAGCATCACCTCCATTGCACACTTCCCCCTCCTCCTTTCACTGGCTAAGGCTTGGCGATCATTAGCCCCGGGAAAGGAGGAGAGGGAAGCAGGTGATGAGACTTTTTTCCCAAGGAGCACCTCCATCGCATGCTTCCTTCTCCTCCTTTCTCCCAGGCTAACAATCACCAAGCCTTAGCGCGGGTGGGGGGAAGGAGGTAGGGAGTGCAATCGATGGAGGTGCTGCTTGGATAAAAAAAATCACCTGCTTCCCTCTCCTCCTTTCCCCGGACTAAGGATTGCCAAGCTGTAGTGGGGCGAAAGGAGGACTGCTGGTGGGATGGCGCATGGCTTCCTCCTGCTGCTCCCCCTCCCGGTGCCCCCAGATTGCGGCACGCCCTAGGGCAAATGCACTCTTCCGCCCCTCCCTAGTTACGCTAGTGTACTGATCACTCAGATACTCTATCCATTTAGAAATTTATCCTGTCACCAATGGACTGTACAATAATGCCTCCCTAGATCTCTGCAGAAGCTTGTCAGAAGGAGGGGCGAAATGTCATTTTGATGTTTTATAATGTTTACTGCAGTTGCCCAAAATAAGAATTTGAATGTTGTGCCCTTATTCTTCCTCTTCCTCTTCCTCTTCCTCTTCCTCCTCCTCCTCCTCCTCCTCTTCTTCTTCTTCTCTCTCTCTCTCTCTCTCTCTCTCACACACACACACATATGCATTTTAAAATCTATTGTTACTGACTAGTTTTAGAAGCCAAAACCTTTCATTTATATTTTCCTTTTAATTTCTATTTCATTAAGATCCCCAAATCATTGCAGCCTCAAAATATAAGTATACATTTTTTTAACACTTAGACTGCTAACAGCTGGGATATTTCTTGTTTATTTCCTCATGTTTTTTATTGAAGTTATTTCCGCGTGTGTTATGTTCTGTCAAGTTTTATTGGACTTATAGCAACCTTAATAGGGGTTTCAAGGTAAGTGAGATATTTAAGGAGTTGTTTTAAGAGCTCCACTCCTGCAATGAGTGTCCATGGCTAACTGGGGATTCAAATCCTGTTTTCCATATTCCTAGTTCATTACTCTATCCACTACACCACACATTCCATTGTTGCCCTGCTCTTAAGCAGTGCTGGCCGTGTAAATTAAAGCACCATAACATTTTCTTTGAAAATAATTTGGTCACAACTTTCTTGATTACAAAAGGAGACACTCTGCTAAGCGTTTGGTTGGATGCAGTTCATCAGGAGGCCTGCTTGCCACTGGATGAAAACCTCAGTCTCACTCCTCTGAGAGACCACCTGGAATGGCAGCCTTCTGGACCCACACAGTTATAGGTCACTCTATGGTTCACTGCCAATTCAGGGGCAGGGGTAACCACCATCTCACCCAAGCTGGGATGGTCCCTGGTCCCCCACTCTTGGTTCTCACCAAAAGTTTCCATACTCTGGCTGGATATGCAGGTCCCCATTCTTTTACCCTCTGGATCCGTCCCAATGCTCAAAAAATGCCACCACAAGTTGTGATTATAGAAAACATGAACGACACAGAAACACATAACTTTCATCAGTTAGGGAAGAAGGGAGGGAGGGAGAGTGCAGTTCTAGCCCCCTTTTAATTATTTGGTCTCCAGATTCAGTTGGAGGCCACTCACTTCCGGGTCAGCTGCCTGCTCATACTTCTCACAAGTTTACAGTGGCCAATCGGTAGCAACCAGCTAGATCCACCCTCCTCCATTTCCTATTTCTAAGGCTCCCTTTTAGCGCCACGTGTTGCCTCCATTTTGGGGGCCCTGGGAATGCTGTTGAAAGTGAGAACCCAGCCACTGTTCGATGATTTATATAGTGATGGAATATTCAGGCAGGAAACAAAGCAAAAACAAAACAACAACAAAAAGCAAAAAAAAAGCAGTGTCCTGCTTATATACTGCCTCGTAGCGCTTAAAGCACTATCTGGATGGTTTACAATTTAATTATTCAGGCTACACATTCCCTACCCCACCCCCAATCCCAGCAGCAAGCTGGGTACTCATTTTACCGACCTCGGAAGGATGGAAGGCTGAGTCAACCATGAGCCGGCTACCTGGGATTAAACCCCAGGCCGTGAGTACAGTTTTAGCTGCCGTACCGCTGTTTAACCACTGTGCCACAAACTGCATTAAAAGAGTCTGATACAATATAAACATTCAAACAATTAATTTTGAACAATTAATGTTTTGAAGTTTAAGACACGATATATTCATGGAATCTCCAGGCAGAAATGATCCACTAAACTGCATTAAAATCTAATGGAATCTAAACATAAAAACAATGTTTCAAAGTTTAAAACACTTAAAGTTTTTTTTAAAAAAACCACTTTAAAACAGTCTAACAACTTAAACAATAAATAAATATCAGCAAACTGAAGGACTGAAGATCAAGCAACAATCTCCCTCATTAGCAAATGTACAGGGAAATCTTCATAAATTAATGTGGTGCCAAAATAAAACCACTGTTGACACCAGTCAAAGAAGGACAACCTAATAATGACCATCCCTCATTTCCAAAGATTAGTGTGTTGGGGGAGGTGGTTTCTAAGCATCCTTTACTTGTCACCATTCCATGTTTTCCCACTGCTTTTTTCATTTGTTCCAAAAAAATACATTTAGGGAGGGAAAGACAGACGAGTGATGCAAGCCATCTCTGAGTTTAATATGGAAGTAAAATTTATCCCCGCTGATCAATGAGATGAAGCTATTAATCCAGCAAATAAACAGACTCAACTTTGTAGCCCTAATAAATCTTAAATATATACTATGCTGCACTTTTTGTGTGGGTGATTTGGGAAGTGATTTAAAGACTAGAGAAGAAAATCAGAACTCTAGGGATGAATTGGAACAGAGAAAGAGAATGGCTGTGCCAAGGAGACATCGTAGACTTCCTGACTCCGGGTCCCTGCATACAATCATCCTCTCTTTAGAGGAAGAGAAAATCTCCTAACACTACACATTCCTCTACCATAGGGAGTCTTTGTGATTGGGTATAGGAACTATTTTAATTGCTTAAATAACTTCACAGTGTGCAGTGGGGAAAGAGTAAATTTGTGAGCAGCTTTTTCAGAAAGAGAGACTCCATGTCATTTTGTGAGAGCAATCCATGTGTAGAGAGACAATAGGACTGGCAAAGAAATACTATGATTAGAGATGGGCACGAATCAAAAAAATGGCATTTCTTTTTGTCGTTTGTTGTTTGGAGGGTCCGTTTCGGTTCGTTTCTGTTTTTTGCGAATTTGTGCAAAAAATTGTTTTCATTTTCGTTCGTTTCGTTACCATTTCATTACCATTTATTTCAATTTTTTGTGATTTTTTTTTTTTTTAGGATTTTAAGCAATTCAGTCATATTGCAGTAACGGAAACGAAATGCACGACAAAATTTCCGGTGTTTCTCTTCGTTTCGTTTCATTTTAGAGACAAAATTTGTTTGTCATTTCGTTACATAACGAAATGAAAAAACGAAAACGGAAACGAAAAATTGTTCATTTCGTGCCCATCTCTAACTGTGATAGATAACAAAATTATGCTGTAATTTAACCCAAAATTACCTTACACAGGATGCCATAGTGTTTTGATTCAAGGTAAAAGGTGGGCTTAACCTCCTTTGAACTTTATTGCTCTAAGGGACTCTTACACTAGGCACAGTGAGGAATCATACTGCAAACCGCTGGCTCCAGCCAGAGACCTAAGCCACAGATCTAGCCAGCAGTTCATCCAGCATTACATATCTTCTGGGCAGCCGCGTATGCACGGTGTTCAAGTTGGTGGCAAGACCTTGGCCTGGGAGCGTGGGCGACATTCGACTGGAGGGGGTTCCGCAGAATCAGATGGGATGCATTCATGGAGTCTGCCTCCCAAGCTTTAAGCTCCGCACCCACTGCAATGTTTCTGATTCACCTTGGCAGTAATGACCTCCCACGTCTCCCGGGCAAGGCCCTCATATTGTGCACCAAAGCTGACTTACTGTGTTTCTTCAGGTCCTACCCCCATGTGCGAGTCCTACCCCACCTTGTATGGAAAGGAGCCCGAGATCCTGAAAGAATCAACCGGGCTCAGAAATGTGTCAACGGGGAGGTCGGCAACTTTGTTCGCCTCCACGGGGGCTCAGTGATCTCGCACCATGCTATCCGGTATGGCAGCCCCCACCTTTACGGGGCTGACGGCGTGCATCTATCTGACCTGGGCCTGGAGCTCTTTCTGTCGGACATCTAAGGGGGAATCTGTGCTGAGTTCCTTGTCTGAGTGGGGGGAAGCGGGCATACTGCGTAGCCCCCCTTCCGGTGGTGGTAAGAGCAAGTGGTGGTTAGTCCCTTAGGGAAATAGGACGAAATACAGCTTAATATGAGGGCAGCCCTTAAATTTCCCACATTAGGCTTAGAAATAGAAAGGACAGTAAATATTGATTTATGACCATTGATGTAAAGATTGGCAAAGGGCTGCCCGTAACTCTATTGCTCTGGGGTACTGCCCCACCGGGTAATACTGGAGTTTGTTTATGGGGAAATCCCCCAGAGCCACTTGCCCCTTTCAGGTTCTCCCATTAAATACTAAACAGTAGGATAAATACTACAATGAAATATTAATAAAGTGTGGCCCATTTTTAATCCCAAACGTGTCTCGTCTCTTTATTTTGGGCTGGCTGGACAAAGATCTAGCCAGCAGTTCATCCAACATTACATATCATTTGGAGGCAAAGAAGTCACAGGGTTTCACATTAGCTGTTGCCAGTCTGATTCTTCCAAAGACCAACCTGACTTCTGAAGCCATAACAAAACTGACTTTGATTTTTTTAAGGCAGTGAAGACTCTGTTTATGACCTAAGTTTGATCCCAGGCTCACGTAGCCAGCTCGAGGTTGACTCAGCCTTCCATCCTACTGAGGACAGTAAATTGAGAACCCATTTTGCTTGTGAGGGGGTAATGTGTAGCCTGCATAATTAAATTATAAACCACCCAGAGAGAGGTTTAAGGCACTATGGGGTAGACATGGGCACGACTCGGCGAAATTTTCATTTCCGTTTCCGTTTGTCGTTTCCGTTACGTAACGAAACGACAAACGAAAATTGAGCTGGAAATTGAACGAAACGAAACAACCCATGAAAATTGTGGTCGTTAGTTTTGTTTCCGTTACTGGTGGCGCGCAATGAAATGAGCTGTTTTTTAAATGTTAAAAAACGCCCTGGACATCCATAAAAATGCAGTGATAATTATTTATACTGTCTGATAATACCTACCAGGGGGGTGGGGGGTCCTTAAAACATGCATTTATGTCTTCTCAGATCGCTGTATTTTTTTTCCTTTAAGGGGAGTTGGGGACATTGACCCAAAATGGCTCCCAGATGCCTAATATTGATTTCTTGGTTATTAAAACGCCCTGGACATCCATTACAATGCAGCGATAATGTGAGAATTATTTGAAATTATTACCTACCAGGGGGTTGGGGTCCTTAAAACGTTTGGTATTGTCTTCTCCCATCGCGATAAGGATGACAAAATGGATGTCGCCAGCCACTCCAGCCACAACATGGAGGCAAGCCATGTGATGGGATCATGTAAATTCTTGGAAAACTTCAACCAATAGCATGCCCAGGTTGCAGACTGGGCAGGTCTGGCAGCCACAGAGGGCATAAAAAGCTCTGGCAGCCCCCAGAAATGCTTTAAAATCGCGCAAAAAGCAGGTAGAAACGACAAACGAAAAAACGAAAAACGAAACAACAAATTTTTGAAAAATTTTGCGACAAACAGAAACGACCCGAAACGGACCCGTCCCGAAAAACGACAACTTGGAAAAAAATTTTTTCTGGTCGTGCCCATCTCTACTATGGGGCTCTATATAAAAAAGTGTTCTGCATATCTACCGCCCCATACCACTTCAAGTCTCTGGGCAGTTTACAGTTTTAATTACAGTATTTAGGCTACACATTGCCCCCCCAGCAAGCTGGGTACTCATTTTACTGACCTTGGAAGAATGGGAGACTGAGTCAACCATGAGCCTGCTGCCTGGGACTGAACCTCAGGTCATGAGCACAGTTTCAACTGCAGTACAGCCATTTAACCACTGTGCCAGGAGGCAGAAGCAGCATGTTTTGCTTCTTCCTCTCCTCTGCCCATGTACAATGGAAGAGGAATACGTACTTAATCTTACATTAATATACTCCCTTGGAGGTAACACACATGTATACAGATGCAGATACATATGTGGGCATTCTTGGAATCAGGAATATACAAAGTTTCACCAGCCAGGTAGATTATGTAGAGGTAAGACTTCTTGTCCCATCAGTAGAAAAACAAGAAATAAAATTGTAAGTAGGCCGTTCCTCCAAAGCCACTTGAAGCCAGATACAATTATTTTGGCCAGAGCACAAGGCTTCTTGCTGTGGAGAAGAATGCTTCGCCTTAGGAATGTTATCACTCCTAAAGCCCCTAGTGCCTGTAAAGAGTGAGCCCCGTTGAAATGCAGGCTAGAGACACATTTACATTAAGCAACAATCAAAAACAAATATAGAGACCAAATGATCCTAAAATCTGTGCATATACACAGGATCTCCTAATGCCTAGGCTTAACAGTCTTGGAACAATGGTGGAGAGACACACACAAACTTACTCTCTCATTATAAATAATAGTTGTATATGGACAATAAGGAAAGGCTAGAATGTTTTAATTTGTTAAAATGAGAAGAAACTGGATGGTGGGTAGACAGGATAAGACTACGAAACAGCATCACTTAAGATGTGAATCAGGAAACATGGATGAGACCAGGGTGATTCAAATTACACATGTCTGTATTTGATTTTACTTTTATTAAGAATACTGGTGGTAGCATAACATATAGAGTAAGATAGGTAACTATTAAATCTTTGTTCTTCCCTGAGTTGAATATTCTATGTATTGGAGTGTTCTAATATAGCCAGTAGACAATTATTTTAAATGACTCTAACAGTTTGGTTTTTCCCTTCTATACAAGGCATGGAACTTTATATGCAATACTTAATCAAACTGACTGTCATGGTATACTCGGAATGGAGAAAATGGATAGAGAAATCTTTTTCTTCCTTTCTCTTATTACACAAAACATGGAATCATACACTGAATCAATGAAGAATTCAGGACAGATAAAAGCAAACATTGTATGGCACCAGAGTCTCAGGTTTTTGCCCTCAACATTTCAAGGAATGGGATGCAGCATACCTGGAAACCATAGATGTGGGTAACTTCAGTGGACATATGTTGAAGTTTCTAAAAGCTACATTCTTTTATTTGCCTTATCAATGTGTGTGTGTGTGGGGGGGGAGAACAAACTTTTAAAAAACCCCTCACCTTATTTAGGTTATTCGGAGGGCTTTCTTCTCCAATACATTCCATGGATCTAAGGTTGTCCACCCACAGAGACTTGGCTTAATAACTTGCTAGGAAGGTCCTTTGGTTGTGAAAGCTTTTATTTGATGGCCGTAATATAATGGAATGCTTCTCACTGCTGCTGTCCTGTGGAATATTTTTTTCTGGTTTAATTGCTTATTCTAATATGAAATTCATATTTGCTATTCATGAAATGAACTCAGGAAGGTTATATATCATTTTGAACATTGCAATACAAATGCTAAGCTACAAAGATGGTTTTCCTGAACTGTTTGCTTTGACAATGTCTCTTCCAATGGTGGAAGAATTAATAAACAGATTTGCAAAGACAAAATTGTCTCAGACATCTATATCATATGCAATGTCTGTATTTTTCTGGCCTTCCCTGCCAATATCTGTATTTTCCCTGCCTTTCTTACTAATAAGTGGCATAATTTTAAGATGACATTTACATATCAAAGGATTGTTAACATTTTACTTCTTCTTGGTCTCAGTTGCTATGCTTCACAAACACAATGGAATTTTTCAATAACATTTGATGGGGTTAAAAAAGATTGATTCCTAAAGTTTCAAGTGTCATTATTACAGCGTGTCAGATTTTGGCTGCCTTGGTGATTATTTTTTTGCAATTAGAAAACAATGCTGGCTCCCAAAAAGATTAGTCATCAAAATCAATGAAGCCGGAAAAACAGCTTGAAACCCTGGAATGCAGATTCCTGAAAATCCTTGTGATTATGAGATGTTGGAGAACAAATGAATGGATCAAGAGACTTGCTTTGGATTTGTTGCTGCATTTTAAACATCATTCTCATTATTTTCTCCCATTTGGGGACTCGTTGGATTAAACTATCTGATCTTTACACAAGATACAACAGCAAATTTCACAGACTATCCAGTAATGAACCAAAAAGAAGAAAGAAACAATATAGGAAATTGTGAAAAGGCAGTCCAATATAGTAAACTGAGGAGGGGGAGAGAGAAAAGAAAATGTTATTGTGAATAATGAAAAGAAACTTCCAAATAAGTGTGGATGGAAATAAACCTGACATCAGGAATGGCAACACAAAGACATCCACTCCAGAATGCTTCAATTCCTGTAGACTCTCTGTTATGTTATGCGAATTATTTGCCCAAATAAAATTTTTAAAAGATGGGCAATTCCATTTTAACTTTTTGTTTTAATACTAAAAAGAGATGTGTGTGATGTGTGTGGAAAGAAAGTGCAATGGGCAATGTCAACTGATAAAGCAAAATGTTATCATGAAAGCAGAACAGCACAGGAGACAGGGGATCAGTGGAACCTCAGGGCAACATTTGGGAGCTGCTATCCAAAAGTTAACATTTGCATTCTTTGTCATCAATCTGATGTGTCACTTCTCCCAATCTGCTTAAGGAAAATGACTCAGAGTCAGGATACTTCGTGAGCACCCAGAACCCTGTTCCTTGCCCAGTATAGATTCATTTCAATCCAATTATTTCTTTTTATCCCAAATCACTATGGCCAACACAGGGGCACTTTGCATACAAGACTTCATAGCTGCTTTTTTGATATGGCTTCACTGGGTGCCATTAATGTGCTCAATGGCAAAAGAAAAAAGGACATAAACAAGTGAATCAAAGGATCGTTGCTGGAATAAACTGGGTATTGTTAACTGGGATGGTTAATTCTGCATTTGTTTTGGATCCAAAGCTTTTATGGTGGTGTGTGTGTGTCCTCACCACCACTGCCTCCTTCTTCTCCACCACCACCTCCTTGAGTCCTGTACTGCTGCTTCTGCTGCTTCCTCTGCTCAGGTGACAGTCTGTTTTGCTAGGACAGATGGCAGTGGCAGGGAGAACAGAGGCCGTTACTTCACGAGGCGCCTCGCTTCGAACCGACCTTGCCTTCGCTTTGAATTCGGTGGCGGTCACGTGGTTTCCATTTGATCCCACCCCTGTTTATCAGTCCTCACACGCCGCATTTTAGAAAGGGACGGAGAGGAGGATTGGAGGGGTTGAAAGGTAAATCAGGAACAGTAGATGAGGTGAAAGGGCATGGGGAGTGGTGTCTGAGGGGGTTGGGGTCAAGTCAAGCAAGCAGAGTGGGAGAGAGGGTGAGTCAATTTGGGGGTGGGGGTGGGGTGACCAGGCAATCAAAGAGGCAACTAGGCAGGCAAAGGTAGATTGGGTGAGGAAGGGGAGAGTGAGTGATGAAGGGCAACTGGGGGAGTGGAAGGGCAACCAGGCAGGGGGCACACCTGCTTTTAATATTATTACAGTGGTACCTTGCACAAAGGGATCAATTCGTTCCAAATGAAATTATGTTAAGCAAATTTCTTTTATACAAATTTCCCACAGGAATGCATTGAAAACAAAGTAATCCCTAATAGCGACCATTTTTATGTTGTACGGAGTCGCCCCATAGACGATTCTGTTAAGCAAATTTCCCCTATCTCCAGAATTTTTTATGTTGTACAGATTTTATGTTATACAAACTCTTTGTTATACAAGGGTCCACTGTATTATTTAATTCTTCCTATTTGATATAGCACTGTATCAAATAGCAGGATTTTTTTAGAAAGCCAAATAGGGTGTTCACATTTGTGGAATCATTTCTAGTGAGTTGATTCCATATCTAGCCCATAAGAAAGGGTCCTCTGTCATAAGAGCAGAAAACCCCCGCCACAGTGTTCTGTGCATGCCCAGGCCTCCTGTATACACTGAAATTTAAGTTGTATTTATTTGGGTTTTTGTAGGATCAAGCTCAAAGCTAGACAATGTGCTGCAACTGGCATTTGATGCTGTGCTCACTGAACGGAGGCCCTAATCGCAAGCACACCTGCATGCATCAACTTTGAAGTTGTATAAAATAATGCACCCATTGTAGGAGTGTTTAGAATTAAAATGCTATGCTTTTTATAGAGATATTATACTTCTCCGCAAAGACTTTCCTCCAAGATATAATGGAATAATGTTGCTTCTATCCCTATTAATAGAAATAGGTAAGACTGATTAGTCAAGCTTAACCTACTTGCTTTGAGGGGATTTTTCCACTCTGCTGCCATCTAAAAATGGGATCAGAGCTCAGTATTGGAAATGGTTTATATCTGTGACTGGGAGGGCAATGAAAATGTCTGGTTATACCAAACCTCTGAAGGTTTTCAAGAATTTGGGTGGTTATCATCTTGTATCTTTTCTGAAAAAGAACAGCATGTAATTTCCTAGGAAATTACATGGTCATAATAGAAATGGGGCAAAATTTAGGACTGATTATCTTATGTTTGTTTGTTGACAGATATTGCCATGAAATAAATAGTGCAAGATAAAAGAGGCACAGGAAGTGAGTTGATAGGAAATCACCCACTGGAATGTGATGGAAAAAACATGTTTAAACCTTCTTTGACCTTGAGGAATTTGCATGGAATTCTACATTCAGAAAGTTTTCATAAAGGCATTAAATACAGATGGAGACTTCAGTGCTTTTCAAATGTTTGAACCACTGAACATTTACATGTATCAGCTTACTTACCTTTAGTACTACATTTGGTTTTCTTCCACCCCTTTATTGCTAGACATTTTAGCCTAGATTCTGTTTTTCTCTCCACCTCATCTCACTGAATATTTTTTGACAAATAAATTAGGCAGAAGCAGTTAGACAAAAACTGGGGAGATCTTCCTATTCGCAGCTGGGATTAATAATATGAAAGAGTGTGCATAACAAAGTCATTGTATTTTATGCATGCATAAAACCAGTGGGAGTTAAAATATGTTATAAAAATGTTTGCCATTTTCTGTTGTCTCTCCTTTAAGTGACAGATCATTCACTTGCAAATGAAATACATGTAATATTTTTGAACATCTTTAACTTTTTGTGTTTAAATTATGTATTCCATCAGGGTTTTGGTGTGTGTGTGTATGTTGAAATGCTTATATTAGAGGAAATAATATGTACAAATAAATGCACAGAACAGATCTCCCCACTGCCAAGATTTTAAATCGGAACCTTATGTTATTTTTAGTGGATTTAGATTTTGCCATTATATGACAGTATGTATGAAGTCACTTTAGATCACATATCCAAAAGAAGTGTTAACAGGAAGACAAAGTAATCATGATTGGTAAGGACATGTGGCAGCCTCTTCCCTTGCTTTACGAAAGCTCATATTTCAACAAGTTGTTCTATGTTTCATGAAGAACTATAGATTCCCTATCTCCTCTTCTACCCGGACATGTCCTGGTCACTCAACCTGTAGGCTTCCTTGCCTGAGATTTGACATACTGTGGATGACTTATAGCTCAACAAAGAAATAGTCAAAATACATAGCTTTCAAAATCGGGGCAAGTAGCATGTTTCAGAATGGAGGCTACCTTTTTTTTAAAAAAACAGTTGTGGTGTTGGGTAGGTGACAGTCTGGATTTATCTAACCATATTCGAGTTTTGTACTGTGAAAATGACACATTTGTTTTGAGTAGTATTATTCATGCATACAGTCTGGATTTTATTTCTTCGGAGTTAGCTGAAATACATTTCTATCCTTTCACAAATCATTCTGCTTTAGCTGAATTGCTCATTTATACTCTGAGATGGTGAGGTTCAAGCATCCAAAAACATAAGGCTGAGACACCTCTTTTCTTGGGGCTCTAGGCCACCTGTGCTAAGAAGGTCATCAGTGTATGATAGTTCTGCTTATATATATACCGCCCATACTACTACAAGTAGTCTCTGGGCAGTTTACAATTTTAATTACAGAGTGCAGGCTACACATTGCCCCCCCCCCCCCAGCAAGCTGGGTACTCATAGTTATTAAACTTTTTAAAATTTCAATTACAAACAATTTTAAATTTTAAACAATACTTTTAAACAGTTTCACTGCACTTTCAAAAATGTTACCAACATAAACGAGCATGATGTCCTTCCAGCTGAAATGTCTGAGCAGAGAAATGGCAGAAACACTAGCTGTCATTTTCAGGCAGAGGAGGGGATGAAGGAAGAGCATGTTAAGCTGGTGTGACTGGACAGAAGATACAACTCAGGGATCTGCAGGCTTCTCCTGCACTCCCCCAGGTCAGGTAGCCTGTTGCAAGATAGAGGAGATCAGCACTTGATTCAGTGGTGTATATATGACTGTCATTTCTCTTGTGAAGCTTAGATGACAGCTGGAAGTTTGCAGAAAGCTTTATTTTTGCATTACACCTTTCTTTGCCTTATATCTTCTAGCTTCATTGCTTCTTCCCACTCTTTTTGGCTAGTTTATAGATAAAATTAGCAGCATGGCTTTCACTAATCCATCATGGGATTATGTAGTATGTGATGTGAAAATTTCAGCTTTCTTCCCTCCCTGTTACAAAGGAATGCTAATTCCTAGTGTCTGTTTTCTATGAGGGGGATATGGTCTTCATTAAAACTAGCTCCATTTATTGTCCATTTCTTTTGTTTACTATGATTCGGTTCCCAGGAGGTCTACTTTAAAGATGGTAGTTTTAAAGATGCTACTTTAAAGATGGTCTTAACTAGATGCATTATTTTTTAAATCCAGAGCAAGGACAAAAGGTGTGCCACATACATACATCTGCATGTTGTCACAATTGCACACAGTATAAGGTTGAACTGTATGTGAAAGGACAGAGTACCTTTATTCAGCTTTCCCATTGTTCATCCCTGGTATGCTTCATTTTAAGATCCAATGCCAGCAGAAACACGGGTGAAACTCCAGAACATAATTTTAATGCCCAGAGCTTCCTGTTACCATAACAAGGAGATGTAACCCTGTTCAGCTGTACATCTGTTTTCTTTTGCCCCTATAGATATTCAGCAGATGGGCAGATCTGTGGATAACAGGAATATAATTAAATATACATATTCAGATCTGTACTTGAAAAATTACTTTTGGAAAACATGTTATCTATTACTTGTGGCAATATTTAAGAATAGCTTACTGAATTCCAGATAAGATTAAAAAGTAACTCATGTTACTTGTTTCTTGTTGTCTCTTTGTTACTTATTCCATTGCTTAAAAATCAACTTCAGATTTATAAAAAGATTATGTGGCATTTGAACATTTCCAGTCAAAATACCTCAAACATGCCTTAAAATGCCTTTAAAACATTTAAAATCTAGAAAATCTTATATTTTGATCAATAAATAATGTAGTTGCTACTCATGTTATTTTAATACATCACTTTGTTCTGCCCTTGTTGTTGTTGTTGTTGTTGTTGTTGTTGTTGTTGTTGTTGTTGTT
>JAHTLZ010000204.1:50978091-50988982 GCA_023846285.1 Phrynocephalus versicolor
CAGGAGGTCACTGGAGACTTAAGAGCATTTCTCTGATTTAAGGCTGACTTACAATTTTGTACAGGCTAGGCATAACTTCAGGGCTGCTTTCATTAAAAGCCAAACAGAGACCCTTTCTTCCTGAAGCTTCTCAGGGAATCCATAATCCCAAAGGGCTTCACGCAAAATGCAAAGTCAGTTCTCTGCCTTTCAGATCTGCTCTCAGTACTGACATACTGCCACACAAACAAAGCGATTTGTTGCATGTTTCTCACACCTTCACCCTGTACTTAGTAGGTATATTCATCAGAGAGGAAGGGAAGAAAGAAAGTTTATCTGTTCTGTCACCACCAGTATTATCTTTGTTCTACTCACTTCACCAAGAAACACACTGTGGAAATGTTCCTGGCCTGCAGGTACTGATTGATCTTGGGCAGGTTTTTATCTAGGTAGTTTCTCTAAACTGAGATTGATGGACCCTTAAGATAGTCTTCCTAAACCTTTCACCCACCAGACATTTTGGGCTTCCACCCCCATGAGCCCTTGCCAGCAGAGCCAGTGGTTTGAAATGCTGGATTATATTGCTCCGAAACTCTTTCCAGCTCATGGAAGGCTGTCTTAGAATGAAAAGTTGAAATTTTGGTGAGTATCCTGAATGCTCTTGTAAGTAGAAGCATGAAGGTGCAGGTCATCTTCAAAACATCATTCAGATCCAATTCAATCCACCAAAACACTTTTCACTTCCAGAATTATAATGTAGACTAGGGCTGGATCTATGGTATTCCCAATATATTCATATGGCAGCTGTCATAGCCTCTCCCTTTTGGCCAATCTGGATAGAACTGCTGAGACTCTGGAGCCGAAAATTACTGGAGAGGCACAGTTGCCTGCTGCCACTTCTGTAAGCCAGGAATCTGTCTGAAGAGATACAAAATAAGGATTTGACTTCCCAAAAAGCGACTTCAAAGAGAATGGTTTCCTGTAAGATGCTAAAGGAGAAAAGATTGAGAAACATGCTATGACTTACCAGTAATGATGCTTGAGTATAGGGGTAATGAATTGTAGCTGCTATGAATTATTTTCGTAATACAACAAATAATCAAAGAACATGTATTTGGACAATCTCACTCTCATCATCTGTTAATAGTTTTAAAATCCAAGTTCTATTTAAATTGCAAAGGGTTCTTTTTCAGTTTGTAATTTGGAAATGTCAGTTGTTTTCAAAATTAAGCTCATAAACTAAATTCAGTCACATGAACGCACATTCCAACCTATGAGTCAGCTCCTGGTTTTGTAATTCTTGGAAAACAGACCTTTTTTCTAGTTTTATCTAAGGCAGCTCTATGTGGGGGCAGGGTGTATATTTTTGCTGCTAAATCAGCTGATCTTCCTTGACTCTGTGGACCCATCCCTATTTGAAGGTACAAAAGAAGGATGGAGGATTTGGTGCACATGAAAGCAAAGGTGTTAGGGTGGTGAAAGTGGAAGAAAAACAGAGAAAGAGCAAGTGATGATTCCAGTGGCATGCAAAGTATGGTGTGACATATGATGAGTGAACAGCAGCCTGCCAGATTCTACAGACCACGAATTATTCAAAAATAAAGGGATGGGAGAGAAAGTGGTATTTATGAATGAAAAAACATACATAAGCAGGGGGTTTAAGATATCTCTCTGGTCTTTATATCCATCCCAGGCAGCTCACAGTATGGAAAAAGAGATACAACCAAACCCTGAAACAGTTATAACATTAAAACTCATGCTAACACATTGGAAAACACAATAAAGAATGGCACCTTTTCTTTTGAAATGCACCCCTTGTTAGACAAATGCACGCTCCTCAACCAGTGTTTAATTGCACAACCTGTGCTTGAATTAAAAAGGTTGTTGTGTGCCAGTGGAGGGGAAGTAGAGTCTAGTTCTCCTTGGGAGGGGATTCCGCAAACCTGGGAACAGTCCCATAACTGGTCCTTGCGCATTCTTCACCAAGCATCCCCAGGGCTGAGAAAAGGACCTCTCCTGAAGAACTTAAAACTAAGGCATGGCTCTAACAGAGGAATGTACCATTTTATTCCCACCAAAGCACCCAAGTTAAATGTCCTGCTTTTGAAAGAAAAGTTAACCATTGACCAAAATGTACTGGTACTTAACAAACATACAATGGCAGCACCTCAACAACAATCAGGAGGACTAAGGAGGCCTCCGAGGCTGACTCTCCCTCCAGTGTTTTGCAATGAGACAAGGTGCACCACACAGAAAACATTCCTAGAAAATTCGGTCATAAAATAGAAGAGCTCAGCATGGGAACCCTGTGTGGCTATGCGAGAGGCATACTGTATTATAAAGCAGTCCATGCATTAAAAGGGGCTGTGTAAATAACATAATAACTTCTCCTTAAGTTGATATGTAAAATGATATATATTGGCTTATGCTTCGTTGCCTTTGTGGGCACTGGGGAAATGAATCCTAACCAGTGAAAGTGAGATACAGGCTCATGCCATCCTTTCTCCCAACATCCTTTTAATTGATGCTTATAAGAAACACATGGAGGCAAACAAGACATCGCTTAAAACACAATCTGTTCTGAATTTTAGCATGACATCAGGCAAGCCAAAAAACAAGGATATTATGAGAGGATTAGTAGCTGGGTGGCTGTCTTTAAGACATTGCCCTAAGCGGTGCCTGATTCCCAACAGCCTCTGAGTTCAAAAGCTTCAGGCATGGAGACTGGCACTATCCTGTTTCGTTCTGTACAATAGTCATGTTCTTCTAACTGTGAATGTAAGTTAATAATGGCTGGCATTAAAAAGGAGAGAGGAGGGTCTATGGGGAACAGCAGGTAATAAGATAGGAAGATGGTACCAGCAAGGAAAGAAACTCTGGGTGGCAATAGAGGTTGATGGATCTAAACTTCCCCTTTGCTATTATCTCCAGCCCCAAAGTGTAAAAATCTACTAAGCCGACGTAAGTGACTACAATGCAGGAAAAAGGTGAACAGATCCACTTTGATGTCACACCCAAGAAACCCAGTTTCTGTGAGTAAATTCACTTGAACCAACCATAAAGGAATCAGCAGAGAGAACACAGGAAATTGTCAATCAGCCTTGTTTTCAGCTTAAAGTTATATCTACTTTTGCCATCCAGATGTGCAAGAGGCATGGCTACATCACACCTCAACAAGCTGGAAACAAGGCTGACTAATAACTTTCCTTTCTCTCTGTGCCGTCTCTGCAGTCTTTTCTCTCTTCAGTCACCTAGGTGTCCTAGTGCTACAGCAGCAAGCCTTTAAAAGAAAGGAAAGAAGGAACGGGAATGGAGGGATGATAACAGATCCAAGTACCAGGTTTGCCAAAGCGAGGATTCAAATAGCAGCTACTGTTCCCTCTTCTTGTCCTCTCTCACCGCTATTGTATCTGGGTGCAATGTTTTCAAACAGAATGGATACAAAACCCTCCAACATTAGCTGAACTAATGTGTCTGTAACTCTGTATCAATAAATGTGAATGTATTCATTGCCAAAGTAAAAGCCTCAACTGTGGGGGGGGGACTAGGGATGCAGGGGGAAACTCTAGACTGATTTGCATTGATTTGTATGCCATGCAGTCAATGGAAAGTAATGCCAGCCTGATCAACCCTATCTTGGAGTATTTCCTGCATTGTTTGCCAAAGCCATCAGCTCCTCAGTTCATCCAGATGTTCAGTGTTGAGGAACAGTACTGCTCTGGTACAGCCAATGCTAGCACATTACTGAAAGAAGCAGCTACATTCGAAGGACACAAACATCTTTGACCAGGATAGCATGTTGTCATCTTGGCAAGAGAAGCTACTGTTACAAGAACTGGTTTGTAAGTACAAGTGCAGGGAGTGGTTTCTTTTTCGGCTCATGGCTCCCATTAAGTGGGTGATATGATATCCTTGAAAATAATGTATAGATGTAATAATGTATATAGATGTGTTTTAGGCAGCAAATGTCCACCCAGTACAGAGGCAAACAACTGAAGTCATTGTTGCATTAAAATCCATGCAGCTACGAACATACACACAGTGTGCACATGCACAGATTCTTTGGGAAGAACATGAATGCATCCTGCTGCAATTTCTTCCTCAGTGCATAAGAACGAACCAAGTCACGACTTACACCCCTAACCTAGCAGCAGCAGGCTTGTTTACAGGATGCAGGAGTGGGTCATGCAGTTCTATTCACTGATGGAGAAGAAGGGCCAGAGAGAGGATCTTTGCAGCTGGTAACTTCCAGCATCAGTCAGGAGGCAATCACCTCACTCTGTCTAAAGACAGAGCTGGCTCTATTAGATGTAATGCAAGGATGAGCAAAATGAAACCTGTTTGCCTATATGACTCCAAGTAGCATTTTTTGCACCATAGTTCTTCCTCATCTTCCCTGCAACTTTCAGTTACAATGACATTTAAGGGATGGTTTTCATCTTTTCATTCTGTATCCAGTGTTTATATGTAACAAATTCAAAGCATTGCGAAATGATATGCTAAAAATAACTGCATAGTCAAGTTGTTGTATTTGTAGAAGCAGCTGTAAAAACACACATTAATGAGATAATGATTTTTAAAAAGAACGTACTCTAAAAGTTAATGTCAGTCTTAAAGTATTATGAATCATATTCTAGTAGATAAAAGCAGGTTTAAAATAATGTACATATGCTTTACAATCTGTAAATTGTGAAAAACATGTGAAAGGGGAAGAAATTGGAATAAAAGAAACCCCCCCAGTTTCAGGCTGCAGAATAAATGTTTCTCAAGGCAATCAAATACTGTATCAGTTCTACGGGAAGCATGGAAGGGTTGTTTCCTTGTAAGCTGTGTTGAGTGTTTACTTACTGTTAAGCATCCATAGTTGGGGGGTTCTGTATCTCAAACTTAGCAAAATTCATCAGGAGTATGTGCTAATCCCAAGAGCAGAAAAAGATCCGCTGTCTATGACAATCAACTGAAAATGATTTTGCTGCTTAATAAATGTAGTGAATTTTGTTCCCTCCAGTAGCATTTACTGTATATATTCTGAAAAGCACAGTGATTTCTGAATGTGATGTGTCTACACTGGTTAAGAGGATTATGAAGGAAGATGTTTCAGCAATGTCAAAATATACTACAGTCCTACATATATATCTGGCTATATAGCTAAGTGATTTAGGCCTGTGGAATTCAGACCCCCCACCGTGCCTCTGAACAAGCCAGTCTATGTGGCCTTGGGCAAGCTGCACAGTCCCAGGGCACCCCCAGAAGAAGGGAATGGTAATCGACTTCTGAGTATTCTCTACCTAGAAAACATTAAAAAGGATTGCCCTAAATCAGAATTGATTTGATGGCAAGTTAATATATTTCATTAAAAGGAAGTTTCACTGACACCAGTGGGTGTTACTTCCAGGTATGTGGTTATTAGATTAAAACCATAATTCATATCTGCATTAGTAGGCAAAGGATTGTTGCTGTCATCAAGTTGGCTCCGGGCTAGGCAAGATGGCTGGGGTCTAGCTGAGTTATCTTTGAGCTAGCTGAGGTTGCATAGAATCCAAACCCCTCTTGATCTAGGAGTGCTAAACTTGGTTCGGTTATACTGGCTCTGAGTTTGATTGGAGAGGGGATTGGATCTAGCATAGCTCAGCTTTTCCCCTTTCCTGTCTCCTGGTTGACTCTTCTACTGTTTGACCTCAGCCAGCACAACTGTTGTGGCTGCACTTCTGAGACCACCCAGTGCAATGAACAGTAACTACATGCCAAGCTGGATGGTTGGCCAGAGGTCTCAAGTACGCCCTTGCATGTGTGTACATCGGAACCTGAACAAACTATTTACAAACAAGCTACCAAGCAATTCCATCTTGGGATAACTAAAGATCAAACAATACATGACAGAAAACCTGGTATTAGAAGCTACAAATCCAAAGATGTGATTTGGGCAGAGCTTCCTGGCCAGACAAGCAAATTTACAAATAAAAGCTTGTTCAGTTACCAATCTTAGAACAAATCCACAGTAAAAATCAAAGGAATTTACAAAATGTTGTGTCACGTGGCTGTTGAGGGGAGAATTTGGAACATTGTGTCACAACCTGGCTGGTTGTTAGAGTGAAAGAAGTTTCCTGCTTCCTTGAATCCTTCAGAGCTTCCTTTGTGAATGCTCACCCACTGGGCTCATCCTTCTTGGAACCTAAGATAATAGTCCTACATCCTGGCGTCCACATGTTGCAAAGCCGAAAACCGTGTTAACAGAGACAGAGCTGGAGAAAAAAAATACATTGTTTCCCACTTTTTAAATAGACCACCCTTAAGTGGTGAGTATTTTTATTCTGCTTTGTTATCGCACACAATCGATGTATATGGATCCCTTTGCCATGTTAATAAGTTTCCTTCTGGTTGTGTTTCTGGTTGCCAGTTTTCACTCTTCCTCTGTAGTTTCCTTGTGATATCAGCATTTCAAAATAATAATAATAATAAAGTTACAACTTTGATCGTGCAAAAATGGAAATTAAAAGTTAAAAAAAGTTGGGGCAAAACCATGAGGACTTGGTAAGGGGGGTGAAAAGAAGAGGTAAAGGAGGATGGACCGAAGTGGATGGGACGAGACCAGAGAAAGTAACTTATGTTCTTTTTTGCTTTTTTAAAAAAATCCCTTTAAACTAAAAAGAAAACTTTTTTTAAAAAAATGGAAAGCAGTTCAGCAAATAATGAAGGCTGGAGGATGAGGTGGGCAAAATGAGGAGAGAAGAAAGGAGACAATGGAGTAGGCAAGGAGAAGGTGAAGAAAACAGGAAGACTTGGATGGAAATCCATGTTGAGAATGAGAACTCGTGGAGCAATTCCAGATGTATGTGCACAATAACCCAGTGCAGTAATACTGTGTGTGGATGCCATTTCTGGAATGATCTCTTCTAGTCTGCAACAACAACAAAAATGCCAGAATGACCTGCAGCAACCCCAAACACTTGAGAATAACACCAGAGTGTCATTGAGTCCAGACATTTTCCATATTGTAAGGTAAACTACACGTAGGACAGCTGGAGCCAGAGTCCAAAGTCAAGCCAAGTTCAAGTCAAGCCATTCTGAGACTCCTGTAAGCAAACAGAGAAAGTCCAAGGTAGGTTGCATAGGCCAAGGAGCCAGCAGTAAAGTCAAAGTACACAGTGATTAGAAACCTGAACAGAAAACACCACCTCGAGCTAAGATTTATATACCTGGGCTTCCTGAGTCCCTCCTAAAGCTCAGCTGTAAGCATTTGGTCAGCTAATAGCAGCACTGAACTACAGGTTTTGGCCTACAGGTCTTCCCTCTAGCAGACTCTCTACTCCTTTCTTCCAAAGTGACTTTTTCTGGGCACATGCCTTCAAATGGCTGTGTGTATCCTCTGACTGTTCCATAGCTGCCTTCCCTTGAATGTTGAGGCTACTGGGCCCCACAAGGGTCAGTAGGATCTCCTGCATCTTGGAGAGTCCAGTATCCATCAGCCCTCCATCCTTCTTGGATTTGAGAGGCTCTGATTCATTCTTACTAGATGACGCATGAAAAACTGCCAGACTCTGGGATGACTTACTGTTTGCCAGTAGGCAAATATCTTATTTTAGGGATCAGAATTACCTAGTTTCAGAGCTTTTAACTAGATCGCTTTTGCTTTTCTGTGTTGGTGTGGTATTGCTCTATGTTAAGAGTTTTCATTCATTTATTGATTTTATGATTTAATTGTATTTATATTATTTTATTGTAAATAGCCACAAGTTGCATTTTCAAGGCAATTGTGGGATTATCAATTGAATCTGATTCAACTGAATTAAATTAAACTGAATTTAAAACACTATAATTTATAAAGTGAAGTTTCATAAAGCTTGAAGAACTTTAAAAAACTATCGCTCCCAACACCCTCCATGCAGTTTTGGGGGTGCAGTCAAAAATTAACTTTTCCATGCTCTGAATGACATGTACATCAAAGCACAGACACATTTGGAGGATAAGCTATAGATCTAGTTTATTTATTTATTTATTTATTTATTTATTTATTTATTTATTAACCACCCAAATTTCCCTTGAGAACTCTGGGTGGTGTACAACAAATTATCCAATAAGCAATTTGCCCAATGCAAATTTCACATGTTTGCATAGTTTCCCATGCAAATGAATAAAGTGCTAAAACATCTTTGATAATTCTGTAGTAAAAGCCTGGAACCAAAGAACAGTTACATAAATGGGAAAATGGAAGGCCTTGAGCTTATTTAAGCCTTTTTAGACCCCAGCTAAATTATTGAATTGCCATAACTCATACTGATTTTGCCAGTCTAAAATTATATAGCTTCAAAGGAAATATCTGTTGCATTCTTTTTGCTTTATCTCTGGCTTTAAAAAAAAAAAGCCGCTGCATGATCCTTTGACAACTACATCTGCTAGGCTCCCTGCTAGAAGACGGGAGATCCCACCCTTGTGCCATATGCTCCCTCTAGTGTTTATTTTTGGATGCAAGCACAGATATGTCTTGGAGAGAGAAATCCCAGAGTCTAATCACAAAACATCCCATTAATCGGATTAAGTACCTTGTCATTAGATAAGTACTACGTGGCCAAATCCGTGACACTCATGGAAACCAGAACAGCACACAGCTTTGTCTTTTTCTGAGGCCAGAAACAGTTTTGCAAGAGGACACACCTGCACCAGTGGTAAATATGGCATCTTGGAGGTTCTCTTACTAAATAGTACTTTTCTTTCCTTTCCTTAAGATAAATGTGCTGGTCATCTGCTTTTATACTAGGCCTAGTTTTTTAAGGCAGTGATCTATATCTGTATGTTTGTGTGGTAACTAATTATGTTACTGTTTTTGCAAAGCCAGTACAGTATACTCATTTTAGATAAAGAAGCTGAAGGGACCCAGTGACTATTCCTTTGATGAGCTAAGACACTTGTGTGATATCAAGTTTCAGAAAATCTTAAACCAGTGCAGAGAGTCATTAAAAGTGACGTGAAGGCTATGGGGCACAAATCTGGCAAATTTATTCATTTCTTTGGAAAGATTAACCAAATTTCTTACACTGAAACCTGTGGGGATAAAAAGTATTTAACTAGTGAATGTATTGCTCTATAGCAGGGTATGGTGGTGGGAAATGCAACCAGAGGTTTTGCCATTAATGTCAGTAGGAGGGTGATTACATCAAGTGTATCTTTATTCATGATGATTTCCTATTTGTGATGAGATTTTTTCTTTATCAGCTCTTCTGATTGTTGTAAGCTTGCCCAGAGTGGCTGTCTGGACAGATGGGCGGGGTCTAAGTATAATCAATAAAATATTCAAAAGTAACACTGAAAGCGGCATTGGAGTCTGAAAGAGCTGCTTCATTTAAGTGAGTTAAAAATGAATATATTATTTGGCAAGACACATCTCCCATCAGCAAAAGCAAAACAAAAAAACCACACTGAAACCCAATTAGCTTTGTTTTTAACCTTACTTAAAAATAAGAAGAGGTAAAGGTATGCATAAAAATTAGGGAGTGGGAAGGACAGTACGATTTTATCTGAAGTGCCACATTTAGCATAATTTGTAGCATTGCTGCCATGCTGGTTCAACAGTATACATACATGTGTGTGCATATGTCTGGCTTTACACTGGTGCCAACATTGTGGTATATCCTGTTTAAAGCCCTTTAAGTATTGGCAGAGTAAGTAATCAGATTAAGCTATTGCCCCTTGTGAAAGAAAAACAGATTACAATATGTATATTAATAATGGGAAGAAACACGGTCTAGTAACAACATAATATTTCTTTCTCAATCTTCCTATCTGGATTACTGTCTAAGGTGTAACCGAAAACTGTAACTCAGAACGTAACCTCCTGGAATAATTCAATATGGCAAAAATGAAATCTTTTCTGGTCTTCGTATACTTATTATGGCTGAGAGGACATCAATGTGCACCTATTGAGGAGGAAGATGTAAATCTTGTGGAAAACTTAAAAGGTATGTCAACTCTGAGTCTTGTCTCTATGATGGTTGCCAGCCTGTTTGACTCAGAATGCAGCTTTGGATTTAAACATGAGTAGTATTACATCTTGACTTGAGGACATTCGGTAATAATAAAGATTAATTGTCACTTTTACTCTTTTATTGTCTTGCTGTAACAGACTATGTCAACTATTATGTTTGAAGAAACACATAACAATATAATATTGTATTAATTAACAACAATATTGCTCCAGTCTTGTACGTACTATATGATTATAATATTATTAGACCAATCTCAAATGAGAGTCATAATTTACTTTGAAGTCAGAAAAACTGTAGGTGGTGATATAGAACAGCGATATAGAATATACAGTCGTCCCCTGCCATTTCGCGGTTCATATACTGCGGTCCCGGTATATTGTGGCAGTGTAGTATATGAAATGCAAGCCCCCCCCCTGGGGAAAGCTGCTTGAGCCTGTTTAAGGCCCCCTGCACTTAGCCCAGGCCTGGTGCTGCCCCAAGCGGGCCTCCAAAGGGCTCCCCGGACCTGTTAGAGGCCCCAAAAGTGGTTGCTGGAAAACCAGAAGTGACTTCCGTATCACCCAAAGCCACTTCTGGGGACTCCAACAGGCCCGAGAAGGCCATCAGGCAGCACCAGGCCTCAGATAAGTGTACGAGGCCCCAGATAACCCCCCCCCCCCAGTCCCAATGTGACCCAGCATTCACATATCACGGATTTTCCATTATTGTGAGTTTATTGATATGATATGATATATTACATTATATATATATATATAATGTAATATATCATATCATATCAATAAACCCACAATAATGGAAAATATATATGTGTATATATGTATATGTATATATAAAATTGATATTATATCATATTAAATTGATATATTTGCTCTTGCAAATTGATATGATAGATAGATAGATAGATAGATAGATAGATAGATAGATAGATAGAT
>JAHTLZ010000204.1:50988992-51024116 GCA_023846285.1 Phrynocephalus versicolor
GATAGATAGATAGATAGATAGATAGATAGATAGATAGATAGATAGATCACTTTGCAGGCTGATATACTGATTGAGCACTAGATCACTTCCGGTGATGTACACTTTAAAAAAAAATTACAAACACAACAGAAACAGCTCAGGCAAAATAATAATAATAATAATAATCCTGGGGTAGATTTGTGGTGTGTGTGTGTGTGTGTACAGATTAAGAAGAATTTTGGAACCCTGCCACCTTCAGAAATAGCTCAGGCAAAATAATAATAATAATAATAATAATAATCCTGGGGTAGATTTGTGTTGTGTGTGTGTGTGTGTACAGATTAAGAAGAATTTTGGAACCCTGCCACCTTTTCCAGAAAACTAAACAACTTTTTCAAAACCAAGTGCCTTTAATAATGAACCAAAAAAGAAAAAATGGCAGAGGAAAGAATCACCAGAGGAAAGAAGGATAGAAGGGAGGTGTTGTGGGATGAAATGGGAATCCCATTGCATTGAGTGTGAATATTCAACTCCTAAATCACTCCAGTTCTTTGTTTCATAACCGACTGCTAGTCAGTTGTAACACAGGTGGTGAATCACATTGCAGCAAAGTTGAATCAGAGCAAGATGTCTTGCCAGTGTAGTTGCAGCCTCAGTGATCAATAACAGAACTTGGTCCAAGTTTCTGAATGTAAGTACAGTGGTACCTCTGCTTACGAGGGGCTCGACTTAAGAGCAATTTGACTTGAGAGCAGAAAACTGTTGGCGTTTTAACTGCTGCTTTACAAATTTTAGATGTGGTCCATTCTACTTAAATTTTATGTATTTTTATTGTTTTATTGTTCTATTTTTTTAGATGGAGGTGCTCTATTTAAAAGTTGTTCAGTTTAAGAGCATGCATTTGGAATGGATTAAACTCGTAAGTAGAGGTACCACTGTATACTGAGAATTCTGATCTTCTTAGGCAGAGGTACACTAACCCATTATTATTCCTGCATCAAACAGGAGGTTGGACTGGATGGCCTTTTAAGCTTCTTCCAGCTTCACTATTCTATGATTCTATATATTTTCCTAACCAGAGTACAGTAACAGTTCAGTGTTTAGATCATAACTTCAAAGACCCTATAGAAAATATGAATGGCATTTTCTTCCTCAGTGTTATCTGAAGTTGGAGAGAAATATGTAGATGAAGAAGTAAAGAAAGCCTTAATTGGCATTAAGCAGATGAAAATTATGATGGAAAAAAATGAAGTCAAACATGTGGATCTGATGAAAACCTTAAAGAAGAGCAGTGCAGAAAAAGAGGTAATATGATTATAGTTGTTATCCTTTTAGTACTGCACTAACTGAAATGTATGAAATAATTATTTTTGGTCTTGAAGTAAGGGTGTTCTTAGAAGTATGTGTGTCACTTTCTGAATATTGTTCTTGTGACTTGGGATATACGTTCTGTTTCATCTGGTTTGGAAATGGGGAAGCTCTATAATTAGCTACAGTCATATATCCAATTACAAAGGAGTAAGCTCCATGAACACAGAGGAGCTTACTTCTAATGGACCATCCATAGAATTGGGGTATTATTAGAGAAGAGCAAAGCTGCCTGTGATCTAGATCAGTTATGATCAACATTGCAACCCCAGGTGATCTTGGAGCACAGCTCCCTGGAATCCTGATCATTACAGCCAGTGGTGAAGGGGGTTTTAGTCCAAGAACATCTGGGGAACTCAGGTTGGGAGCCACTAATCTAGACTCTGGGCCCATCCAGATAAACTGTGTGGGTTGGATTGATGGGGAAATTTGGATTGGAACTGTCATCCTTTCCCCTGCCTTTGATCTTGATTTAATCACCCAAACTTCTACGGGAGGGCTACAATATACAGAAAAATCATTGTCTGTAGTTTGCTTTTAAAAACTTGCATTCTCTTCTTCCCAAAAACAAGAACAGGTAACATGGTGGCAGAATCCACAAAGTTTGGACTGCAACTCTCATAGGGCGATGGTACCATAAGCAATAGTCAGGGATCAAGGGATTCATAGTATAAAACATCTGGAGGATATCCAGTTGCTTACCCTGCTCTAAGCAAGTCTACACATGTCCCTGCTGTAAAACCTTAGTGTGTAGGCATGGATCCCCATTTTCAAACCCTTGGGTTTATGGATTGGAGGGAATCTGATTCATTAGGGAAAATGTGGGACAATGTTTTGCACTTGATGATTTAGGTGGCTAGTTTTCCCCCCCTCAAATAACATTGAGGGATTTTAAATGTCTCCTTGAATTTTAGGAAATGAACTTGTCTTGCTTTTTCACCCACTTATCCTAATACAAGTTCCCAATATGTTTTTAGGAGAACAGCCTGAAACATATTTTCCTGCATTGCTACAACATGTAGCTGTGCTTATGGGAGTCCTCAGAGCCCTCTCCAAGACTAATGGGCATCGCTCAGCTGTAAAGACCAAATGATTTGCATGTAGAAGGTCATGGGTCTAAGGTTTGGTCAGGGTAGGGAAATAGGTTATCTCAAAATCAGCATGAGACACCTTGTGCTGGTTTTATAAAGCCAGGGAGTGTGGAAGATGAGTGGAAAAGGAAGATCAAGGAAGAGGAGAATTTGTATTTTCCTTTTCATTCTTCCTACACCCATAATATCCATGACAGGATCCCTTCTCAGTTATATACTAAAAATGTAAAAGTGGCAATATCTTTATTTTATTTTATTTTATTTTAGAGTATTTTTACCCTGCCTTTCTCCTTGGAAAAAGGATCCAAGGTGGCTTACAGAATGAGGGATAATATACAATTCAGTACAATTAAAATATGTTCAAGTATTAAGAACAAGGAATTGAGGGACATCTTGCAGCATTAATAGACAACATTACATTAAAGCTACAAGAGAACACGAGCAGTTAAAGGGGAGTAAAGTTCCGTGTAAAAGTTATGAGTGATGGAAACTAACATTGAAAACATAGTGTCAACGAATAACCCATAAACACAAAGTCTATGTGATCCTTTGGATTCATATAAAAGACATTTGAAAAATGATGAAAATATTCTGTGAGATAAATAAAGAAAACGTTTAATGTACTCTAAGTTCAATCGCTGTTTAAGAACAGGGCGCAGTCATTGTAGAAAAATAAATTACAATTGAGCTGAGACAAATGTTGCAAAATGCTAATTTGTACCCCCAAACCAGTAGCTCTTATATAAAAATGTGATTCATGAATGATAACTAATTCATTTGTCAGGAGGCGTTGAGACTTATGAATGAAGTGAAAGAAAGACTGGAAGAGGAGGAAAACATATGCCAGCGCTCTTTGAAGAATACATGGGATGAATGCCAATCTTGTCTAGAAAGTAATTGCATGAGGTTTTACACCACTTGCCGTCATGGTCTCTCCACATTTACAAGGAAGGTAAGGTGTGTGTGAAGAGTGGGAAGCTACATGACTCTATTCTGCTAATGGCCAGTCCTATATTCAATCCACATGCACATGTGCAGAAAAAATTATTGCCCTATGAATTTCATATTCCTATCTATTTCTCTCACTCAATCTCTCTCTTTAAGTTGGTAAAATAATAGATACGAAAACTTTTGCCATTTGGATTAATTGTCATAGCTAATTGCATGCAACTTATGAAGTGCCAGAGCATACTTTATTTACATTCCTGATTGCACACCGAGATGTACAACCACACCAATTAACTGCAGTGCAAATTGCACATATATCAATAGGATCCTGGCGAGGGCAGCAAGACCTGCTGATATTGCTGAATGTTGCTAAACAGGGGTGGGGTCTCAACAAGTAAGGGAGAGAGCGAGAGAGCAAACAAACAAATGAACAAGTAGAATGTCAGTGGCCTGTTGAACATGTTCCTGAAAATGTTACTTATTGGGACATGAGTTCCCATTATCTCCCATTGAACATGGCTAGAGAATTTGGGGACTTGTATTCCAAAGAAGTAAAATGTCTAGGTTGTATACAAACTTTCTTGAAGCCATTATTTCTATGCAGAACTTTATCTTATATGACTAAAGAGTTTGACCAAGACTGCATTCCTAAATGTATTTTATTGGAGGAGGTTTTGGGGGGCTATAACTCCCAGGAGTTTCCAGTCAGACTCTGAAGGGAACCATCTTCACTGCAGTGAGATTTATATGGACCACAAACACCCATAAATGCTTCCTGTTCTGGGATAATAGGCAGTGTAGTTCAAAACAGTTATTTATTCATTCTAATTAGTGTATTTATTAGTTTTCTATACTGCACCATCTAACAACAGAGGCCACCCTGGGTGGTTTACAAAATTAGCAAAAACAAAATACAAAAATAATATACCATATATATATATACACAGTATATAAGCAGTACAATAAACATGACTGAATCAACATGTCTGAATCAATCAAATCACTAGAAGGAAAAGAGCAAAAGCTAAAGGCAGAACAGGAGGTGAATGGCAAGTCAGCAGAATTAGACTAATAGCCAGGGAAAGCATTTGATTGAAAAGTGGGTAGTTTGAATCGGCAATAGGGTGAGATCCCATTGCTTGTCCCTGCTCCTGCCAATCTAGCAGTTCGAAAGCATGTAAAACACTAGCATATAAATGTGCAGCACTTTGATGGGAGGGTAATGGCATCCCATGCACTTGCATGTTTAGTCATGGCAGCCACATGACCACAGAAATATTTTCTATGGTCAAAAGCCGACTCTTTGGCTTACAAAAGAGCCGAGCACTGGCCCCTAGAGTTGGAAATGGTTGGACACAACCTTTACTTTACTTTTAGTATTATGATTGAAACAATCCGTTTGAAAATGTCCAGTGGATGGCAACTGAATAATGTTTTCTCCTCTGCCTGCAGGTTAAAGATTTTTTCAGGAAAATTACACCATTATCACTTCCAATGTATGAAGCTGAGGGAAAAGACCTCCAGTTAAACCAAAGACCCAACGAAGAGAATGCCCAGCTTGTACGCGTGGAAAATGCGTTTAAGAAGCTGCTCTCTGACATGGGCACTGTCTTTGAAAAAAGTGTCCTTTTTTTCAAACATATGCAAAAAGAGTTTGACCAGTCGTTCCAAGCATACTTTATGTCTGACCCAGACTTAACTGAGCCCTATTTTTTGCCATCTTTCCCAGAGGAAACTACAAGAAATCCTGGCACCCCAAAAGACCGGGGGGCACCAGGCTTCTTACAACTAGTTTTTGATTTCAGCAAAGCAGTCCTGGAAGGCGTTGGGGAAGTGATTACTGAGGCATTTGAAGGGTATCAAGAGAGTGCAAGAGAGCTAGCAGATAAAATGGAAGGCACGTAAAGTCCCATACTCTTTATTTCCTATTTTAATATCAGTGGGACCGAATCTTTAAGCCCGGTTGATTTTTAACAGTGTGTCACTCTCACTGGCTAGTATCGGGCTGGTAATCCTTGCCATGGCACTTATTTAGATCCTTAGACTTTGGGTGGTGTGATTCTGAACTGGGTTCTTGGGAGAGACAGGTTTGTGGCAATCAAGTACCATATTTATTGTAACAAAGTGCTAAAGGAGCTTTGACAAATTAGGACAATGATAGACAAGAAGTATGTTTAAATAGAGAGCATGCCAAAATTACACAGAAGGAGAGTTGTGTGTGACTGTTTGGTTGTGTAATTTTAAAAGCAAAAGACCTGTTGAATGAGTCTCCATGTTTCCCCTTTTCGTAGCACTTCTCCGCAAACTTTTTTTTAACTAATGCTAGGACTCTGATATCAGATATTATGTGGCTGAGAAAAAAATGCACCACTTAAAAAAGATATCTTTCTCTGTTTTTTGTACACAATTACATCAGTTCCACATTTAAGTATTCCCGAACTGCTAACTGTCATCCTAGTTTGGCCCACAGAAATATACTTTCAGATTTCCTTTGGGTTTAAGACTAGATTATTTTTAGATTAATGGTATTTAAAATCTCTGTCATGTAGCAAATTTTATGTCTGCTTATGACACTGTGTTTGTTCACTCCAGAGTCCAGCAGAAGTGGAATGTTCTCTAAGAATATACTAGGACGCGAAAGGACCTCCTGCATTCAGCTGCACCAGAATTCATCAGGGTGTCCATACTTTCATGAAAAATGCCACAAATGTCAGAATGATCTTATGCAAGGTATATTGCTGAGTTTCATAATTTTGATCAATGTTCTGTACATTTCTGTATTTTCAATGTCATTCTCATGACATTGGTTCTTTCTTGTAGTATGCTTTGGAGATATCACAAAGCTGAGTAAAATGATGGTGTAACTTTATTTTATGTATTTTACTTTGTTTTTGTTTGTTACAGTACTTGTGTATTTGTCACACTGGGCCTCCTAATGAAAGATTATCTTCCTATTGGAAGAATTTGTTTTGCGAGGGACGTATGAAAAACTTTGTCTTCCTGTGCAGGTGTTGAAGCTCCCAAGGCTTTTATTCAGAAAAATGTACAGTATGTGTATCTGTGACTATCACATATTAGAGTACTGCATATGGAAAGATTCTAAGCAAATAAGCATGTGTATATTAACAGGAATGGAGACTTGAGTCATAGGACTCCCTCTCAAGTCAGACTTAAGTTATGCCAATAACTAAATTTGGACTTGACCAGTTTTTTTGTTTTCTGTTTTGCTTTCTAAATGCCTCAGACTTGACTCACAGCACAGAACTCACCCATACCTCCTTTTTTATTGAAGATAGAACATTATTAATAGGAACTTGATTGCAAAGACTTGGACTTAAGTCTCAGAACCAAAGACTTGCCAATCCCTCTACCTATTAATATAGTGGTGAAATTAATAATCAAGGGACATGACTTGTCAGAATATTTTCCAAGGTGTAAAAAAATACTCTCCTTTCTCCTTGGAAAGGGACCCAAGGCAGCTTACAGTCATGAGGGACAATATACAGTGGACCCTTGTATAACAAACAGCTTGTATAACATAAAATCTGTACAACATAAAAATTCCGGGGATATGGGAAATTTGCTTAACATAATCGCCTATGGGGATAATCCCTACAACATAAAAATGGGATTACTCCATTTTCAATGCATTCCTATGGGAATTTGTATAAAGGAAATTTTTCTTAACATAATTTCATTTGGAACGTATTAATTCCTTTATACAAGGTACTACTGTACAGTCCAGAACAATTAAGACATGTTCAAGTAGTGAGAACAAGGAATTGAGGGGCATCTTACAGCATTAAAAGGCAACATTGCATTAAGCTACAAGAGAATGTGAGCAGTTAGAGTAAAAGTTCCATGTAAAAGTTATGAGTGATGGAAACTAACATTGAAAACATAGTGTCAGTGCAATCAAACAAAGTTATAAGTGGTTATAAACAAAAAGTCTATTTGATCATGTAAGGTAGGTTCATATAAGGGACACATAATAGGTAGTCTATCATTCAGGGAAAGCTTGTTTGAAGAGAAACATCTTTGACCACTACCGCACTTCTGCGAGCAGCCGCTTCTTATTTTGGATCACCTTTTCTCCTCCCATGGTCATGTGGTTGTTATAGTGGTTCTGCTGTTTGTACTTCAGCGGGTAGCTAGCCATCAGCTTTCCAGTTTACACTTTATTGAACCGCTTTAAAACTTGGTGTGCCAATAGGGGGCAAGGGGGAAAAAGCAACTTATGTCTACAAATTCAACCAAATCACTTAAAAGGGAGACACAGGAATGATGTAAAAAACACCACCCCCAGTGGCTGTTGCAAGAAAAAAAACGCCACAGCGGACAAAAATGGGTGTGGCCAAGGGGGTTCTTCAGATAAATCGTTTTGAAAACCAGACAGTGATGCACCTTGTTTTTAAGGAAAAGGCGTTTTAAATCAGAAGTGTGGTAGTCTGTTTCCGGAAAGACATCAGAGATGGGGCAGTCCTTGCCTCTAGTGGGACGGAGTTCCAGAATCTGGGCGCAGCAGCCGAGAAGGCTCTTTAATGTATTTCCATGAGACGTACCTGTGAAGGTGGCAGGATGGAGAGAAAGGCCTATCCTGATGACCTTAGATCAGGCCTGCCCAAAGTCCGGCCCGGGGGGGGGGGGCAAATCCGGCCCGCCAGGCCATTCTGAGTGGCCCGTGGCTGGCTGGCCCGCCCCTCCCTCCCCCTCCTTCACCCCATGTTTTTTTAAAGGAAGTGGGTGGGGCTTGCAGCGGGGTGGCAGGGTTGGGGAGCAACCGGCCCCTGACACATTCTCAGCCACCAAATCTGGCCCTCCTTACAAAAAGTTTGGGCACCCCTGCCTTAGATGATCAAACTAGAAAATTCCAAGAAGCCTGCAGTGATCTCATTCCAAAGAAAAAGAAATAAAGAAATGCATTTTAGAGTATATCTGAAGGTTTTTAAGGAAGTATTTCAAATATCATTTGGTTCCTTGCAGTTTGCCCTAATGTCCCTGAATTGCATATCAAGTACGACGATGCTTACAAACTAGTTAACATCTCTGATGACCAGTACCAACAAATTCTCCACATGGTCCAACGTCACACAGAAGACACGTCCTACTTGTTGAATAAAATGAAACAAAGGTTTGGATGGGTAGCTGAGCTATCTAACATGACCATTGGACCCGAAAACATTTTCAATATAGTAAAGGTAAATGCCATATATTAAAAATGCAAGTAGCCATTGCACAGTGATATCGCTGTTCTTTCCATTTCACTGACATTTGCCATGTCTGTATTACCTGGGGGGAAAGAAATGTATATGTTACTTTTGATCTTTAAAAATACCATGCTTTTACAGAGGTAGATTTTAAGGAAACATGATAATCCCTTGATGATTTGAAACTCTAGAGCCTACTCTAAATCCTTTTAGTATGATGGGTAACTGACCTGGATCACCATCTGTCAGGAATGAAATGGCTCTAATGGGTTTGAATGATCACATATTACTTCTCCAGATGAAGAGTTTTGCTAGTGACTGGCATACATCTTGTTTAGATCAATGCCACGAGGCCAGAGCTCAAAGTAAATGGAATATTTCCACTTAGGGTGCATGTCATGTAAAGATGAAGTCATACAGTGTTTTGCCCATATTGACAATTCCAATAGTGACTGGAGTTGATGCTTATGTACAAAGTTTAAAAACATACAAGTGGTGCTATGTGGCATTTGCCTCACCGACGTGGCTGCAGATGTTCATTTGCAATGAAGTGAAGTATTTTTAGTATGTTTGCAGGAAGTGTCCACTTCTCTACTTGTTAATTTTGGTGCTCACTCCAGTCTGTATTCCCATCAGGTATCATCAAGTGCCAAAGGAGGTGAAGCTTCCAGTCTGAATGAAACAGTGGTAGATGTGAATATTTTGACTTCACCTACTTTTACAATTAAGGTGCCGCAGGACATAGACGTGGAGAGTGCTGACTTTGTTGAATATGTTGCCGAGAAAGCTTTACAGCTTTATAGAAAAAATTTCTAGGCACGGTAAGTTGATCATTTGATCTACAGCATTTAACATTTGTTTTGGTCAGCTTTCTATACCTTATGCAGATAGATTTGATTTCCACCCCTTGAAATGATTTACATTGCTTTGAATAGGTGTTACAGACCACCATTAAATCATGTTCTCCCCACAAATTTCCTTCCCATTTGTTATAGGACGGGATAGACAACCATGTTAGGTCAGAGTGGCCCCAAAAGGTGCAGGTAGGAAAACTTTGGGGACTAACTGGTCCATGTCAAGCGGTCACTGGGGAAAGGAACCGGTCTGTCCGCAGAATAGACCAAACTGTAAATCCCTATGTAGTCGCACCCTTATAGTCTGCTTTTGATAGGCATCTGGTTTGCTGGTGTGAAAAGATAATATTGGACTAAGTGTGGTTTTAGCCAGATCCAGCAGAGATCCAGGATTTATATATTTACTGTCTGCTCAACTTTTGTTGATCAAAGAGAAATAGACAGAGAGATTTATTATTAGTTAAGAACATAAGAAGAGCCATGCTGGATCAGGCCAACAGCCCATCTAGTCCAGCTTCCTGTATCTCACAGTGGCCCCACCAGATGCATTTGGGAGTGCACGAGACTAGATATCTGTCTCCTGATACCATTCCCCTGCATCTGGTCCTTGAAGTACCCCGGTTTTAATCCTGGTGATTACACATCTCCATCATGGTTTGTAACCTGTGATGGACTTCTCCTCCAAGAATCTGTCCAATCCCCTTTTGAAGGCACCCAGGCCAGATGCCATCACCACATCCTGTGGCAGGGACTTCCGCAAACTAACAACGCACTGGGTGAAAAACATATTTTCTTTTGTCTGTTCTTACTCTCCCAGCCCTCAATTTGAGTGGATGTCCCCTTGTTATGGTATTTTGTGAGATGGAGAAGAGCGTCCCTCTATCCACTTTACTCATGCCCTGCATTATTTTGTATGTCTCAATCATATCCCCCCTCAGGCACCTTTTTTCCAGACTAAAGAGCCCCAAATGTTTTAGCCTTTCCTCATAAGGGAGGTCCCCCAGCCCAGTAATCATTTTAGTCTCTCTTCTGCACCTTTTCCAGTTCCACTATGTCTTTTTTTGAGATGTGGTGACCAGAATTGTACACAATACTCCAGGTGCGGCCTTACTATCGATTTGTATAATGGCATTATAATGCTGGCTGTTTTATTTTCAATCCCCTTTTTGATAATTCCTAGCATGAAATTGGCGTTCTTCACTGCTGCCACACACTTCATGGAGCTGGCCACCAACACACCAAGATCTCTTTCCTGATCCGTCACAGATAGCTCAGAGCCCATGAGTTGATAGATAAAGTTTGGATTTTTTGCCCCAATATGCATTACTTTACATTTTGCTACATTGAAACGCATTTGCCATTTCGCAGCCCATTGATGTTAAATGTACATGTTAGGAATTTGGTGCAAATGCCTAATGGGATTTGTTAAAGTCTTGCAGTGCTGATAAAGCAGGCATTCATATATGGCATCAAATATTTTAAAAGATCAATTATAGAACTGTTCTTCAACTTTATTCATAATACTGTATTAAAGAATAGGTTCTTTTTATTTCCCTAGAGAGGCCGACCTGAAAAATACAATCTACTTTCAATCCAGCATATTTTTCTTTAGCAAAGTGTGTGAAAATTCAACTTACAGAAGAGACATGTGGATCAGAAAATGTTTTTTAAAATTGTGTTATTCATTACTATGAATATAATATTGTTATGCTTATGCATATTCACTTGTAAGAAGCAAGACTTTAAGAAAATTAGTTGCTGGGACTGAGTCTATATGTGAATGTGTCATCTCTGCATTTGATTTATGTCTTCAAAGGGTAGGGTAGTTGGGGATTTTAGTCAATAAAACACTGAAAAAAGAACACATGGCATTGTTGTAGGAAAAAATGCAAGATGTCTCAGTGCTCAGTTGCTAAACAGAACTAATGCAAACAGCACAAGCAACACCTAGCATAATTGAAACCATAAAAAGTTCTGAAAAGTTGTGTAATGGCTTGTGCAAATCTTTATGCAAGTGGAATCAAAATGCTGGATCTGAGAATGAAAATGGAGCTTAGACAAGCAGCAGATGCTTCATGCTAACAGAATGATACCATCAGGTACAGCACATTATGCTGGCTATGGTAATTAGTATTAGTAAAGTTATTTAAAACTTACTCACAGACAATCACAGACATGGAAATGTAAGCTTCATTTATTAATTATTCCAGCCAGTTTAGCTTGAGTTCCCCAGCTTGCACAAGGCCACCAACTATGGAACCTGTTGCTTCCACCTTTTCCTTACTCCCTGAACACACATTCAAATTGAGTTAAAAAACATTTACAGGCAATATAAGTACAAATGAATAGACTGTGGTACTTCTCTATATTATCAGGATCATTAAATATGTTGTGTTGGGGGAACAGAAGGTACAAAGTCCAGAGGACCCGGGCAAAAACATACATGGTTTTTTTTTTATTCCTTGCTCTTCAAGTAAACAAACTTGTCATCCCCCCGCCAGCCCCCCCCAAGTATAGTTGTAGTTTGGATAGTTGAGCTAAATCTGAAAAAATTCCCACTGAACATATGGCTAACATAAATAAAGAAAAAAATTATAGGAACATATGTATTTATAATATGCAGATTAGTTTATACATGAGCTTCAATTGTTAGAACAAGATTTTTTAGAATTGTACTTAGGTAGACATCTTATCTGACCATTTGCATGCTGCAAGGTACTGGCCTGCGGCCAACATTCAGATATTCCCTGTATGTTTTGAATATTTAATGCTGGAAGTAGCTGTATTATATAGTAAGTGCTTATTCTGTGCAGCCTAAAGGATTATTCTTAAAATAACACTATAATTGCAGAATATTCCTTTGACTCAGCACAGAATTTACTACAAAAGGGTGTGCACAGAAGAGATAGAGAGGAAGATACATACTGTACTGTACTTTTCTCTATGTGTTAATACTGAACTTGGATTATAATAAAGATTTATTAACATAAACATGTTGTTTGTTCATAATAATAATAATCATGTGCTGTTAATTCTGACAGTGACCCTTTTAGGGCTTTTCAAGTAGAAAATACTCAGAACTGGTTAACCACTTCCTTTGCCTGATGCTAATTCACTAGAAGCACAAGTAGGGATCTGAACACCCAATCCAAATAGTCAGCACTATTTGTTCTATAACTTCCCTTAGATCTGGGCCCTCCCAGATCTAACCTGGGCTGCAGTCTTTCGCTGAATTTGTGGCAACGCCAATGCCTTTCCAATGAAAACGAGACATGTGGGCGTCACATGCTTTATTCTGCTGGCTAATAGTGTTCCCTGCTGCCTGGATAGCTCAGTGGTTTAGTGATCTGGTTGTGGAGCCAGAAGCTGGGGGTTCAAATACCCACTGTGGCTCCTGCAAAAAGAGCTAGCTTGTGTGGCCTTGGGTAAGCTGCAGAGTGGTCTGCTCTACTTACAATCCCCCCCCCCCCGATTTATTTATTTAGAGACAACTCTACTTAGGAGTTGTTCGACTTATGAGCATGCATACGGAACAAATTAAACTTGTAAGCAGAGGTACCACTGTGTTTTGAATCTGGAAAACTGTGAAAAGGAACACCCTACATCACAACTGACTTGACAGCATATGATGGTGGTGGTGGTGGTGGTGGTGGCGGCGGCGGCAGTAAATGTCTCTAGTGAAAACAGTGTTTTTGAACAGCTTTGGGCCTTGGAAATAAGACATATACCTTGTTTGCACCCACAAAATCTCTTTGCCATGGTGGCAAATATAGCAGTAAAGATGATTTCTTCCCACTGTCGGCTACTGTACTCTCTCACCACTGTGGAGCTTTCTGTGGGTGTCCTGTAGTAGCAGCGAGCAGCAGCTACTTTTGGTTATTCTAAGCTACTTTTAGTTATTCTATGTCTATTTATTAAAATACAATACTGCAAAAAAAAATGATCAGGATGACTTATTCTGGAGATCTGACAGTGAAATAGGTGTTCTGTTTTGGGAAAGCCACAACCAACTTTGTAACGCTCGGCCTGGAAAAAGAGAAATAAATACAATGAATATATGAAATAGTAGCTATGCTATAAAGTTCATTGTTTGCTGCAATTTCATCTCACGTTCTAAAGTAATCTAGTTTTGCCACAAGTAGTTTAGGAGTAATTCCAGTTTAAGGGGAAGACACCACCAGGCTTATAGAAATCCCAAGGTGTGCAGATGAAAGAAAACAAAAACTATTGAGGATGCAAGAATAACTTCAGGACAGAGAAGAACACCAGTGAGCAATGAATACTCCCAGGAAATGCATAATATTGACATTGGAGGCAACTCTGGTGTCATCAGGAACATTCTGACAAGCACCAGCTGAATGTCTCAGAACGCCGTTATAAGGTTTTAACGGCCTTATAAGGTTTTTGCTTGTAATAGAAGCAGGCAAACCTTGCTTATAAAGACGAACAGCGCTGAATACCAAACGGAGGTCCTGAATCACAATGTTGCGAAACGCAGGTAAACTGTATTCCAACTCATATGCCTGAATAGGCAATAACCCACAATAGCTGGCATTAAAATGTATCCGTTAATTTTTTTAAAAATGCCACTTGGATTTGTTCCAAATTTGCTTGCACAGATCAACGCGATTGCAACTCCTAACATTCGTAAAACTAGCACGCAAATTATCCCGCAGCAACCCCGCCTCTTCCTTCCGAAAGGCTTTTCAATGGGCGAGCACCTTCCCCTCCCGGCAAGACCATCAGCCACGATCTCCCGGCCGCGGATTTCCAGCCAATAAGAAACCGCGATCGGCAGCCGTTCTCGCCTCTTGGTCTCCCTTATTGGCTCCTCCGGAAAAGGGCTGGTAGAACGTGCCAAATTCAAAACCTTGGCGGGCCAGCGGGCGGGTCTTCCCGGCCAAAAGCGCGGGAGAGGTTCGAGTCCCGCTCTCTTCCCTTTCGCGCCCGCCATGCCCGCCGAAGCGAGGGTGGAAAGCGAGCGTGCGGCGCTTCCCCAGGAGGAGCCCCAGCCGGCCTCCTCCCCTCCTCACGGGGAGCTTCAGTACCTGCAGCAAGTGGAGCAGATCCTGCGGTATGGACACCGAAAGGAGGACCGGACCGGGACGGGGACTCTCTCGGTCTTCGGGATGCAAGCGCGCTACAGCCTCCGGGGTAAGACACCCACTCCCGCGCGGCGTTCCCGCCGGATTCGCTTCCAGGACTTTTGGGTTGTTGACCTGTTTTGAAGCCAGCTTCTTTGGCGGGCCGGAGAAAGCCGCCTCGGTCCTCTTGTTGCACCGCTTGCCGCGCAGCACAGCCGGAGGGTGGGTGGTGGGAACATCAACCCCCCCCCCCAGCCTGATGCAAAGGTCAGCCCACCATAGCCTTATTTTTTATTTATTTAAAACACTTGTATGCCGCCCATCTTCCGAATCGGAACTCTGGGCGGCTAACAAAACAACAAAAAGCAATCACAGATTATAAAAAGAGGGGGAGGCAACCCTCCAGCGGGATAACGCAAGGGGCAAGAAAAAAAAATCGATGCTTACTTTCCCCCCAACGTTATTGTCTGGGCGGGGAGGGAGTCTAGGATCTGACGGCCGAAGTGTGCCTGTTCCCTTATTATGGGACGCTACCCGCTGCAAGAACAAGCAGCCGGTTACCGTCAAAACCCCCTGATCCGGAAAGGGAGGGGGCGGTGCGCCTGCTTGTGTTTTGTGTACGCGTTCGCACGACCAGCCTCCACCCCACTTTCCTCGATGGGTTAGTTATGGTGAACAGTATTTACTTCTCTTTTTCGAGGCCAAGCGTTACGAAGGCGGCCTTGGCTTTCCCAAAACAGATAAGACCCGGTTCAGTGTCAGATCTCCAGAATAGTGAAGATAAAAGAAAAAAAAGCCGAAAGAAATAAAGCATGGGGAGAAAATGTTCCGGTTGTGATTGGGGGTGGGGTCCATTGCAATAAGTCTTCGGAGGGGAACTTGAAGGGCTCCTCCTGTTCCTTGAGTCTTCCGCCTCCTTCCCACAAGGTCACCACATTGTAATCTCATCAGAGAATTAGCCTTGTGAGGCAACATGAGCGTGAGATTTTGTTTTCAGGGTATTTCCCCGGGCATATTTCCCCCATATATTCTGCTCACTGTGAGGTTCCTACTCCCCTACTAAGATATCCTACTTCTGCATTTCATTTTGATTAGTATGGGTTCTTGGTGTTTTCTATCCCTGTACTAAAGAAGAATTGGGAAATAGCCTCCCCCACCTGTGTTTTTGGATTGCAACTCCTATCAGGCCTTACCCTCAATGCCAATCAGAGCAATTGTGGGTGTTGTAGTTCAGCAACATCTGGAAAGCTACAGTTGTCTCACATTTGGCACAGGACTGCTTGAGTGCTGGGTGATCCACAGACATTTTACAGCTTGCTTAGAAAGATTGCTTAGTTGCCTCAGTGAGAATCTGATCCCGGTGACAATAAAAACCACACTTGTATTGGGTTCTGATAAAAGAAACCCAAATAATAGTAATAAACAATAATAATAACTTAAATTTAGGTGTACAGACAAGGTATGTGCACATGTGCATCAAGTTTTCCTGCTCAGAATTAACTTGATGGCACATGATGATGATGACGATGATGATGATGACGACGATGATGATAAAAGGATGATAGTGGGAAGATTTAAAACATGAGGCATGTTATCACAGTTATTGTAACAAGTATTATCTGCTATAATAAGAATCTATGTGAGTAAAATAAATAAGAGAGAGGCTAATGTTTGCAGTTGTAAGGGAAATAACCACCTAATGAAATACAGTAGAAGCCTAGATAGTTTGCAGAAAGAATTGCCATAAGAACTTACTCTTTTTGTCTAGTTAGTAATACCTATGTCTCCTGTCTTATTAATACTAGATGTTATTTTATTCTGTGTTTTGTTATCTGTTCCAACTGTTTATTATGCATTTGCAGATAGTTTTCCATTGCTAACAACAAAAAGAGTGTTTTGGAAGGGAGTGCTTGAAGAACTACTTTGGTTTATCAAGGTATGTTATGTAACAGGTAACCTATTTTAGCTAGTTTCTTTAGCTATTGTGGCCCAGAATCAGCTGAAGACATACTGTATATCTTGACTATGTTCTGAAGTATCCAAAGTTTAAGAGTTTATAGAATTCTTCTACATTCCAGCTCTCATCTATCTGTTCAGAGGTGCAGAGCCATTTTGGCCAGAGTCACATTCTTTTTCTGGGGGTATAAGAGTTCACTTTTGCTGCCCCCTCTCCTTTTCAGATAGATCACAGTCCAGTTCTTGCTTCAGACAGCAATGTTTGCTTTCTGAACCGGCAACATAGTTACAGGCAACTAACTTTCCGTATTCCTTACCTCCCTCAACAGAGGGGTGAAGGGGTTTCAGGAACAGTTTATGGGTTTTCCTAGTTTCTCAAGTACAAGATTCCTTTCTTCTGCTCTCTGGGCAGCTTACAATTTAATCGTTCAGGTTACACATTCCCAACATCACCACTAAACTGGGTACTCAATTTACAGGTCTTGGATGGATGGAAGGTTTAGTCAGCTCTGAGCTGACTATCCAATCAGGACTGAATTTTGATGTGAGCAGAATCCTGACTGCAGTACTGCAGTTTAACCACTGTGCCACAAGACCTTTAAGGGGGCTTTTCCTACTGGTATTATTAGAGACACATACTGGAGAAGGCCGTCTTAAGATTTTGCTTCCGTTTTGCTCAGTGGTTCGCAATCTGGGAGTTGGGACCCCTTTGGGGGTTGAATGACCATTTCACAGGGATCGCCATGAACCAGTGAAGGAAAAGGCACAAACGGCTTGGGTCTGGAGGAGGAGGGGGAGGAAGGGGGGGATAGAGTGAGTTACAGCTTGATAGGTTTGAGGGTGTGTCATTCAATGGCACCATAGGCTGTGATTGGCTGAGGGTGCCTGTAGAGGGAAGTTCTCTATGGCACCTGTGGCAGTGGCCTGCCAAAGGGAGCTTGTGGCCTCTTCCAAGCAGGGCAAGGGGTCACCACAACATGAAGAACTGTATTAAAGGGTCACAGCTTTAGAAAGGTTGGAAACCACTGAGTTTACTGTGGCTTATGCGCCTGCAGTGAGTCAAGTAGCTCCTCATGCATAAGGATATTTTTATTGGTCCTTTACAGTATTTCAGTGTCAGGAGATGTGTTGCTTTTCAGAGAGTCTGGCGACCTATATTTGTCCTGCAGTGCTAGCCAGTTGTTTGTCATTTGCATTAAAGATCCACTTGCATTTAGAAATTAAGGAATTTGGCAAAAATGTAAGGCCACTTTGATTAGTATCAAAGTTGCTGATTGATAACTGCTCTTTCTTATTGGGCACAGGGTTCTACAAATGCAAAAGAGCTTTCTGCTAAAGGTGTTAAAATCTGGGATGCCAATGGTTCTCGTGAATTTTTAGACAAGCAAGGATTCAATTCCAGAGAGGAGGGAGACCTTGGCCCAGTTTATGGCTTCCAGTGGAGACATTTTGGAGCTGAATATAAAGATATGCATACAGGTGGGGAGAATGTTTCTCTGTATTTAGTTGTCTTCAAACGTGAAGATGGAGTTCATTGCTTATCTGAGAATTCAGTGTGTTATGATACTGAATATATAATTGTAGAATGCTGCAGTTTTTTGAACACTGTTTTTCTCTGGGGAGGAATGAGGCTGAATAGATTTGGATTGGGAAGTGACTAATATTCAGGAAAGATGACTTTCTCCCATTAGGCCACTGTCTGAATATATATACTGTATATACAGTGGTCCCCTGCCCATTCGCGGCTCATATACTGCGGTCCCACTATATTGTGGGGTCGTTGTATATGAAAAAGCCCCCCCCCCAGGTAAGGGGCAAAGGCCTGTTTCAGGCCTCCCATACTTACCCCAGGACTAGCACTGCCTCAAATGGGCCTGCGAGGGCCTTCCCGGGCCTTTTGGAGGCCAGAAAATGGCTTCCCTGTGAACCAGAAGTGACTTCCGGTTCACAGAGAAGCCATTTTCTGGCCTCTAGTATGCCCGGGACGGCCCTTGCAGGCCCGTTCGGGGAATCACCAAGCTTGGGGTAAGTACCAGGCCCAGCCTGACCTGCATCCCCATATCGCGGGTCGGGTCCCTAACCTCCGTGATAGGTGTGTGTGTGGGTCACTAATTGGTAGTATCCTGCCAAATCTAAAACTTATCAGCTCTCCATAAGATAATACTTGTATCAATACAGAATAGGCAGATTTGTTCAGCAGCTTCAATATCCTCTTGTACTGAGATAGATCCACAGGTACCTCTGCTTAACAGTTTGAACCTATGCTTTCAAACAAGTGATAGCACATAGTGATATTCTGCAGTTCAGTTTGCCTTCCAATCTAGAACAATGCCCCTTCATGGTGATTGAAGGTTTTGTTCCTATATGCACATTCTTTTTCTCATTTGCTTTGAAGCAGTTAATATGTGAATTAACTCTGTACTGTAGTTGAAGTACCATTGGATAATAACATTCTGTCTCTGGTGTTAACTATGTAATGGCTCATTAACATATGTAAGCAATTACTTCATATTATAGTTATCAGAAGAGAATATGCTTAATGTGAGACAGTCTGTGGCTGTGATCTCATGCACAAATCCTGTCCAGTCAGCAAACTTTGTTTCTCTTGGCAGATGTTGCTGAAAAGGAAAATATACTTGTCACATTAAATATATATACTGTTTCTGTATGGAGTACTTTAATGGAACAGTAGGAGAATTAGAGTCATGAATTGCCTCTTATGAATTTGTCTGCTTTGTAGCGTTATTGATCAGTCATTTTTCTCATTCTTGGTTTCTTCCTCCCCAATCCCCATTAGATTACACAGGGCAAGGTGTAGATCAATTGCAACAGGTAATTGATACTATCAGAAACAATCCAGATAACAGAAGAATTATTATGTGTGCATGGAATCCCAAAGGTATAGTATGGTAATTATACAGTAATACCTTGGATAATGAATGCTCCTGATAACAATTTTTTTGGATAGTGAGTGGGAATTTCCGGATATAGGGCTGCCTCGGATAGCGAATGTTTCATATCTGCTGCCTCTGATAACGAATGTCTCATCATGCCTTGGGGGAAAAAGTATATCCAGGATGCATTACACCCCCCATAGTTTGTGGAGGAGTGGGAGGAGTTAGAGGGTTCCCCCCCCCCATGGTGTTTTGGAGCCATTCGGGACCTTTTTGTTGAGGGATTTGGACCCTTTGAACTTGGAAAGGTAGGGAGCTGAGTTTTCCTTGCTTTTTTCTGTCTTTCCATTGCTTTCTATTACAAAAGAGATGGGTGGGCTGAGGTTTGCGATTGAGGACTGCAAAGCAGAGGAGTTTGCAGAGAATCCTCCGGGCTTTTTTCTGTTTATTGCAAAACGGACGAGTGGGGTGACAAGGAATTGGCAGAGAATCGCACTGACTTTTTTTTCTGTCTTTCTATTGCATTTTTGGCGGGGAAAAGGCTGGGGTAATCTTGCTGGTTTCATTTTGCTATGTTTGCAATTGTTTCCATTGCTCTGCAGGCAAAAACAGGCTGGATTTCTCTTGCTAATATGTTTGTGTTTGCACCCCCCCCCCAATCGCACTTTGGGCGGGAAAAGGTTGGGGTAGTCTTGCTGCTTTCTTTTCTCCATGTTTGCATTGCACTGCAAGATGGGTTGTTCAGGGGAGGGGGTGTTCCAGCACTGGATGCCTTTAAAGTGCACTTTATAAAGAGGTCTGGAAAAAAACTCCAGCTTTTTTGCCTTTTTTTGGATCTCTGGAACAGATTAATCAGTTTCACATTCATTTCAATGGGAAACTGTATTTCAGACAAATTTTTTCTAATAGCAAATTGCCTCTGGGAACCAATTAAATTCGTTATCAGAGGTACCACTGTATAGTGTTACTATTGCCATAATGGAGGACTCGCAACTAGCTTTCCTTAGATTGACGAAGCAGTTTGGATGAGCAGCAAAAAGTTTCAATCTCTCAAGAAAAGAAGTCCAGTTGCCATGACTCAACTTCCAGATAAATGCACCTGGATGAGTGAGAATCTTCACAGACATATTGCTATTGTCATGGTTGTGTATGTTAGCCATCACTTATTTTCCTGTATGTAACACTGATATAGCGTTATATGGAGAAATTGGGACTGCTAGCTTAAATACAAAGAGATTGAGCAAGAGCATTAGAGATTGAGCAGAGAGAACTCTTAGTTCCCGGAGCTCCTTGCCCTTTAAGCTTCCAGAACACGGCCAAACAGCCTGAAAAACTCACAACAGCTATCAGATTGAGCAAGATTATAATTGCTGATGAAATGTTGGCATTAAATGTATTTACGAAGTATTTTGTTTTTGTGAGGGTTTTTACTGTGTCTTCTGCTTTTGCATATCAGATATCTCTGCAATGGCCTTACCTCCGTGTCATGCTCTTTGCCAGTTCTATGTTTTAAATGGTGAACTGTCTTGTCAGTTATATCAGCGTTCTGGAGACATGGGATTAGGAGTGCCTTTCAACATTGCCAGTTACTCGTTGCTCACTTCAATGATCGCCCATGTTACAGGCTTGAAGGTATTTTCAACACTTTAATATTTCAACGTACTGATTTTAAAAAATAATTAGGGAAGGTAAATGGTGTACGCAATACAAGGTTGGATATAAAATAGTTGATTAAGATACAGGGGACCCTTGTATAACAAACAATTTGTATAACAAAATCTGTACAACATAAAAAATTCTGGAGATAGGGGAAATTTGCTTAACAGAATCACCTATGGGGGGAATCTGTGCAACATAAAAATGGTCATGATTAGGGATTACTCTGTTTTCAATGCATTCCCATGGGAAATTTGTATAAATGAAAATTTTCTTAATAGAATTTCATTTGGAACGAATTAATTCCTTTATACAAGGTACCACTGTACTTGCAAACTGGATGCGTTCTTGATTGTCTGTCCATGAAACTTGTTCAGGAAAGATGAATTATTAGCATCATCATGCATATGAGTTCCTTTGGAAAATTTGTGCAGTATATAACTATAAGTAAATAAATATTGTTCTTTGCTATTTTCCCCATTTACTAAAGCTCCATTCTCTTTTTTTATACAGGCTGGTGAATTCATACATACGCTAGGAGATGCTCATGTATACCTAAACCATATTGAACCTTTGAAAATCCAGGTAACTATGACATTGGCTGTTTGCATATTCCTATTTTAACAGCGGTTTCTTCCATTTCTTGCTGTACTTGTGTAATCTTAAAGCAGCTACATGCGATCTGTTTGATTTGACAGAGACTTAGGGCTGTATTATTCATTTGAATAATGCTACATAAGCAAAATGAACACTGCAATTTCTCTTTAATTTTACTGTCTTTCTGATATGTGGAATTGGGGGCAAGCTTTGTACTCTTCCTGAGGCTAGAAGATGTCAACTGGATCGGATCTCCATGGGCTCTTAGATACCCTGTTTCCCCCAAAATAAGACATCCCCCGAAAATAAGACCTACTTACAGTTTTGCCTCTTGCTGAAATATAAGGCATCCCCCCAAAAATAAGGCCTCCCTGATAATAAGATAATAATAAATGTGTACTGTATTCTTCATGGAAAAATAAGACATCCCCTGAAAATAAGACCTAGTACATCTTTGGGAACAAAAATTAATATAAGACACTGTCTTATTTTTGGGGAAACACGGTAGGTACTCTCTGGAAAGGTAGGAGACCATGCTGTTTTACTACGGTATTAACTATTTTCTGTCAAGGCAGCAATATTTCTAGGTAGATACACCTGCATTAAGATCATTTCTCTTGAAGACAATTTGAAATTATCCGTATAGTTAATATTCCTAACCAAAAGCAGCTTTCTAATTGCATGCTGGAATAAGTGCATCTGTTTACACTGGGAATTGTCAAATACATTACTGACATTAGTATGCCTTAGTGAACAGTTAAAACTAAGCTCAACTCCTGTGTCATAATCACAATTTTTTTCCAGCTTCAGAGGCAACCAAGACCCTTTCCGAAACTCAAAATTCTTCGTAAAGTGGAGGACATAAATGACTTCAAAGCAGATGACTTTGAGATAGAGGGATATAATCCTCATCCTGCTATCAAAATGGAAATGGCGGTCTAGTGGATCTGTTGGAATGTTACATCCAATGTTGCTTTTGAACATTAGTAGTATTCACTTAGAAGGTCAAACAGGAAATCATTCTTTTGTGATGAATGCTCAGAGCTCTTACATGGAATTTGAATGGGTTACTGAAATGTGCACTGGAGCTGATAAAACAGTTTTTGTACAGAGGTTACTTTATAAAACGACTGGCTTTGGAAGATAAGTACGTTATATTTTTACTTGTATAAATGTTTCAATGTTCTGAAATGCCCAATAAAATTGATGCTTGGCTATAGCGCAATTGTGTTACATAATTTGGAACATGAAGTCTTTATATGGAACCAGTTTGATAGGACAAATATGTAAAAGTTCCAGAGATACTTGAAGCTATGGAAATCCTTGGGATTGGAAAGCACAATCGTGTTTGAGGAAAAATTGAAATCAATATGCCATACTGATCAATCCCAGTTAATTGATTTAACAGAAGAAGCACTGCTTATGATCTAATCTTCAGAATGATAAAGAGCAACTTGGTGCATGTTTACTCAATAAATACCACACTGTTTAATAAATCTTATGTGCAGGTAAATATCAGTCTCCTCCCAAATATAAATGATTAACAGTGTAAGTATTTAGTTCAGTGGGAGATAGGTGTGTAGGTTTGCAGGCCTAAGTGTTTTAAAATCGAAAAAAGCAGACGAGAGATGATTTCTAGTGCCTTCAAACTTGATCAAATGTCACCATAAGAATTCAAATGGAAATTGTTAAAATAAAACAAAGGGTGTCATGAACGCTCATGGCAGTTTGGCCTTTCAGATATTAGCTGGTTATTCCCACGATTACTCATTCTTGGCGCTCGCAGGTAGGGTTGGTATAGAAATTAGACATGGATGTTCCGTTTTAGAAGGGGATTGGTTCCGAAACAAAACATGCCAGCACAGCTGGTGTTTGGAATGCAGTCCTACCCTCTGGAACAAAATTGACCACTGTCTTGCCTTGCTTTACCTCGCGGGGGGTGAAACTCCAACCAGGAAGCACCCTCCAGTGTGTCATCTTTTCCTCTCCCTGGCGCCGGCCAATCATACAGGGAGGTGGGATGATGGATGACCTTGCAAAGCTCCTGATTGGCCAGCACCAGGGAGAGGGAAAGATGACGGGTCAGAGGCTGCTTCCTGGTTGGAGTTTCGCCCTGCATGAGGTAAAACAAGGTAAGACAGTGTTGCTTTTGTTCCGGAAAGGGACTGCGTCCTGAACAGCTGTGCTGGTATGTTTCATTTCGGAACCAGTCCCCTTCTGCATCTTGGATCTGGCTCACAGGGCCTCTCCAACAGGACTTCCTGGCAGCATGGCTTCTGGAAAACTCCCCACCCCCTGCATAGCTGTAAGATGACCCAAGGGAAGATTTGTATTTCTGTCTAGGCACACCAAGAATGCTGCATGTGGTGGCTGACTGCAGTAATAACAATGGCTCTGGCGGAAAGGCTGTTCACTTCTTAAGCGCTACTCCAGGTTGTGGGGGATGTGTCTTGAAGCATTTGTGTTAAGTGTAGGTGGGACTTGACCCTTCTCATCTGCTGGCAGAGGAATAGGGAGCAGAAGGAATGTGAGTCTTCTTGAGATAAAAAGGTCCCCTCTCCCTGGTCTAAGACAGGAATTTTTTAATGCAGGGGTGACGAAAATGTGGCCTTCCAGACACTGTCTGGCTACAGCGTCTGGCCTTCATCCCCACTGATTATGTTGACAACAGCTGATGGGAGTAACAATCGAGTAATGGCTGGAAGGGTATATTTTGTTTACTCTGATATTTTCAAAAGCATTACACACTGACTATACCATTGCCTTAGAAAACACCCTGGTACAATGCAGAAATGGTTTCCTACGTTTGTTTTAAGTGATGTGACATGGTAAGATAAACTCTAGCCAGTTTTTTCTTGCTGTTTTGAAGCCTAGACTGCCCTGTATTATCAATTTTTTTTCAAATAACCCGATTCCTATTAATGCCCTTTGCCTGCTCATAAAACTTGTTCTGTTATTAGAAGACCACTTTCCCTGATCCACTTTCTTCACAAGCCTACAGCCACGTACTGTGATGATCTGTACATCTGATTCTTGGCGTGGTGGCCCAGTGGGCTAGAGCACTGAAACTGTCAGCTGTAAAGTCAGCTGCTTGGTGGTTCAAATCTTGGGTGCCACGCAGCGGAGTGAGCTCCCATTGTTAACCCCAGCTCCCGCCAACCTAGCAGTTCTAAAGCATGTAAATGCAAGTAGATAAATAGGTACCGCCATAAAAAGTGGGAAGGTAAGCAGTGTTCCATGCACAGAAATGCATTCAGCAATGCTGGCCAAGAACTTGCACAACACTGGCTCTTTGGCTTAGAAACAGATGAGTACATGACTAGCACACATGTGCGGGAGGAACCTTTGAATTTTGACTTGGGCTCTCTAGAACATCAGAAAACATTCTAATACACTAGTGTGGTGTTTAATCATACTTTATATGAAACTTTTAATCTCAACAGGCATGTTCAAAAGTGCATTGTTCATTATCTAAGTTCCAGGAAGAGTGAATCCTGTCCCTTTTTAGCTGAGTTAGTGAAAGGCATTTTGTGTGTGTGTGTGTGCAAGCGGACCAGGAGTTCTGTAATGGGAACTTGCAGTCTATTTTTGTTTTATTCAAGTCAAGGAAAGCATTTGTTGGAATCTAGTCTTCCCGGACCTTCCAAGACAATCTAACTATTTGTAGTGGAAAAACAGCTCAAGGGGGTTGATCTGAAAATTCAGCATTTCAGTTTCGTTTAGCTGTACTAGGATCAGACAGGAGTTGCTGCCAGACTTCACCTTGGGGAAATTGATACTTTCTTGCAGAATCTTCTTTCATTTCACAAGAATATCCAGGCGCCTGAAATGGAAAAAACACATGTAAATGCATATCTATACTGCTTTAAGTAAAACAATTTCCTATATTTCGAGTTTTTGCAAACCATTTTGTTATGAGATGACTTTTCGAGACTCAAACTTCTCAAGCTAGCTCCTTTTATAGCATGGATGAGAGTGGCATAAAATGTTGTTTTATTTCATCCCCTCTCCAAAATGTCTCCTCATTTTTGTTTGTTTTTGTGTTTTCTGGTCCTTTTGCTTAACAAGCAAAAGAAAGCCTCTTTAAGGTTCTTTTGTTTCTGGTCTCCTATTTGTCTTCTTAGTACCAGTCCAAATTAATACCCACAAAACCCTTAAAGACTACTCCAGGAAAGCAGGACAAGGTAACAGAGAATCAGTTGACTCTAAAAGTAGAGAGCAGTACATGAGAAAAATCATCCTCTCCTCATACCTTATTCACCCCCTCAAAGCAACTAAATAAGTAGTAAAGCACCACAATATGAGGGGGGGGGGGGGACAATGGTATTAACCAAGTAAATTTTTAAAAAAATCAATCAAATTAGAAAAGCAACCCATCCACTCAAACATAAGGGGAAAATATTGAAAAACACCCTTTCCACAAACTCAAATGCAGTCAAAGATCCACCCACCCAAACAACTGAAATATGTGGAGATTCCTGTGCCCCGTGCTACTTGAAACCTTCTTGTCTTTGAGTTCAGTGGGCAGTGGGAGGCAAATAGCACAATCCAAGATGGAGGGAACTAGGATAGAGCTCAGCAGCACACAGTAATCCCACCCAGAAGGAAGGGTTGTGAAGCAAAGAGCACTCCTCACTGGCTTCCAACCAGGTCCTTTTAGATTAAAAAAAATCCCTCCCTCTTGGATGGCCTGATTAGCTGCTGACAGCAGCTCTCATGATGGTATTGGATAAAAATATTCCAGTCATTTGACAAAGGGTGAAAGAAACGTTAAAAAGTGGGGGCATGAAATAACACATTTTGTAAGTTTTTATTTTGAATTATTCATGCTTTACAGGCTGCATTTTGAAAATCAACACAAATAATAGAGCAAGTTCCTTCAGTGTTTTTTTCTCATGAAAATATGCAAGAGCCTATTATGTAAAAACACAACTTGACATCTAGTAAATTATAGAAGTCCCTTAAATTTGAACATTTTTTTTTAAAAAAAAAACCTTTACAATAAAAATGATAAATATCTAATAACTGGAAATACCATGGTATATTTACATTCCTGTTACTTTAAAAATCTTTTCATCTATCTGTAACTATCACCAGAGACTTCTGAAATGTGGGCATCTTAGCAGTACTGACTCTTTTTTTAAAAATATATATATAAAAATAGTACATGAGGGGACTGTTGGAGGACTAAATGCCTTCTGTTTGCAAAAAGACACTTGCCGAAATGTTATTAAGTAGCTGTGCAGGTGTGGCTTGATGGTCTACAGCAGCGGGAATTGCCCCAAGGTGGAAGTGATCGCTACATGAGCTTTCTCAGAATAAGTTACATTTGGAGCTCCTTCTCTGATACCTTTCAGTGTTCTTTAAGAGGCTTATACTAGGAAAGTGCTGAGAACATTCTGGTTATAATAAAATAATACCTGGGGCGGCATATAGGATGCATTCTTAATTACTACTGGATACTTGAAGTGCTCGTGTAGATGATCTACGTATTCACACATCCTGGAATAAAAACAGAGTAGCACATTCAAGATCTATAGAACCTGTCATCTTCTAAGGACTGCCTACTGTGTGTACCAAAAGCACACATACTTCTACAGTGGGGGGTCTAGCCAACATGTGGAAACCCGGTCAGTAGGATTTCAAAAGGATGACTAACCTGTTCTCAAGGCTACCAGAGACTGAAATGTAGTCAAATATTATCAAGTGCTGTACCAGTTCACAGAGCCCAACTCCACCAGCATGAGGACATACGGGGACTGCAAGAAAGGGGATAGTGAAACTCATTGGTACGAACGGCTAAAAGCAAACAGCAATTCTGCAGACAGATGGGCTGAAATCCTGTTGTGCAGTAGAGAATGCCTCCTTGCAACAAGGCAAGATTCTCTTCTCTGTTGCTGCTCCCAGACTTTGGAACTCCCTCCCGCTGGAGGCCAGGACTGCCCCCTCTCTGCTGTCTTTCCGGAAGCAGGCAAATACCTTCCTCTTTGGGTAAGCTTTCCCTGAATAAGGGACTTCCTATTATGTAACTTTATATGGATTACCATACCTGATTGCATTGACTGGTTTCATAAGAACACCAGTGTATTACATGTTACTTTCCAGCCCTCATAATGGATTTTTCTTTTCTTTTTGTGTGCTTTTTGTAATTCTACTGTTACCTTTTAATGTCCTAACTGAGCAATTCTGCAGACATATGAGCTGAAACCCTATTGCGCAGTTATGTAAAAGGTGTAACTTTTTGTGGCGAATTCCCATAAGTCAAATCTCCACACAGCTGCAATTTGAGTTTTGTATGTGTGTGTGCAACTAATAATGTCTACGGGAATTTCTTAAATTCTGGCAACTTTCCACAATTACTTCCTTTTGCAGAACCATGCACCAGGACTACCGGGCATCATTCATGCTTTTACCGTCATTTTTAAGCCAGAGGGAAGCAAGATCCATTGGGCAGAAACACTCCCAAAACATCATCAAGTTGTAAAAATCCATGCACAAACCCCTACCATAATATGACTACTCTAGAAATAACCATAAGAAAGGTTTTAGCTTTACTAATGTTTTTCCAGTGTCTTACCTTGAAACTTCTTGGCCATCAGCAGTACAGACAAATTTTCATTGACGCTTCCTAGCCTGCAACTGTCCACCTGGACAAAGTTCAAGGCCTGGGCCTGCAGGAGCTGCTTGAAGATCACTCTATTATGGCACTGTGGATAATGACAAGAAGTATTACTCAGCCCAAGGTTCTGCAAGATGGGTAAATTCTTATAAAGATAGGGGGAAAGCTCAATAACTATTGTACATCAGGTTATTTGTTCTATTGCAGAATTTCAGAGAGATTTAGTTTCAGCTTAAATATTTAAATATGTTAAAACAACAACACGTGAAACAAAACATTAAAAATCTCTCCCCTTGAGACTTTGCATGATATGGGGGACTGTTAGAAGACTAAATGGCTTTCTGTCTGCAAAAAGATGCTTGCTGAAATCCTATTAAGTAACTACGCAGGTGTGGCTTGATGTTCTACAGTAGCAGGAATTATACCAAGGTGGAAGTGATCGCTACAAACCACTGTCTCTAGTAGATTGTAAAATCAGTGGAAACAGGAGCCATAAGACTAACTGCACTATGGACTTGCAGTCTTGCACAATTCTTGTGGCAGGGTTGGAACACCCTGCACATTTACGCAGGTGTAACATTACAGTGAATAGGATTCTGGTCGCTCTTTCCTACACTTGGTGATACAATAAACAGATCCATTACTAGTTATGCCACATAGTTAAACCCAACATAAAACTTACTTTTAAATGACTCTGTAGGAAGTATGTATACTTATATTGAAAATGTATATAAAGTGGACCCTCGTATAAAAAAATTGCTTGTATAACATAAAATTTGTACGACACAAGAAACTCAGGAGATAGGGGACATTTGCTTAACAGAATCGTCTATGGGGCAAATCCGTACAACATAAAAATGGTCGTGATTAGGGGTTACTCTGTTTTCAATGCATTCATATAGGAAATTTGTATAAAGGAAAATTTGCTTAATATAATTTCATTTCGAACAAATTAATTCCTTTATACAAGGTACCACTGTGCTTAGCATATTGAGCACGTTAAGGTCAGTGTGCTTAGTTTGCAAGACTTCTCCCCTTAACATTTAAACAATTTTTAAAGTATTTGAGTTGTCAGAGTTTAGAACATTTGCAACTATCTGAGAACTATCTGTAATGCTGAAAGGCGTTGGCAGAAAACCCAGAATGAATGAAACGGATAAAGAAACAGTGAAAGGCTTTTGGAAAGCTTATTTTGGGGCAGTGGAAGCAGCAAAGAAATCATTTTTCTCTGCCATCATTGCTTTGGCACAGAAACGCACAGTGGAGCTTTTCCAAATAGTCAAGAGTCTACTACATGCTGACCCACGGGTGTATAACACAGAATACTCTGTAACATGCTGAGAAGAATCTGCACAACACTTTACAGCCAAAATTGTACAGATCCAAGTTGACCTGGATGCTGCTATTGATCCGGAGCCTATAAATAAAACTGTTCACCTTGCCTGCCCTGTATTAATAGATGGGTCCAAAATGCAGCAGCCAGATTGCTGACTGGGGTGGGTTACAGAGATCACATTGCACCTGTACTAAAGCAGCTCCACTGGCTGCCAATCACCTACCGGGCACAATTCAAGGTGCTGACCTTAACCTACAAAACACAAAACGGCCTGGGTCCAAGCTACCTGAAAGATCGAATCTCGCAGTATAAACTGACTTGGGTGCTAAGATCATCAGGAGAGGTCTTTCTCTCCATCCCGCCACTGTCACAGATGCACCTCAGAAGAATACTATTGCTGCTACCAGACTTTGGAACTCCTTCTCACTGGAGGCCAGGACTGGCCCATCTCTGCTGTCTTTCTGGAAGCAGGCGAAGACCTTCATCTTCAGGCAAGCTTTCCTGAATGAGAGCTTTCCTACTATGTAACTTGATATGGATTACCACACATGATTGCATTGACTGATTTCATAAGAACACCAGTGTTTTCCATGTTACTTTCCACCCCTCATAATGGATGTTTCTTTTCTTTTTGTGTGCTCTTTGTAGCTCTACTGTTACCTTTTAATGTTGTAAGATGCCTCTTCTAACTCTCTGTTCTTAACTTGAAAATGTCTTAAATATTCTGGACGGTATATTGTCTATCATTATTGTATGCCAACTTGGGTCCTTTTTCAAGGAGAAAGGTGGGGTAAAAATATTCAAAACAAATAAAAATAATAAATAATTCCCCAGATGTCTTCATCTCGTCTCATATGTATCTCCCCCATTACAAATAAGGTGAAATATTTGACTATGCTCCAAGCCAACTGTCACTGGGTAGAACAACAGTGTCTTAGAATTGCCTTCTGCGACTGCAACCCATCCCCCAAAGAGCAAGAACCATAATAAGAAATGTACCCAAGTTTCAATGAAGTCAAATCAGGGGAACAATCTCAGTGATGGCCATACACCATGGTAACCAAAACAATTTCTATTCTGAAACTGGACCAAAAGCTGCACTGAAAAGATCATGCAAATCTGTGCCATCCAAAATGGATTTCCATCATATATGGTCTAGTATTTTCCATCAAAAGAAAAGATCCAAGCCTTCTTCATGCATTGTGTCTGGAAGGCTAATTGGTTGGCAGGGGTAGGAATCAGCAGCATGTACGTTCTGCCATCTACTGCCCCACCTCACCCAGAAATGAGAAAGACCTGTGCGTGTTCATTTGGACATGGATATACAGGTTCCTCTGCAAGTCTTTATATCCAACATGCCAAATACTTGCTGGTTTTCCGGTGGATGAGGATGTCAGAACAGGTAACAACTCCAGTCTCACCATCCATTTAGCCCTCCAATGTTTCATGATAAATGACATCTTAATAGACCCCCGGGATCTAAAGATGTTCAAAATATGGATTAATTGAGAGCTTCATGTCATGACTTCCTTTAAGGCTGCTATGACGAACACTTTCTTTTTCAAAAGAGGCACTTCCCGCCTCCACAATCTGACTGACCAATCCCTTTCTGACAAATCTCACTAGCCCAGGAACAAATATAGAGCAAGAACGCTATCTATAGTTTCATCCTTGAGAAATGCCCCACGTCCTAAAGGGGTACATAAAAAACAAACACTAGCTTATAAGGAGACAGTTGAATCAGTATATGCACAGTGGTACCTTGTAAGATGAATTTAATCCATTCTATGGGTCAATTCATTTTATGAAAAATTCATCCTATGAAACGTGGTTTAACACAGTTTCCCATAGGAATGCATTGCAAAGCAATTAATTCATCTTACGAGGCAACCCATAGGCAAAATTCATCTCGTGAATGAAGCATGCTTGTTCCCAGAAATGTCACTCGTCTTACGAAGATTTCGTCTAACGGAGCATTTGTCTTGCGAGGTACCACTGTAATCTGTATTTCCTCTGAGCAATGAATTCCGAGAATTCTAACAGGTTATTCCTCACAAAATGTCAAAATGTTGCATCTTTGGCTAATTACTGGGACATGTATATGTACAGAGGAGGAGATGTCTACTCCATTACAAACCTAAACAATTTTCAGTGGAATGGTTTCCAAAACATTTTTTTTTCAAATCACAAATAAACCAACTTACTTGCTCTCCAGTTGCAACACCAATCCCTAATGGGGCTAAAGCCTGGAAATAACAACAGTATGTGTCATGGCACAGGTTTCTGAGAGTTTGCAAGTACAGTCATTAAAAGGGTCAAGCCAAAAAGTTACATTGTTTCTCATCCTACTTTAGATGGCAACTGAAAGAAACTTTTACCAAATTCAACGCTCTGAGTCTGAGATTTCTTTTTTTAATGGCCGTTTAGTTAATTAGGTGTGAAGAATTACATAAGAGGGTGTGTGTGACCATTAGGAATATACTTGGATGATAACTGAGCCCAGTTATGTGTTCACGACCCATTGAAATGAATGGAAGCTAAGCTTGCCTAATTCTGTGTTGGACTTGGGCCCTGGTGTACACGCAAGACTACCGCTGTTGTAGGACGTTTTGATCACACACTTTTGGCTAGCATCGTATTTCTCATACATTTGAAACTTTAAAGCCATTACAAGGTGGATGACTCACATGCATTTTAGGGCCATCATGGGCTGGCTTTCCCCATGTAAGAATATGCATTTTACAGTCGTTTATTAGGGCTTTCAAAAATGTGTTACTCATTAATGGCATATATTTTCTATACAAGCAGCAAACAGACTTGAATGATTTATCGACCAGCCTTGCAGCCTGAACTCATCCCCCAAGTCAACTCCTCACTGCAATTTTGATCACTTAAACAATTCTGTCATCTGAATGAAACTTAAAACCTCTCTAACCTTTGAAATAGTGGCATGTCCAAGAATGTCATCAGGTGAAGTTGGCTCCTCAATCCACAATGGTTTAAATTCAGCAAGCTTATTAACCCACTCTATGGCCTCTTTCACGTCCCATCTTTGGTTAGCATCCAGCATCTAAGAACAGTTACAGGCTGAACTCACTCTACAGCATTATCCAGTTCATAACAACGGGTCTTCTTGATTTGAGACAGATTGGACAAAGTGAAAGCCAAGCTTTTGCTCTACCATAATTGAGCTTCTCACTGCAAAGATGTTAAATGGTCCAAATAATACAATACATTCTAGCTAACATATTCTAGAGTTAATTAAAATGGGGGGGGGGGTTATAATCAACTGAAAGAACCATATAGCCTTAGCAAACCAAACTCTAGTTAGCCAAGGTAATCGAGTTTTAAGGTTTGCTCAAACATCTTAGCAAGCTTGCTAAACATAATAGTGCAATCCTATGCAACACTTATTTAATAACTGCTTCCAAGGTTAAAATATACTCATAACCCATAATTCACATGCACCACCTATTTTTGCTGATTCTGTCTTGTGCTCAGGATGTTTCCCCCCCAATCGGGTTTGAATGCATTAAGCTCAGAGGAACTCCTGTTGTTCTAAGAACACAATGTTATAAGGAGCTACATACTTCCAATTTATAATTTTAATTTTTTTAAAGTCCATATGGATACAATGTGGGTAAATGTGGTAGCTGAGTTAGCCCTAGTTGACTAAAAGTGAAGACTTCCCCACTTGCTGGGTATCATGACAAAAAAAGCACAGCCATTCAATTTCCAGCCATATCTTAGGGATGGATTCTGCTTACCCACAAAATTAAAAGGCAATGAAAATTTATGTGCGTCTTATCATCTTAACTAAAATACACATACATACCATTATATTTTCAGGACCAATCATTTCTCTAACAAGCTTGCATCTCCGAATGTCATCTTGGAGATCTGCTCCAACCTTGACTTTGAACCTAGAGGCAAATTAACAATTTTTCAATTTTTCAAAAAATCAGTCATTTTTCAAAGAATGGTAAAAGTGTGACAATAGTGGCTTCTCTGTGTATCAGTCTTGGATCTTTGCAATCACTATTAGTATTGCTGGATCTGAGACCACAAATGGATGGTACCACCATCTGGCTTCCTGTCTCTGTGTTATGTGTTGTGTCAACTTTCTGTGTTATGAAGCTGGCTTATAACTTTGCAACTCTGGTGTCTCGGTGCAAATATGTTCCACCCCAAACTCCAACTTATCACTTGGCCATGGAAACTCATTGGGTGGTGGACGTTGGCAATGGAAAACCACTCTTGGAACATTCTGTATTCCTTGAAAATCCTATTTGGTTCGTCATTGTTGGAAGCAATTGGAACACACATAACAACAATGTAAAGCCCCTACTCCTTTTCCAGTACTCCAAAATTTATTGGATTGTGTTAATAGGGAAGGCTACTGGTGCCATCCTGTTTATGCCCTTTATTGCGATAGCAATGGCATCCTGAACACAAATATTCCAAGCAGAGGATGCCATCTGCGTGCATTGCTCTGAGTTGCATGCACACTGAATCCATGGCTTGTATGTACCACACCCAGTATTTAATAAAGTGTTTACTTAGGGTAGAGGTTGGGGAATATCAGCTTTGGCTGCAGAAAGTCCCAGGCTCAATTTGCTGTCCCTTTGGGGCAAGGACACGTCTGCTCTGGTCAGACCCCACTTGGAGTACTGTGTCCAGTTTTGTGCGCCTCAATTTAAAAAGGATGCTGACAACGTTGAGCAGGTACAGAGAAGGATGACCAGGTCTGGAAGAAATGTCTTATGAGGAATGGCTTAGGGAACTCGGAATGTTTAGCCTTTCAAAAGAAGGCCAAGGAAGGATATGATAGCTATGTTTAAATAGTTGAAAATATGTCATATTGAAGAGGGAACAGGTTTGTTTTCCATGGCTTCAGAGACTAGGACTCGGGGCAATGGTTTCAAACTACAGGAAAAGAGATTCCATTTGAACATCAGGAAGAACTTCATGACAGTTAGAGCTGTTCGGCAGTGGAATATGCTGCCACAAAAGGTGGTGGAGTCTCCTTCCTTGGAAGTTTTTAAGCAGAGGCTGGATGGCCATCTGTCGGAAATATTGTGATGGGGTTCCTGCATGGCAGGGGGTTGGACTAGATGGCCCTTGAGGTCTCTCCCAACTCTATGATTCTTTGATTCTATGATTCCTACTGAAAGCCTGGAAAGTCCCTCCCTCAGTGTTGGCAGTAATAGGCTGGCTGGGTCAGGGAGCTGACCCAGCAGCTGCCAGTCTTCCTCAGCACCAATCAACTGGTGAAAAGGCAGTGAGTCCTCATTCACCAGCTCTCTCTTTCACTGCTTGTAGCAACCGAATCGGGCCGACCAAATGGACAGCTACTGTTTGAAGCAGGATGTTATATGCATGTGTGCATAGCAAAAGTGTATCGGTCAGCTTCTGTATCTAGAGCTCTGGAAACAATGTAGCATCTCTGGAATAGCAAGAGAAAGTGAATCCTCTTCCACCCCCATTCTGTGTGTGTGTGTGTGTGTGTGTGTGTGTGTGTGTGTGTGTGTGTGT
>JAHTLZ010000204.1:51024126-51034997 GCA_023846285.1 Phrynocephalus versicolor
TGTGTGTGTGTGTGTGTGTGTGTGTGTGTGTGTGTGTGTGTGTGTGTGTTGGGGAATTCTATGACACACCATAATTGTTTCTGCAGCCTATGTTTGAAATGTTAAAGGGGTTTGGACATTTTTATGAGCAATCTGGTGAGAAAGACCAGATTACACATCGATGTGTTTAAACAGGGTTTCTAGAACAGGCTGCAAAGAAACTGTGACAGGTCATAGAAATCCTGCCCTTAAGGACGCCCCGGTTACGTTCTTCCTATAAAACCAAGGAGAAAATGGGACTGTACCTGGTCCAGCCATCCTTCAGAGCTTCAGAACACAGCTGCAAAGAAAGTTTTTCACTTTTACTGTGTTTTAATAGAAGAACTGATTTAATGTAAGGACGCTTTTGTTATTTGCAGTGCATTATTTGTTTTTTAAAAATGTACTTGCTTTTAACCATGTTCTGCAATGACACCTGGGGTCCCATTTTTTGGGACAAAGCAGACAGAATGATTAAGGAAAGAAATGAATAGGATTTGCACTATATATTTATATTCCTACATGAGGATGCTCTCCTTCAGAAGATCTGCTTGTTAGTCACGTGAAAGAGGAAAGAACTGGGCATATAAGCAGTGCCAAACCTGTTTGAGTTGCTGGTCAGGATAGCCCAGCCAGGCACACGACGTGGTATAAGCTGGATAGCCATATTTTAACATTTGCTCTTCTACAAAGATACAGAGTGTCACTGGGCAGTTAAATGCAGTATCCTTACAAACAAAACATTGCCCCAGGAAAAGACTTTTAGAATCCCCCAACAACTGTTTATTACCTCAACCGTTCAAAAATGTGCTGCAGAATAAAGTACAACTGTGCACTTCCAGAGGAAGAGTTGCCACTACTTTGCCAGGCGACTGAGAGGGTTTCTAAACCAATTTCCGGGCAAAGCAAGCATATCATGGAGGAGAGACTTATTCTGACGTGTGCTGTGCACCATCAGTGGAAAATCAGCCAATTCCTGGGCCCACTTTATGAACAACTCTTGGGAGTGCAGTTGATTAATTCAGCAACTCCACAAGGAATTACACTGCTTACCTCTTTCACTTTTTCCCACCAGACCATTTTGAAGTATTGCTAGTGGGAGGGAATGAGGAAACACAACATTAAACAATGCCGGGCCATCTATTACCTCACAGAAAAAAAGTACTATTTTGATAAAGCAAAATTGTTTGTACATCATTGGCAAAGTGACCAGGGCTATATTCTCTACAGAAATTATTACAGACTTCACACTGTGGATTTACTGTAGTACTGAGGCTAACAGGATTATGGATTGCAGTTCCCAGCAGAAATTTGAATTTAGCCATGAATGCACAGAGGTACAAGCCATTCATTGTTATCTTTAGATATTTTATCTTTCTATCAAGTCCCCCCTTGCTTTCTCTCAAGTGATTCTTAGAGCTGTTGCCGATTACTGAGTTAATATATAGAGAACATATTGATGCTAAGATGCAATAACTATATAAACTTTATAATTTATTATAAGAATGAAAAGTTAGTGACAAGTTGAAAAGGCATGAAAGTAATTACAATAGGGTCCCCATTTCCATGGACTGGCTTCAGGCACCCCCGCGGATACTGAAATCAGCTGATAATAGCCAATGTTAAGTGTATAGTAAAATAAAGGGAGGGGGGAACCCAGATTTTTATATGAATTACCAGAACTAGCCACTAAAGGGTGACAGATACCATGCTATATATAATATTTCCAGATTGTGGATAAGTGAATTTGTGGATATGGGGCTCCTACTGCATATATATATTTTTTAAAAAGGAGATGCATAGAAAGATAAGAGTGCTGGGGGGAGGGGAAACAGATAGAAAGAAGTACAAGCAATTCCTCAAATGCAAAGAAAAATGCAAGCTCTTTCTAGGCTGGTACCATCTTTTCCGTCTTTCTGCAAGCAGGAGATGACCTTTCTCTCCAGCCAGGCTTTTCTGCTATTCTGTGCTGTCAAGTCAGAACTATCATATAGCAAATGTAATAAGGTTTTCAAGGTAAGTGTGTGTGTGAGTGAAAGCTTCTTCACAGAAGGAGGATAAGAAAGGAAGGGGGGTTGTTTTGTTTTCTTAAGAGAGGTGGGTCAGTTGCTTGCACCCAATGACCTCCTAGATCTAAACTTAAAGGACCCTATTTATCCCACTCCAGTTGAGCCATGAAACCAAGCTTCCACCACAACAAGCCTTGCTTGTTTTCAGTCACTAATGCCTGGGTTTTGAACGAGAACAAAGAGGGAGCTTGCATCAGTTACTCCAAATTTGTTGGGACTCAGCATTTTTGAAGGTGCAAAATAAGAGGAATGGAGGCAGCAGCAGCAGCTGAGGGGGAGGTTGGGGTATGTGCTCACATGGTTTCTGCCCCTTTACAGAGAACCACAAGCTCACTTTGCCTCATGATATGACCAGTACCAAATGATTTATTATACAGTAATACCCCAGATAACGAATGTCCCTGAGAACGATTTTTTCAGATAACGAATCACAATTTCCACGTATAGGGCTGCCTCAGATAACGAATTTTCCCTACGGGCTGCCTCGGATAACGAATCACAATTCTAGTTATAGGTCTGCCTTGGATAACAAATTTTCTCTATGGGCTGCCTCAGATAATGAATTTTCCTATGGGCTACCTCGGATAACAAATTTCCCCTATGGGCTGGCTCGAATAACGAATTTCCAGCATGCATCGGTAAAAAAGAGTTATCCTGGGCTGCATCACATCTGTACCTTTAAAGTGCGCTTTATAAAGAGTTTTGAGCAAAAATCCAGGTGTCTGGGTCATTTGTCTAGGCTCTAGAATGGATTAATTGGTTTTCCATTCATTCCTATGGGAAACCGTGTTTCGGATAACGAGTTTTTTCAGATAGCAAATTGCCTCGGAGAATGAATTAAATTCGTTATCCGAGGTACCACTGTACTTCCAGGTTTGCTTAACTGAGAGACAGATTTTGCAGTTTAACATAGATGTTGTGGTCTATTAGGATAACTTACTATACGCTTCCTCTTCTGTCAGAGCATCAGTAATATATCTGAAATCTATGCAAGATAACAACTGCTTAGGATCCTGGAAAAGAAAAAAAAGGGGGGAACTAGTCAAATTATTGTGTAACTCAACTAACAAAATGACTGTTCCTGATGGCAGACCAAACATCTGTTGAACTCTTCCACCTTTATCTAGGAGGCAAGATCCATGCTCAGAACTGCTTATCTGCAGCACCTGGATTGGGACTCACAGGTACACCTACACTGCAATGCCCAGCCTGGTGCCACTGAAGATCATGTCATCTATGCCTTGATGTACATCCACCCAGACTTTCAGTGGCTGTGTTTGTCCTTTGCTGAAAAAGAACCCACACTGGAAGTCTACTTTGATGCAGATTTTGACCCTAAAAGAACCCATCCTGATCCAAGAGGGTTATTAATGAAAATAATGACATCTCTTTCTCACTTTACTTTTACCAATATTATAAAATAGCAATATATTCTGCACACCAACCCAGGAAGCACAGAGGCAGCAAACAACCCCTGTAGTCTACAAGATTAGAAAATCTGATTTGGCTTTTAGCTACAAGCCCTGTAGATGAGAGATCTGACTTTGGGGGGCATGGTTCCCCATAGCATCATTTATAATATGACAAGAACAGAAGCATATAATCACTAATATAGTTCTTCTTACCATGTCAACCAGTAGCTTCCAGAGAGGCTTTTCATTAAAAAGAAAAGTGGGGTAGAGGGGAGAGAGAAAATATTTTTAAATTTTTAATTTGGATTTAGAATTCAAACGTTTAAAGCTATTGTTAAGATGAATCCACAAACAGCCATGGATCAGTCCATTGCTTGTATGTTTTTCCAGGTTTTGTCTACAAACGTGAGCCAGACTTGCTGTGCGCTGGCTCTAAGACAGCTGTGTAGGCCAAGAGGGGCATCAGATATTGTTGGACTGCAATGTCCAATGGTCAGGGATGATGGCATGTGCAGACCAGCAAGATCTGGAGAGCATCATGTCCCCCATCTGTGCCTGCTCTAGAGCCATTCATTACCTTTCCTTCTTGCTTGGCCCACAAATCCCAGATAGCATTCAGAACAGCTGCGGTCGCCAAATGCACTGCTCCTTTCTCTGGACCAATCTGTTGACAGAGCACATAACATTGTCAGGTTGTTATGAGACCTTCAGGAAGGCAGGTTGGGAGAAGTTACTTTTTCAGATGACAACTCCCAGAATTCCCCATCCTGTACATTTTCAAGTTCCAGTGTCATGACATGACATGGGGGCTCCTACACTTACCTGAAGCCTGGCACTACCCCGAACGGGCCTCCGATGGGCTTCCCGGCCTGTCAGGGGTCCCAGAAATGGTTTCTTAGTGCTCCAGAAGTCACTTCTGGTTTTCCGGAAGTCACTTTGTTTGCCGGAAACCACTTCTGGGGCCTCCGACAGGCTTCCTGGGAAGCCTGTCGGAGGCCTGTTCGGGGCACTGCCAGGCCTAGGCTAAGTGCAGGAGGCTTCAAACAGGCTCAAGCAGTTTATCCCAGGGGGGCTTGCCTTTCATATACTGCAGTCCTGTGATATACTGGGGCCACAATATATGAACCACGAAATGGCAGGGGACCATTTTATAAGGTTCATGAATCTCTGGTTTCCAGCATGGGGCTGGGAGCTTGGAATTGAGCTTATTTATTTTATCTACTTAAAATATTTTTATCCTGCCTTTCTCCTTAAAAACAACTCGAGGTGGGTTCCCATGGATACTTTGGTCCTACTGTAATTCTAACAAATTGTGATGTTCCAAATGTTAGACATTCACTGAGTTTTCAGTGTGCAAGCCATGTTAATCAGCATTGGCTACACATTCAAAAACAGCTGTGTCCTAAGAACTGAATGATCAGTTCCAAAATATAATTCTAGTTATTATTTCTAACTGTATGTTTGTGTGTGTTTTGTGTTGTTACAGTCATGACCGACTCTTTGTGACCCCAAGTCCAATACTGGAGTGGCTTGCTAGTTCCTACTCCAGGTACCTACAGCACCTGGTATTCCCTGGTGGTCTCCCATCCAAGTACTAACCAAGGCCGACTCTGCTTAGCTTCCAAAACCAGGCAAGATCGGATGTGCTTAGGGCATCTAGGCTGTTATTTCTTACTTTACAGTACACTTAAAAGATGTACATTTTCCATCATGGATGAGTCTTATTCCAAAAAGCTATAAAATCTCTTACCCATCGGAGTTGCCCATCGCTGGTGAGCTGCCTGTAGAACCCTCGAAAATCACCAATGATTTCATCCAAGTCTTTATTGACCACATGGACTGCAAGGGCGTTGACTGCACAGACAACTGCAAAATGTACCCATGTTTTGAAGGTTGTGACACAATTTCCCCAGTACCAGAGTGTAAATGTATAAAAAAGAAATAAACAAAAAAGCAAATAACTGTTGCTGTGATGTATGTGCTTCTTACTAGCCCAGACATTCCGCAAAATACCAGGCTGCCCCTCCCGCCACCCCTTATCCTTCGGTGGACAGCTGAAGACTCATCTCTTCAGGCAGGCTTTTAACAATCACAACTGAGTCACTGAATGCCTTTCTAAAGTCAAGATAGTTTTTAATGTTTACTTGCTTTTAGTTATTCAGGTGCGCAGTATTTTAATTTCTATATCATTTAATTGTTTTTATGTCTAACTCAGCTCCCCTTTTTGGGAGAAAAGCAGCCTATAAATAAAAAAATACAAGAATAATAAAGGATCTGAATTATAAACAAACAAATAATGGTTTATTTAAAGTAAGGTTAGTAAAATTAGGATTCAACTCTGACTTCAAACCCAGGTTTATTCACTAAGTACCGCAAGGACAGGAACAACTTTCCGAGGATCAATTTCAATTTCTGGGAAACCTTTGAAGGTTGTGTAAGGCCAAAGCCACATACCGTAGGTCCCAGAGTTCCAGAATGTTTTTAGCCCAAAGGCTGTGCTCTCAGTACTCTGGATAGACATCCCATCCTTAGAACAGGGAGGAGGGAGATACAAAAGCTGGCATATGAAACCCTGGCGGCACAATAGCCAAAAGGACCAGATTCATTTAGCCAACAATTTCCCACCTTTCAACTAAAGCTTAAACAAACCAGTTTCCGGGGTTGACACCTAACAAGAAACTGTGGATGGGTTAAAATAAGAAGTCCAAGCTTCCAGTTCTCTCCCCCGGGAAGTATGAGAAGAAGGAAAGCAGAAACATATGAGGCCAAAGCTTGATGTGACAAGTCAGGACAGATAAACTATCAAGTCAGACCTTTGTCTACATCTTAAGAGCAGGATGACTGACTAAGGCATTTTCAAAAAATTTAATTCCCACAGGAAACTACAGATTCACTCATGAGTCACTGAGTGACTGACATGCCTTTGCCTATTACAACAGAGAAATACATTTGACTCTGAAGTAAAACTTTGTGCTGCCAACATATCTTAGGTTGATTGCTCACATTTGCGGCCTCTGTCTTGGAACATCACCTTAACCACAGATCCTGAAGCTGCAATACCGAGCCAAGATAATATTTAGACTTTTTCTTCCCCCTGCCCTTAACTTTGCCATCAGCAGCCTGAGGAAGAGTTCTGCAAAACCGAAAACTACCTTTTTAAAGACATTTCAGTGATCCAATAAATGTATTGCAGTAACCCCCCGCCCTTTTGCAGTTCATATACTGCGGTCCCGCTATATCGCAAGACTGCAGTATATCAAAAAGGCCCCCTGTATTGACCCCAGGACTGGTGCTGCCCAAACAGGCTTGTAAGGGCCTTCCCGGGCCTGTCGGAGGCCCCAAGAGGGATTCCACACAAAGTGGAAGTGACTTCGGCGCAAACTGGAAATCATTTCCCGTTCGCATGCGAGCCCTTTTGGGGCCTCTGACAGGCCCAGGAAGGCCCTTGCAGGCCTGTTCGGGCCAGTGCCAGGCTAGGGGTAACTACAAGAATCTCTAGCTAGGCCCCCCAGGCCCGACCCAACCTGCATCCGCATATCACAGATTTTCAATGATCACTGGTTGGGTCAGGTCCCTAACCCCCGTGATAGGCAGGAGGTCACATTGATTTTGAACCCAGCAGTTTACTTTCATCAGCCTGGCCTTCCAGGTTTTACAAAGGGATTCCTAATTTTGACCAGAAATAAGCCGAAATCCAGAGTGAGCTGATGCCATCAACCAATCTAGTTCCACCAGCGGTGGAATCAAGGAGATCTTAGTACATTCAGTAGCTATGTGGTTCCTACGAGACAAATCCCTCTAACACAGAGGGCAGTAGAAGTGTGAAAAACATCAAAAGAGACATACAATGCATGTAATCCGATTAGGGGCATCACAGCTGAAACATATTTATTGATGCTGAGAGGACACACTGTGGTAGAGTGGAAAGGCTTTAATGGATTATAATTCTTTCGTTGTCAAACCATGATCAGGCGAAGCCGCAGGGAGCAAGAGGGTTACGATGCCAAGGAGAAAACAAGTGATGTGGGAATTGCCTGCAACTTTCACTGGTGGATTATATACAACAGAAAGTAGTCAGAACAATACCTAAAGAAAAATAGTTGCTGATGTCCTAATGATGTGTGTTCAGCTTCATTTGCTATCCTCCATTACTGCTGTCAATGCTGATCCCATATGAAACATCTGAACCTTGCACTTCACAATGCAAGGATCACCTAGCGAAAGGCCCAGTGGCCTTCTCAATGCTTTCTGCATTGCACGAGCAGACTTCTGCTCCTGCTGAAGGATTTTCCTTTCCCCTTCATCCCTCCTGTGACCCCCCCCCCCCATTTTTGCTCCTGAGGTTTCCCTCAGAATAGATCCAGGGTGTGCAGTGAGGTGAACGGAAGGAATTGCAATCCACTCCATCAATGGCATCCTGGTCCACTGTCCGATGGCCATCAGACGATGTCATCACTTGTATTTGCTTCACCAGTGTTTTGGACAAAGGCACAAGATGGGAGTTGATGAGTGATGCTAGTCAAGATTAAAAGCCTCTATGTATTATTTATAGAGAGGTTTGAGTGGCAGGAACCAAATAATTACTGAATGTACTAAGATCTCCTTGATTCCGTCGTTGGTGGAACTAGATTGATGGATGGTGGTCTTTTCTGTGTTCCAAAGTGTCTATGGTGAAGTGGACCTGTCTGATCCTTTCATTTAGTAGTTGTTCTTGAGCTCTCTGAAGGATCTCGTTCGCCTTGTGAGTTCTTACTGTAGAACATAGGCGAAAGCTTGTTGGGGTGAGGTTCTGTTGTCTGTATCTCAGGTTGAAACACAATTGGTTCTTGTAGTCTATTACTTTTCTTGCTGCTCTTTCATATTCTTGCATCAACTTCAGGGCATCTGCCCCAAAATGCATAGTAATATGTCTGTGAAGATTCTCAGTCATCTAGGTGAGTTTATCTGGAAGTTGAGTCATGGCAACAGGACTTTTTTCAACTGACAAAGCTGTTTGGATGAGCAGCAAAATGTTTCAATCTCTCAAGAAAAGAAGCCCAATTGCCATGACTCAGTTTCCAGATAAACTCACCTGGATGACTGAGAATCTTCACAGAGGTATTAATTGATGGCTCACTCCAGATTTTGGCTTATTTCTGGTCAAAATTAGGAATCCCTTTGTAAAACCTAGAAGGCCAGGCTTCTGAAAGTAAATTGCTGGGTTCCAAAGCAATGGTGAGTAATACATTTGTTTACTCACATTTGAAGCTCAATGTTATAGTTCAGGTGTTTGCAACAAGTAACCCTCTGAGGCACCTATTTTTTTCTAGGTTGCCAATTAAACACTGTGATTCGTGTAATATCCAGGGTTTAAAAACAGGGTACTGTACTTCAAAGGCCAGATGCAAAGAAGTGGTATCAGGAGACAGATATCTAGCCAGAGGCATTGGGTGGGGCCACTGTGAGATACAGGAAACTGGACTAGATGGGCCCTTGGCATGATCCAGCATGGCTCCTGTTATGTTCTTATGTTTCTTTGCTGGAAGGGAGGCTGCTGATAAACAGTGCATACTTTCTGTACAAAGGAGAGCTTTGCATATACCCTGGACTGCCAGAAAGATGAACAAGTGGGTTCTAGATCAAATCAGCCCTGAACTATCTTGTTCAACAAAAACGGTGAAACTGAGACTGTCCTACTTTGGGCACATGAGAAGGCAGGATTCTCTGGAAAAGATAATGAGCCTGTGAAAGGGGAAGACAGCAAGAAAAGAGGAACACCAAAAATGAGAGATGGACTGACAGCCTAAACCAGGGGTCCTCAAAGTTTTCAAACAGCAGGCCGGTCCACCACCACCCAGACACCACTGGGGGCCGGATTACAGTCCAAAAGCAGCTGCGGAGGCTGGCTTGCTCACAAAACAGGGGGTAGGTGGGGGGTTGCAATTGGTCCCAGGGGCTGGATTCAGGACCCGGCCCTGGGGCCTTAGGTTGAGGACCCCTGGCCTAAACGAAGGCAGAGGCTCGACTATGCAGGAGCTGAGCAGTGGACAGAACAGGGCATTTTGGAGACGGCTCCTTCCTACAAGTTGCCTGTTGTCAACTGGAGGCCATTTGAGGACACATATCAACTGGCACATTAACCCAGCACCAAAAGGGTTGTGTGCCCTTTTGCCTAGCATGGTTATCCAGGAGTAAAGCTCTCATGCATGACTTACTAGTTCAAAGACCAAGCTGGCATGCTTTTAGGGCAGCTCTTTTTCTCAAATGCATAATTGAAGGCCCAGTCTCTGGGAGATTTACGACTTCTTTCGGTAGGAAGGAGAAAGTAACAAACAACTTACCCACTTCGGTGCCTTTGCCGAGGGTAAAGGTTAAGCCGTAACCTTTGAGCCCATCAGGAGAGTCCGTTTCTAGGACCACATAGGCTGCAGAATAGTCTGGGTCAGGGTGCTAAAAGGGGAGATCGCAAACACAGAAGCTGGTCGCCAGCAATTCAGAAACGTTCAGGACTGACCCTAAACCGGATCAATAGGGACCCGCTGGCGGGTTCTAGGCGTTGTAGCACAAATATATCGTTCCAAAACGTAACCACCCAAAACTTGTGTTGCAACTTGACGGGGGGGGGTCTATTTAGCTGCCTGACGGACCCAGCGTTGCGAACGCGACTCGACTGCTCCAAAAAGCAAACCAATCTGGAGTCGTAAACCATCGTGCCCGAGAGATTCGGCTTCCTCCCGGTGGAGAAGGCACGGACAAGGCATGGGGGCGCCTGCGGAGGGTCAACGCTTCGCCTCCGCCGCTTACTTACCATCGCGTCGGAGCCATGGTGGGCCAAGGAGGTGGGGAAGCGGACGTCGCTGACAGCCAGACCCGTGATCCTGCCTCTGCCCATGATCGCTCCAGCTGGGACCCTCCGTGCCGGCGTCTTCTTTCCTCTGTCTGCCCAGGAATTGGCTTCCGCAGGGAAAGCGCCTCCGAAGCGTCGCTCGGGACCCGACGCGTCGAGGGGCGTTGACGGCCGAAGGGCGGCAGAGGCAGCCAAGGGCGGGGATCAGGGCGCACGGAGTGGGTAGGAGGTGGAGTTGTCGATCGTCGTTGGGCTCCCTTTGTCCGGTCAAGTTAGGACGCCGGAAGGGTCTCGGCGAGATGAAGACCTGCCTCACGATCTGCCTCAAGTCTCTGAAAGGAGTTTCGTGACACCTTAAAAAGCAGCACGTTTTATTTGCAACCTTCCTTTGTGGACGGTGGCCCGGTCTTTCCTTCGGATGCACGCCTGCAGGATGCAGCTTTAGAAAATAAAACCTCGGCTTGGCTACTGCGAATCTGTTCCAGGAATAGGAAGAATCGTTGTGTGTGTGTGTGTGTGTGTGTGTGTGTGTGTGTGTGTGTGTGT
>JAHTLZ010000204.1:51035007-51080075 GCA_023846285.1 Phrynocephalus versicolor
ATCTAAATGATATCCTATAAAGGGAATGATTTTATAAGTTTGAAAAAAGTCTATTTGGCTCCCATTGTCTCTCCAGAGGTACATCAAGAAGTGCTAGCAAATAGTGGCTGATATAAGGTAATAATACATCAACAGACATATCCACATCTACACAAGGACTAAAACCGGGTTCAAAATATTGACCAGCCTAGGTTGAGTCTATAGCAGCAGTGTTCACACTTCGGCCCTCTGGATGTTTTGGGCCAAAATTCCCACAGTCCTTTGCCATTGGCAATACAGGCTTGGAGTTCTGGGAGTTGTGGTCCAAGAATATCTGGATGCCCAAAGTTTGGACACTCCTGGTCTAGAGAATATGAACACACTTGGCTGAATGGATGAATGTTGAAGAGGACAAGACTTGAGTGCTGAAGAGGACAAGACTTGAATGCTGAAGAGGACAAGATTATTTCATTTAACCCCCTTGGGAATTGTTTATGGACACAGGGCTGGCGCTAGGGTTTTTTGCGCCCTAGGCGAGGGGCGGGTGGTGGGGCGGGTGGCGGGCGGGCGGGAGGAGCGGCAGGGGGCGGAGGGTGGGTGGGCGAGCAGCGGCAGCGGTGTGTGGGGCGGCCGGCAGGCGGTGGCAGTGTGGGGCGGCAGGGGGCAGGCTGGCGGGCGGCGACGGGCGGGGGGATGGACGGTGGTGGCCAGCGTCCCCTGTCCATTTTGGCGCCCTAGGCAACTGCCTAGTTTGCCTTAATGGACGCGCCGGCCCTGTATGGACAGGCAGTGTCCTGCATAATAACTTCCATGATCACAACTTCTAAATTTTCAGCTTATGATTTAAAAATAATTATTTGTAAGTTATGAAAAGTTCAGAGGGGAACGTTGTGTTAGAATTTGGCAAATCTGAAGTAAAAATTGAAATTTCATATAGCTTTTTTTTTACAGTGTCACAATATATACAACAGAATTACTGAAGAAAGTAACACAGTTTTTTTAAAAAATTCTCACAAAAATTACCCATCTTCTGGTGGTTAGAGTGGCAGAGAAAATACTACACAATTGTTACACTTTGGGAAGTTTAATTATGCAAAAGTAATAAAATATTAAAAAATATTTCAGCTTGAGAACACAGCTTAATTATCTGAGGAAAGGTTACCACACAACATAGTTTCAACAAAACTGATAGGTAAGGTTTGTGGTACAATTTTTGATCAGAAATGTTATACAATTCTTTCCATTAAAATATCAAAATCATTCTTAAATGATGAACAATGATTACAGTACAGGAAGTGCTGGAAATACAACAAATGTAGTACTTAAAAACATGTAAAAAAGTTTGTGTTATCTTTCATGTAGAAAACAGTATTCTGGTGCTTCTAAGATCTTAATATACAGTGGCACTTCTATGCATTGGAGATTCTGGGCCTGTACAACATTGGCCAATGAATGAGATTGTGGCAAAAGATGCTGGTCACAATATACAAAACTGCATTTAAAAACGAACTGAGGCTCATGGTAGTGGTTGACACATTATACTTAGTGGCACAACCTGTGAGGAACAGGTCCCAATGATATGAATAGGAGCCACGCAAGAAAAGGGTGGCTTCCATTCTATTCAACCAGCATTGTACAGAAACCGATCATTTGTTGTGCTTGCTTATGCTCACCCCACTGAAGGACAATCCATGTTGAAATAACAAGAAAAATACTTGCATCAGTCATAAGTGTGCCTTCTACGAATTGTAAAATCCTTCTCATTTTCTATCACAATTAGGAACGAAAAGAAGGAGGGGTCATCCTGAAAGCTATACATTACAGAAGTTTTCCGATAATTGCTATTTCATTCATGGTGTCCTCTCCTTAGAAATGTTTTGATTCTTTTGGGGGTGTGTGCGGGAAGTGGGGAGGGTATTAGGGATGTAGTTCAGACACAATCTCACCCTCTGATTGTTTACTGAAGGACATGATCAGTGTCTACAAATATTATTCTTATCCCTTTGCCCAAAGAAAAGCTTAATAAATCAATAATGCATTTTTATTGTTTATAATCTAACAAGGTGCCTCATGAATATGTTGCAGAGTAATAATTATTTTTCCCAATCAATGCAGAAGAGGAATTATTCTGAATATGGTTTATGATGGGGACTGATACATATGGGATTAACACATTCTCTTGGGGAAGGAAACAGCTCTACTACTCTAGACAGACATTCCCACAAGTAAATCATAACATCTGCGAGATGACTCTGAAGAATGTCAAATCAGTCAAGAATGCCACAGAAAGCATAGAGCTGAAAAGTGATCCTCCCAATCAGGAGAATGTGGAGTATAATCCTATTTTGAGAAGTAAATGGCACTGATCTCGTTGGGACTTACTTCCAGTTATGCAAGCATGTATAAGGATGTAGCATTAACAAAGCACTTTTGAGAAATTTATGAAGTCATTCTTTAAAAAATAAGCTTCTGCAATTAGGCTCAAGTTCATTTAAAACCCATCCCGTGACACGTTTTTAACACAAGGCTTTATAAAAATAATTAAATTTCAAACATACTACTATTTATAAAATGCATGTGTCAATACTGAGTTCTTATTTGCCAAAATATGTTTCCATCAAAGTCTTGAGGTAAAACACTATCAGTAAAATAATAGCAAAAGAAGTTAATCTTGTAGGTCTTTGAAAATGCATAATTGTTTTTCATTAACAAATTCATTTAAGTTAGTGTTTTTTATTTTTTCTATACAAATGTTACAATGAATTGTTCAAGTCATCACCAATTAAAATCCAATCAATGCCAGAATAATATTCTAGTCCTTTAACTACCTGATAAGCACAACTGCATTTCCCATTCTAAAATATAGGGAAAATTGCATAATTCGTTATTTTCTACCCAAACCCTTTTAAATTTTCATATAAATGATGAGGGAAGAGGCAATATCATAGCTCAATTTTATAAAAACAATTTGGGGAGAATTAGAAATCCTGAACAGTTAGTTATCTTTGTTTCACCAGAACAAAATCTGTATGATTTGTCTGATAATACTATAAAAGTAATCATTTTCACAGAAAAGCTTTGCAGTGCAATATATATATATTGTGTATAACTGGCAAACTCTGACAATGCCAAGGGGATGTTCTGCTCAATATACCAAAGATTATTTTAAAATTTACTCCCCAGTATATCTAGAGGCAATATATCATAGAATATCTTTTTCAGTCATATTAATAAGGGAATCACATGCACAATCTAATTCAACAATTGCACAGCCCTTAAAATGAAAGGTTTAAAATCTACCTTTTCATGAGATATAAGAAGAAATACCGGATGTGGTCCATTTCAGGTCCACTCGTCACCTGACAGCTTCTTGGTGGGATTTTGGCTTCTTAAAAAAGAGCTGCACATGTGCCATTACTAACCCAATATTAAAGATAATGGGTATGACCCACAGAACAGAACTGAATAGAATATTGTGAGCTGGGTACTCATGTAGACAGTGAGGCAGATGGATGACTTTCACTGTCTCCCCAGTCCTTGGTGTCCAGAAAATCTGCTCTGAAAGGTTGGAGGCCACTCCAGAACAGTATGTGCTACAAAAGCCTTTTGCCTTTTGGAGGGTCAGCTCTGAATATGATTAATTGATTTCTTCGTGTTTTAGAATGCAGTCTTTTCTCATATGTGCTTTGTTGTGGATATATTTTGAGTTTTTATTAAAGAGAATCTGTAGTGCAATTAAGTGGATCCCTGAACTTACAACATTTTTTACTTTGGAAGCTCTCATTAATATTGACCACATCGGGTTTGTGCCTCTGTCACCAAACACAGAACTGGGGAATTGGAAATTTCATTCATTCTGGGAGGATACATATATTGAACAATTAAGATTTTCTTTTCTCTCTCTCTCTCTAATTGCATTTTGTGGTTTCAAGTCTGATTATTTCTCTCCATTAAGATATAAAATATTAACTCATTTTAGTTACCTTCATCATTCTTAAACAAGAAGAATCTATTCCCATATGCTACTTTCCAGTTACATTAACATAAAGTATCAACACAGTGCATTATGCTCTTCAGTTCCACGACTGAGGTCTAACATTTAATCAAGTTTATCATGAAGAATGTTTTTCCTGCCTTAGTTATATCACTGTTCAACGAACCTCAAGTTTGGGACTGTAGTGATCTCACTTTAACTGAAGAAAAGTGCCACTTATATTACTCTGGACATTTGATAAAACTAGAATTGACTGATCCCACTGACTTTGTTATTCTTTCAACTCTACTGTGGGGATGTGGATGCATGAGACGGTAAGCTCAGGATTCATGACACTGGCTTACTATGGATGGTTATACACTACTGTGTGCTGTTTAATTACTTCTGCACAGTGGGAGTAGCTAAATAAAATGCAAAACTTTACTTTGTGAGTTGCTGTGTTGTGAAAATCCCGACACAGCTGTTGCTTTGATGTATTTCTCTCTGAACCAGGTGCAGTACCCATGATCTAACTGCAGTTGTTATGTGCCATCAGGCTGCATCCAACTGGATTCCAGAAAAGAAGCACCTGAGATTATATTGCAAGTATCTGATAGGATACTGAAGCACACCAATAAATTGATGAATTGCCATATAGCCTGCAAAGCCTTTGACTGTAGATTACAAGAACCTATTGATTGTTCTGAAAGAAATGTGTATGCTTCAAGCACAAGATTGTCTACTTGTATTGTGGACAAGAAGCTACTGTTAGGACAGAATATGGAGAGACAAAATGGTTTTCTATAGGGAGATGTGTCAGACAAGGGCATATTTTATCTTCTGAGTTCTTCAATCTGTATACAGAATATATGCAGAAAGATGGATTACATGCTGATGGAGGAGTGAAAATTAGTGAAAGAAATATAATTTAAGATATGCAGATGGTACCTCTTATTGGCAAAAAACATCAATCAAATGAAATTATTCTTGGGGAAAAGTGAAAGAAAGTGCTAGAGCAGGACTGCAGCTGAATATTAAGAAAACCAAAAATCATGACTATAGAAGTAAAACATAACTTTAATGTTTACAATGAAAAAGCTGAAATGATTAAAGATTGCATACACCTTGGTTCAACCATCAATCCAAATGAAGACTTAAGCCAAGAAGTTAGAAGAAGACTAAGGACGTCTAATTGGAGACCAAGGGTACAACGATGCACAAAATTGTGTTCCCAGTTACTATGTACAGGTGTGAAAACTGCAAGTGAAAAAAGCTGGCAGGAAAAACAAAACACCCTGATTTGTTTGAAATATTTTGCTGGGGGAGAGCTCTCTGGACTACTGGAAAGAGACATTAACAAGTGTGTCCTAGAGCAAAACTAGCCTAGACTATCTCTTGAGGCAAAAATGTGAAAACTGAGGCTGTCAAACTTGCTATCACATCATTAGAAGGCAGTTAAAGGCAGCAGGAAAAGTGAAAGACCAAACATGAGATTGTTTAAATCCAAAAAAAGAAACCACATCCTTAAGGTTACAACAGCAGAGCTGAGCTGAGGACAGGACCTTTTGGAGATCACTTATTATGGATTGCCATGAGTTGGATGTGATTTGGTGGCACACAGCAACAACAGTAGGATTTTCAAGGTACATGAGATGTTAAAGGTTTGCTTTACCAGTGCTACCCCATGCCAGTGAGTTTTCATGGCCAAGTAGGGATTGGTACCCAGGTCTCCTAATCTGCCTCTCTATCAACTGAACCACGCTGGTTCTCATTGTTTAGGTATTTCTACTAAAAACAGAGTGACTGGACAGCTAGCACCAACACAAAGCTCATACCCAATAACCCCATGTTTTTCCTAGTTCTTTGCCTGGGTCTTGAAGTGAAACTTGTTTCACCACCCAATGTTTTCAGTATACTTACTTTGGAGCTTCATTTAATAAGGGAGAAAATGTCACATGATTGATATATTTGAATATAACACTTTGAAAAGTGCCATAACTGTATTTTGGAATTCCAGTTTGCCAGCCATCAAGAGCATTCAAATGTTGATTCACTTTCCTTTAAGTCCTTCCAATCAACAAGGAGCTTTTCTTTTAAGTATTTTACATTTGGCGGATTGGTGCATGGCAAGTAGTGAACTTATAAATTGTCCCCAGGCTGGTACTGTGGTTCTGTAGCTGTAAAATAGTCTTCTAAGAAAGACTGAATATATTCAAACGTTGGTCTTTCATCAGGATCCTTCTTCCAACAGAGTTTCATTAATTCATGTAGAGATTCCGGGCATCCTTGAGGGCAAGGCATTCTATAGCCACGCTCCACTTGTTCCAAGACTTCTCGGTTCACCATACCTACAATTATATGAGAGGGTTTGACACTTGTATCCAGCAACCCAAAGAACTTTTATACAAGCGTCTTTTGCTCTCCTGGGCTCAAGGTGAGAGACCTATCCAATACTTACTGGGAAGAAGGAATGCTTCATGTGTTCCAAGACAATGTTGGGCTACAGCTTTAGAATCTACAAAAATGCTGTTCACATTCCTGCATAATGGGAATGGTGGTCCAAGAACATCAGAGACCAGAGGCTGGAAGCTGCTGTGCTAAAATATGGGTGGTTTTAATAGACAAGCCATAATTCATTTGCCAATTGTGAATTGTTTCTGGCCAGCAAACTAAGATCTTAAACTAAGGTTTGATACAGGATGTTAACTACAGTTTGTGCTACTTGAGATCTCTTATTATATATGAAATCAGACAGTCTGATTTGCTCTGTCACTCCTCCCTCATGATCTGCTTGGTATTGGGATCAAAAAGCAGAATGGCTGACAAATTAATCCTCATATTCTAAGAAATTCTTGTTGGTTTTCTCCCCTAAGCAGTTTCCCCACTTCTCTCTGTCTGAGTGGGGGCAGTCCCCTTCTTACTAGGATATGTGCCAGCCAAACGAGAGATGTTTCTATGATTCTGTCAGAGATTTTTAAAAAAACAATCCTGCATGCAACCCAACCCTCCAGAGGACACTAACATGCTCATTTCTTTATTTGTCTCTGATAAATTAGCAAACCCTTTCATCTCCTGGGCTAAGATGGTCCCTCTTGCTTTGCCTAATTAGCATGCTTTATTACTTTTTGTTCTGAGCTGAGTTTCAGTTGTTGTTGTTGTTGTGTGTTGTTTCCAAGACGCTCGAGGGGACATACATTGGGGTAAGTATCTCCAACGTGGAACTTTCTCAGCCACATGGCTGAGAGATACATCTTTTTTTCTGTTTTTTTCTGCTTCTTTCATTTTATCTTCCTTCTAGTAACCTTTGATGTTTTACGTCTACAGAGAGCAGTGAATAAAACATATATATTTCCTTTTACCTTAAAGTGGCGTCTGACTGATTATTCTACTAGTCACTGCAGTGGAGGTGGCTTGAGAAAACTGGCTGTTAATTCTAACTCTAATTACTGCCCTTCCACTGTGCAACAGAAAGAGGAATTAAAGGTACTCCTACAGCTACCACAGATCTCATTAGATTCTCTACCTACAATTTTCAGCTTCACTAGCAAAGCGAAAGCAAGGTGTGCTATTTATATACCACCCCACAGCACTTAAACTACTTGCTGGGCGGTTTACAACTTAATTATGCAGGCTACATACTGCAAGCCCCCTGCCCCAGTCAGCTCGGTACTCAATTTGCCAACCTCGAAAAGATGGAAGGCTGAATCTACCCAGAGCCAGTGACCTGAACCTGAAACTGAACTCAAGTTGTGAGCAGGGCATCGGCTACAAAACTGCAGTTTAAGTACCACACCACAAGGCACCTCCACCAGTCCCTGCTTCCCCATTCTTGTCTCTGAGGAAACTCCACAATCCTCTTGAATAATTCTCATTCTTTTCGTCTGATTATATGCTGACTTACTTTGAGTATCTGTTCCCAGATCATAATTATTGTTTTAAAAACACACTTAATTGAGTTCTTTATATCTAAATGAGAGTTCATAGGCATTACTCTCTTCATCCTAATTGTGCTACATAGTTGGTATTTTCACTTTGATGATTTGTCTCATACAAGGTTTGATAAAGACCAATTCTGGAAATAACATATTTGTTTCTTAAGTAGGCTGCTTGCCTTATGTTTTAGGAACTGATTTTAAAAAGAACAGGATAATTTCTTGAATATAATGTGAGATAATAGACCTTGATAATGGTATAAGCAATAACTGCAATATTATTTTGCAGGCCATTTAACTTGTTTTTTTTTTTTTTACCTGGATATGGCACACGACCCTTCGTTACAAGCTCTGTCAACAATATTCCAAATGACCAGACATCAGATTTAATTGTAAACCGACCATATAATGCAGCCTCAGGAGCTGTCCATTTAATTGGAAATTTGGCCCCTACAAGGGTGAAGGAAAAAGAAACAGAACAATATCCTTTTTTTAATACCATTTATTGATGAATAACTGTGAAAAATGCTTTTGGTAAAGCAGTACACATAAAATGTTATTTATCTTTTGTGAGAAAGAATGCACTGAGAATTCCCCATCCAGCATTGAGGAATTAAAAGAAGACTCGAAGACAAGAACTGACATGGATGTTGAACAAAAATATTTCTCACCTAATTCCCCCCCAAAATGGAATTTGCTCCAGTAAAATTGAAGAGTACCTCTTTGTTTACCTGCTCTGAAACTTAGGATTCAAACTGTCAAAGCAAATGGAGTATCTTGGGACCACAATTTTTAAAAAAACAAATATATTCTTGAGAGCTTTTCTATATAGCCATTATAACTGCCCAGTTCTAAAAAGAAAAAAAAATGGTTGGCTTTGCCAGCTACACACACATTTGTCACAAAAAGTTTCAACCTCGTCTACTGTGGGGGGCAGGTTCTTGATCCAGACGACCCATGATATCTTAAAACAGGATGAGGTTAGAGATTTGATTCTCTCCCAACTCTTAGCTTGGATAGAAGAGGAAGGCGCTGCCCTTCAAAAGCTCAGAGCTGCAGGCGGAGGAGGTGGGTCTGTATGTCCAACAGGAAAGAGAGGAGGTGAAGACATGCCTTTTCCCCCTTTTTCATGTATCTGATGAATGCTCCAAACTGGATGGCAACCCCACTGTCCCTTCTAGCTCTAAGATGGAGTTTGGAGGGGGGGGGGATTCATTACAGATTATCTAGGAATGTCCAAACTTCAGCCCTCCAGATGTTTTGGACCACAACTCCCACAGTCCTTTGCCATTGGAAACACAGGCTTAGAATTCTGGGAGCTGTGGTCCAAAACATCAGGAGGGCCGAAGTTTGGACATGCCTGATCTAGATCTTTAAGCCTACTAAATAGGGGACATTCATATTTTTTTTCCATTTCTACTGCTGAAGGATACAGCAAACAGGAATATGCACTGTTACATATCCCTGAAGGAATTTTAATAACACAAATAATACAGTGTTGATTGAACTGACTTGCACTTATCAAGAAATCAGAGGTAATACTAGGTATTAATCCAATAACTCTCTCTTGGCTTGTACAGTAAATACATACCTTGTCTGGCAGTGTATTCATTGTCTTCTATTAACCTTGCCAAGCCAAAGTCTGCAATTTTGCATACCAGATTGTCCCCCACAAGAATATTAGCTGCCCGAAGATCTCTGTGAATGTAGTTCATTCTTTCTATGTAGGCCATCCCATCTGCAATCTTTAAAACATGTACATTAATAAAACAGTGTTCACTAAATATTTAACACATGCTAATGAACATCTACTCTTGCCTAGCAATGTAAGTACATAAGCATGTAATATATACTTAATATTTCAGATTCACAATATATAAATATATATACTGCACAAACAGATGTAGTAATAATCAGTGGTTTGCAAAAGAATTTAATTCAGAAGGCAACAAAAGTTATATACTAGTTAGAGCAGATGGCCATCCCTACTCTTTCCTTCATATTTTCTATCACCATCATATTGTAATATGATAGTAATTTAACAAGGTAGTGTCTCTTCATTTGAATAAGTACCTGAGCAGCCATATCCACCAGCTGAGGAAGTTTTAAATATTTTCCTTCTCCTTCTTTAAGAAAGTCTAGTAAGCTACCTGCAGAAAAAACATTTAAGCATAAGATCAGAAGCAGCCAGAATTATCTATAAGGAATGAAACAAGAGAGATCAAACAACATTTTTCTAAGCTACAATATTCTTTCCATCTCATAAGAATGCACCCTTAATATACACCAGTCACTTCACAAAAACTTCAAAAAAGGCTTTATTTTCATGCTAGACTTATTACATTACAGCGGATTCAGGCACCTTTCAGATATAAAATTCTAAAATTCAGATATAAAATTTCAGATATACAATTCTGACTATTATCAATAGGAAGATAATATACCTAAAGAAGTAACATGTGACCAGCCAACGGTAGATTTTTTTCAATTTCTTACAATGAGCATGTTAATATTAATTTGCCACACTTTATAGTTAAACCAAACCCAGGACTCCCCCAAAACAAATAGTTTCAACAGCTTTATGGGGCATCGGATATACACAAGATGTGCGCTAAGAAACAACTAACCTAAGGAAGTGCATACCCACCTAAGGAAGTGGGTAGTGTTCAAGTAGTAATGTTTCATGGTATGCCAAAGTGCAGATGGGTAAAACTTGCTGATAAGCACTATTTGCTCTTAGATCTTGACAAGGTGGAAGTACGAGCTCTACTGACTGTGCCCAGTGATTATGAACTGACCTCTTGGGAGGCCAGGATGCATCTGGTATATAGACAGTCCTAATTTCCTTAGACTCTCTAATTTCCTGACAACACTGCTGAGTCAACCTTGCTTCTTTGCCCTGCTCCTGTGAATCTGCCCAGCGGCACTTGTTACATTCTTTCAAAATAACAGGAATCCTACTGAAAGCAATTTGAATTCTACCCATTGTTGCATGCCTGAAGAACACAACTCTTGGAGATGCAAGTATACTGAGACAACTAAAACTCACAAAGTAACACTCTTCTCATCAGCAAAGGAGGTTTGTGTCTGTCTTACATGAAGTCAGACTGCATCTGACAGGCTAAGTTTGCACATAAGATTAAATTGCAGTATTCCATGTTATGGGGAGAAGCTACAGGCTTTTCTACTTCCTCTCCCTTCTCTTCCTGCTTAGCCATAAAACATCTGTTTTTCATTTCAAATGCCCACCATTTCTTGTTAACCCTGAAATGGGAAGGACACGTAATATTTTCTTGTGTGTTTAATGAACACACTTGGCTTGTTCAAACAAGCTACAGTCTAGTTAACACCACCTGTAGTTCCTGGTTTGGACATAACAGCACACTGCACCTAAGTGAAAATGGAAGCCAATCCCACTCATCCCTTCCCCAAAAATCTCCTTACTTGTAAGCCACATACACTTTTAACATGGAATCATGGTTTAGTGTTAACATGTGAACAAAAGCATAGTTTATAGACAATCCTTATTCCAAATACTTCTAAGTAAACGGTGATTTTATGCAATAATAGGATTGCTGTGAATTTTACACCAAAGAAGGTGCTAGCAATTTTCCTTAGCACTTATTTGCATGGGTGGCAACCCACTACATCAATTACTATATACCAATCCAAATACTAATACCAGCTACATATAAGTGGCAAGTAGTTTGTGCATTTTCTCCTACTGAGTGCCAGACATAGTTATTAAAGCAAAGCAAAGTGTGCTGCTTATATATCACCTAGTAGATCTTAAAAGACTCTCTGGGCAGCTTACAATTTAATTAAGCAGGCTACACATTGCTCCCCCAGTGAACTGGGTACGCAGTTTACCAACCTTGAAAGGGTGAAAGGCTAAATCGAACTTGAGCTGGCTACATGTAACTTAACCCAGATTGTGAGCACAGTTAAGCCTGCAGTACTGCGGCATAAACACTGCATGGTGTGTGACTGTGTGTGTGTGCGCGTGTTGTGTCGTTATGGTCATGACCGACTCTCCGTGACCCCATGTCCATGGAGTTTTCTTGGAAGGAATATTGGAGTTGTTTGCCAGTTCCTACTCCGGGAGCCTACAGCCCCTGGTATCCCTTGGTGGTCGCCCATCCAAATACTAACAAGGCCCGACCCTGCTTAGCTTCGAAAATCAGGCAAGATCGGATGTGCTTAGGGCATTTAGGCTGCTCAACCACTGTACTATAAGGCTCCTAAAAGGTATGGAGATACAAGAGAGAGAAAATGGAGCCTTTTTGAAGGCATATAAAGGTGCACCAGTGAAAACTGCAGGAAAACACTTTAGGAAATTTATGCTAAATTAATTTTCAGTCTTCTTAATTTTAGACTGATAGTTAAAAACCATACAATGTAACTCATGAAGCATTACCTTTTCATATATCTTGATTTCTACCCAAGAAGAAATCCATACCTTTTGTCATGAATTCAGTGACTATGTAGATTGGTTCCTCAGACACAACAGCATAAAGTGGAACAAGTTTATCATGTCTCAGTTTCTTCATGATTTGAGCTTCTTGGAGGAATGCTTCCGGCATCATCGTACCTGGTTTTAGTGTTTTGATTGCTACTTTTGTGGTTCCGTTCCACGTTCCTATGGAAGGAGTACATTACACCATCAGTTACGGTACACAGGCACTGTCAGCATACTAAGAAATAAAGGGTATGATAGAAGTATCAAGTACTTCCTCTTACTACTTCTTAAAATCTTCAAAAACATACTAAAAGTCAATCTTTCCAAGCCATATCAACCCGAGAAGCTCTTCTAATCTGAGTTAGACTCTTGGTCAATCTGGTCAGCCTTGTGATGAAAAAGGCTTCAGCCAGAGGCTCCTTGGTCACTGCTATGGGCACATCTCCTCCATCCAATAATACTCACCCATCCACACTTCGCCAAAGCATCCCTGGCCCAGTTTAACTTCTAATCGCAAAGATTCCCTAGGAATTTCCCAGGCATCTTTTGCTAAACCCTGCGTTTGAGGCTTCACAGTTGGACACACCGTTGTTAATTTATGACACAGGCCATCCGCGTGATCTGGTAATTAGAAAAAAATGCTTCTTTTTACAGTCATGTATTTTAAAACAACAACCTTGAATTATTTCCATATATCCTTTCATTATGGAAATCCCAATGTTGCTTTCCATCAAAACTATAAGATTTAAGAGATTTAAAACTCGCCTGTGTAGTGTTTGACGAGTTTCTGTAAAGATTCAAACTGTGCTCTGGTTGTTATATAATATCCTCCATTATCAAGTTTTCTAATCTTGTAGTGTTTCACGTTGTCACCTCTGACCTCATCCCAGTCACGTATGGAGAGGGAATAAGCACCTAGCAGGGGAAAAGTTGTGTTTATATATACAAAAGAAAAGCTGTCTTTGGCTCAATGGAAAAAACCATAAAATTTAAATTAGGTACCTTTTGTGGTTTCACTTTCTCGGACTAAGAAAATACCACGCTGGTTCCCAGGATTTAAAAGTAATCTCTCTGCATCTTTTCTGCCCATTTTACCAAAATACCATCTGGGGAATACAAAGGAAAAAATAAGTGGAAATCAATGTAGGAATATTCTGGTTAATGTATATATGTGTGTCATTACAGTTGTGACTGACTCTTCGTGATCCCATGTCCATGGGATTTTTCTTGGCAGGCATACTGGAGTGGTTTCCCAGTTCCGAGCCTACAGCACCTGGTATTCCCTGGTGGTCTCCCATCCAAGTACTAACCAGGGCCGACCCTGCTTAGCTTCCAAAATCAGGCGAGATCAGATGTGCTTAGGGCATCTAGGCAGCATTGTAAAGATAATGGGCAGTGTCAATTGTTACTACTAACTAGACAAGAGCCAATGAATGAATGAGACTTGCTAAATCAACACATTTCAGTCCTGTTGATTTAATGGGTCTATTTTAGCAGTTGTCTAAATATTTGTTTAATACAGTATATTACACCACAGGCAGGAATATCTTACATTAGAACTAATGAGATGTTTATTTGGTGGCCTTTTCTGCTGTATGTTTTTAATTTTCCTAAAATGGAGCTGGAATACTTTCTACCTGAACATGAGCCATCATACCTTTCTAGTTGGCCAGAATGTGAAACAATGCAGTGCCCAATAAATGTTTTCATGGCCACCAGAATCACCCCAACTGTTTCCCACTTTAATCATCTCCTGGAAAATAGCACCTCTATGGGGGTACACTTCTCTTTAAAATAGCTATGACCTTCTCCCAGCTTTATTTTATTCAAAATATTTTTTATTCTAAAGCTAGAAGTAGAATTCTGCACTCAGGAATTGACCCTCTGTCTTCCAAATAACTTGGTAATTAAGCAGGCATCCTGAAAACACAATTCTACCTTCTCGATGTTTTCTCACAACAAAGAGAAAGTGAAGGTGCTGTTACTTAGGCGTTTGGTGAGAAGAACATACGTCTCTTTCTTTCCTTGTCTTCCATGCAAAAGGTAACAAGCACTGCTGGATAGCTCAGTGGTTTAGGTATTAGGCTGTGGAGCCAGAGTTGAGCTTGATTCTCCATTATGCCTCCTTGACAGAGGCTGGACTTGATTATCCATAAGGTCCCTTCCAGTTCTGCAGTTCTAAAGTTATTATTATCATTGGAATGCTAAGGCTGAAGGTCCATGGGTGATGTAGTTCTTCATCATTCTAAAAGTTATGCTTTTAAATCTAAACCGGATGTACTGGGTAGTTGCAGCAGACATAACTTCAAGTTCTCGTTGTTCTGAATAGTAATATGTCCCATCAAAATGTTCAAAACCTTGTAAATTGTGTTCATTAATTATTCAATTCCAGCTACTTCTCCTATCTCTGCAACCTATAGTGAACTAATAAAAATATCAACAGCTACAGATGTAGATAACAGATTTTGAAAAGAACTATTTCTCCTGAAACCATTTAAAGCATTCCTCGCTCACCGCAAACACATATACACACATACAGCTACAGCCACACATCCCCTAAAATGTAAATAAAAATTGTACGAGATTGGTTTCAGTATATCTTTTATAGGCATTTAGACTGGAGTCATAGTATATCTTCTGCTTATAATGCTGTTGAAAAGTTATGGGTGAAATGACTGGCCAAGGAAACAATAATGGCTTACTCTTCTGCTTGAATGGAATCTGCAGGAGCAACGTAATTGCTAGGAATGTAGCCAGTCTTTCCTGTTGCAATAGATCTTGCTTCCCACCAGTCTCCTTCCCTGTGGCAGAGGGGAAAGTAAATATGTTCAATATAACTCAACAGATGACTTCATGAAGCACCATGGTATGAACAGACAACTCTCTTTGAATCTAGTTTACTTAGTATAATACCATTAAAATATAGAAATGCAGGAAGAATGTAACAATTGAATGGTTCTCTGTGTTATGCAATGTCAACTAGGAAATGACTTAGAGAAGCCCTAGTAGAATTTTCAAGATAAGTGGGATATTTAAGGACTTGTTTTACTAGTGCCACTCTCCTTGTGTGTTTTCATGGCCATGCAGCAGTTCAAATCCAGGTCTCGGAGTAACCTGGTCCACTATATCACACTGGATATTGTTATATTGTCCTGTGAACAATTTATGATCTTCCCACTCAGGAATAATAGTGTGCAGTAGAAAGTAAAATGCTCAACTGCACCTTTGCGAAATGTCTGACAAACAAAACATAGAGGTAGGTCTGAATGGAGGTTTAGCCCCTCACCCCCAGCAATGCGAAATATATATAAATCAGCAGCCACCCCAGCAAGAAACAGCTGTAGTTTGAAGGCAGTTGTGCATGCCTAATAAGAATGCAAGGAGAAAACTTTATCAGAGACATAAGTACTGTAAATGAGAATATATTTACGTGTTATTGATAATCTGGAACCGTTCACCCTTCTTAAAGGAAAGATCATCTGTAGTTCTGGCTTCATAGTCATATAAGGCCACAAAAACAGTAACACCGCCTTAGGAAAAGCAAATTTATGCCAATCATATATTTTGCTAAACATGAAAAAGAGGTGAAAACCTAGTACATATCAAGCACACAAAAGCACCTCCTCAATTTTGCTAGGAAGATAAAGACAGAAGTTCTAATTAAATGAAACAAATGTTTAACAATGTCTTAGAATTAAACTAGTATCTGATTTCTAGTTGTTCATTTAAGAACTACATCTTGGCTAGTTTGTACTACTGAAGGCTGGCAGGAACAAAAGATAACATGCAAGGAGAATGGGTCCAGGAGGTCTCCCTGGGAGAAGACGGTCTGCCCACCCCCCTGATTCTCTTGAAAAAAAGCTTCTACATCAGTGGAGACTACTGAATTGTTGGCCTAGAGCAGTGGTTCAACTTACTTAGGTCATGCTGGCTTCCTTGGTCTGCAAATTCCAGAGGCTTATCCATTAGCTGTGTTTGTTCAGGGTTCTGGGACTTGCAATCCAAGAACACCTGAATTACCCAAGGTTGGGAACCATTGGCTACAGGCATGTCCAAACTTCGGTCCTCCTGATGTTTTGGACCACAATTCCCAGAATTCCAAGCCTGTATTTCCAATGGCAAAGGACTGTGGGAGTTGTGGTCCAAAACATATGGAGGGCCGAAGTTTGGGCATGCAGATGGGTCTGAATGAGCAATTCATTTTTAACAGAAACCCTCAAGCATATAAATCCTCGAACCCCCCCTCCCCGCATGCGTTTGGTATTAGACACTTACACCGAGTACAGATTATCATCGCTGTAGAGAGCCTTTCTGTAACTGCCACCATAGCACAAACCCAATCCAGTGAAAGTGAATAGAATTATTCACACATTATTTGGGGAATGACTGGAGAGCACGGCTGCAGAGGCAGGAAGGCGCTGGAGGGATCGTTTTAATTTAGCAAAAAGATTATTATAACTGGATCACAATATGTGTTTGTAAGATTATTACTAAATGAAAGCTTGCATTCTGCATTGAGGATCCACATTCCTGGCAGCTACAGTCAGTGCTCTTAAATTCACATGCAAGGTGGCAATAGAACCTCCATGCTCTCCATGTTCCATTCCCATGGACGGCTCAGTGTGTTCTGTATTGGAATGTTCATCTCATTATGAAGTAAACATTGGTTATTGGGTACAAAGATGCTTTTTAAAAAAAGTTTTCTAGGGGTCAACATGTCTTGAATGATGCATATGCCATATGTATTTTTCCTGAAGAAAAAAAAGGGGGCAGAAATATTTCTGCTTCTATATTTTTCCACATCAGGCTTTTCATTTCAAAAAAAAAAAAAAAGGTTTCATAAAAGTATGAAAAACTAAAAATCATAACTAATATTTTTACTGCTCAGTTATCCCTGGGGAAAAATCCATTTATATTACACACACCGCACTCTGAAAGCATGCTTATTTATATTATATACAAAGTTTCAAAACTTCATTTTTTTCTTTTCTTTTTTTAAATAAAAGAACTCTATGCTCAGTTGTCATGTCTTAAAATATATAAAAATATTTTAAAATGGCACTGAATCAATGGCAATTGGGTAAGCCAGCCCCTCTATACATTTAATTGATGTAAACAGGCCCACTGTGAGTGTAACTTACTAGAAAAATTAATTTACAGTTAGAGTAGGTGCTAGTGCAATTTATTATGTTAAGCAACAGGTCAGTATCATCAGTCAAACATGGTGTTTGAACGTATATCAAAACCACAATAATGAGACAATAATATTTGTATTTATGCTGATATTCTATTTTTATGGCAGGGAAAACTTTTTAAAGACAACACTGGGATTTCACAAATCTAGTTTTCTTTTTCCAGAAGAAAAAAATCTGAGATTTTTGGAATTTGAATTAAGGTATTTTTCTCCAGAAGAAGAAAGATAGAAATCTCCCACTCCTGATTTTCCTGGGTTTAAGGGTGCCTTGCTGTAAAGGTTATAACATTTCAGCTTATACTTGGGTTTAACCTCAACGTATTACAAGAGATGGACACAAAATGCCAAAATGGCATTTTGTTTAATTTTTCGTTTCTCCTCACCCCAGTTCTTTTCATTTATTATGAAACAATTTTTTTTAAAACAAATTCATTTCGTAATTCATTTTTCATTTTTCATTTTTTGAACTTCCCATGGCCCCATTGGTGCTTTTTTATTTCTATTATTTCTATTATTTTTATTTTTATTACTGCAAGCACCCAGCAGGGGGCCCACACTACAGCTGATCAGGGATTTTTTTTTAAAAAAAGCCCCCACTATCTCTAGCGCTCCCTATGCTCAGGTTTCTTTTTAAATTTATATTTATTTTTCTGCAAGCCCAGCAGGGGGCCCACACTACAGCTGATTGGGGCTTTTTAAAAAACCTGACCTGCTCTAGAGCTAGGCACTTTTTTAAAAAAAAAAATATTTTTATTTTATTCCTGCAAGCCCAGGAGGGGGCCCACACTATAGCTGATTGGGGCTTTTAAAAAAAAAGCCCTGACCAGCTCTAGCTTGCCCCATGCTCTGCAAGCCCACCAGGGGGCCTGCACTATAGCTGATCAGGGCTTTGTAAAAAAAGCTCCAACCAGCTCTAGCAACCAGCTCTAATTATATATATATATATAATTTTCCTGCAAGCGCCCAGCAGGGGGCCCACACTACAGCTGATCGGGTCTTTTTTTAAAAAGCTCTGATCAGCTGTAGAGCAACCCCCAGCCCGTGCTCCAGCTGATCGCTGTGGTATGGGGGGAACAGGTTTTCCCCATAGGAATTCCAATGGAGAAACGAAACGGAACAGAATGAAACAGAAATTTCTGTTTCATTTTGTTTCCTTTCTCTTCCAGTGTGGAGTTTGTTATTCGTTTAGTTAGGGAACGAAATGAATAAAAATAACAAAACAAATTAAAAATTCATTTCGTGCCCATCTCTAATTATTACAGTTTAATAATTTACAATAAAACTGGACATTGTAAAATTTGATTCTCCTTGAGGCAGTAGAGGAATGGAGTGTCCTCTACTGCTTCATATACTGTATCTTCTTTGCAGCAGGGCAAACTTCAGTTTTGGGAAGTAATTTAACCTCTTTTACAATATAGAATCATCTAGTGCAGTTATACAATACCTTTTTGATAAGAGGTCATTGCAAGATAGGAAAGAGAAACACAGACGACTAAATCATATTGCATGAAGCTTTTAATTGAGCCAATTCTTTCCTAAAGGAGCGTTTCAGTACCTGGTATTATTTATGAAATTGTGCTCACCTGTTAAACTATTAGGATACGGACATGGTGCGGCAGGAAATGAAGAAGATGCTCCTCCAAAAGGTGTCATACCAGATGGGCCACCAAAAGGAGCCACGGAATGGCTGTTGAAATTAACTGACGGTCCCTTTATTGCAGGTGACTGGCTGGCTTGGTTTGAATCTGGCCCATAATGGGTCACATGTGAAGCAATGGGTTCTGGAGGATTCTCAGTCCTGTATTTCAAGGTAGGGCCTTTATCTTCTTTACTTTTAATGCATCCCATGGTCCTTCCTGTAGAGGAGAAGATAGCATCACTTCAGTGTGGCAGTAATCTAACCAGATACTATTCATTGAGCCATTAAAGAGGCTTTTGAAATAAACTCTAACTGTTGTATGATTGGACGTACCTCATTTCTACAATTGGATGGACATGAAAGGCTTCTACATGCTTCACGTGTAACAGGTAGACATAATAGAGTTCATATTTTATAACTTTTAGGGCTGTGACTTCTGAGACTTCTGAAATCTGGCAGATTAATCCTTTCCTGGTGCAAAATGCTAGTTTGAAGGTGACTCTCCACCACATATGAAAAAGTCAATGACTGTAGAACATAAACACATTCAAGGTCCACCCACCTTTCCTAAAACTGATGCACACACTATGAAGCTCTTTGTTTTCCCCATTAACTTTTAAAACGAGGGTCCAGAAATCACAAGATAATATCTGTATAAACTTGAGAATCAGTTCAGACCACCGTAAAAACAAATCATTGTGATCAGTCCTGATCTGCACAAAAATGTTTGTAGGGAGATGAGGACAGGAAGTACTCTGCACGCCCCAGTACAGTGTTCGCAAACTGATGGCATGGGTGCCAAATGTGGCACTTGGAGCCCTTTCTGTGGTCACCCGACATTGCCCCTTCACAGCCACCTGTATTCAGGTTTAATTGCTGTGTTGGCACTTTGAAAAAAAAATATAGTTGGTTTTGAATAGCAGTTTGGGCACTCAGGCTCTAAAAGGTTCACCATCACTGCCCTAGTATCTTTTTGTCCACAGCTATATCTTTGTATGCTCCTGCGAACCTAGCCATCGAAACCATGTAAATGCAAGTAGATAAATAGGTACTGCTGTAAAAAGTGGGAAGGGAAAAACAGTGTTTCCTTGCAGCCATGCCGTTCATATGGCCATGGACTTGCACAACACTGGCTCTTCGGCTTGAATACGGAAATGAGCACCGGCCCTTGAGTCGGACACGAGTAGCATGCATGTGCGGGGGCGGGAAACTTTAGCTTTACCTATATCTTTCTATGGCCACTAGATGGCATAAGGTGCTTTTTCAGTTAAGAAATCCCATTGTTGTAAGAAAATACTCCTCTTTGGCAAGGGACTCACAAATATCAGTGCGACCCTACAGGGATGGGCATGTAGGTTCACCAGACCTCTGGTGGTTGGCCACTCCTGTTTCGAAACATAAAAATTACTGTTTTCAACACACTCATTTCTACTGTACTGTACTCTCAAAATAACCAAGTAACCAATACTGCTGCTAGAAGTGGTTAATTTCCAGTCTGCATATATTTACCATGAAATCTGTGTTTGGTCTAACACAATGTTGGCAAACCTATGGCATAGGTGCCAAAGGTGGCACTCGAAGCCCTTTCTGTGGGAACCCGACATCACCCCTTCACGGCCACCTGTATTCAGGTTAAATTGTTGTATTGGCATTTTGCAAAAAATTAGTGGGTTTTGAATAACCCTAACCCTAACCAATCTCTAGATGGCTTCTTATGCAGTATACACAGTAATGGAAAAACCTGTTTGCAAAAGAGCTATTGAGAGGCTTTGTAAACATATGATGCCAATGCTTTAAAATAGCATTGGCTGCCCCCCATATTTTATGCTATATTATAGACAGCAGGTATGTATAACATTTTATAAGAATCTGGATCATGTACAAGAACTATTGTTTTAAATCTAATTCTAAAAAAAGATATTAATGCATTTTAATTCTTTTAAAGTATTTTAAACACACTTAAACATTCTGCCCTTGCCACTCCACACGTTTTACAGATTTCTACCCACAGACATCAGCTCTCTTTAGAAAACTTCAGGAACATTTTAAAATGCATATTAAAATGCACAGGTACAGGATAATTATAAAAGACATCAGCCTGAAGCTCATTTATTTCTATGGTTATATGAAAGCATATGCTTAACTTTCCCACTGAAAATGAATGGGAAACAATAAACCGACTCAGAATGCATCTGTTTTGCATAGTGAGAGCAGCTTGATGCTGCTTTAATTGCCATAGCTTCAGCCTAAGCAACAGAGTACTTGGATTTGAAGTTTGGTAAGGACTTAAAATTATATGCAAGATAACTTGAATACTTCTTCCTGGAAAAGAGCACCGAATTCTAAGAAACTGATAAAACTACACATCCCAAGATGTCAAAGGACAGAGCCAGCTGAAGTGCTTTCAAAGAGCTACAACTCCATAGTGTTTATACTGTATACTCTCAGTGAATGCTTTCTTGGAAGCACATTCTACTGAGTTGACTAATAGTCATTCTTAAGTAAATATGCAGAGACCTACTGCCTTGAATATTTATTTTTTAGCTGTAATGTATATAATAAACTGCTCTGTGTTTAAAGTGATTTCCATTGAACTGAATTCAGCCTAGCATAAAAAAGAGCAAAGAAGGTAACAAAATATCATATATACATTATGAGCTCTAGCTAAACGGTACTTGATCTGAATTTGTCATACCTGTGGTAGCACTGAAGACTGTTGCATCCAAACTTTGCTTTTTACTTACCTTTAACCTTCTACTATATTTTAATGTATAGTACACAGCTGTATCACAAAGAATTTCCAGCTATGGGGATTATTGGGTCTGGTACAAGTCTCACCACATTGAGCATCTAGGGACCCAAGGTTGGGAACCACTGATCTAGCCTCATTTCATGCCCACTTAGAGCTAAGTGTTGGCCTCTTCCCCTCCTGTGCTAAGTGTGCCCCACATGTGGGAGCCATTCCATCTGCACAGTGGTTTCACACTTGATAACACAGCAATTCTATACTCCAAAATTCTGGGTGTGAATACAGTACCGTACTCTTTGGTTATTTTGTTGTTGTGTCGTTACAGTCCTGACCGACTGACTATTCATGACCCCGTGTCCATGGAGTTTTCTTGGCAGGAATACTGGAGTGGTTTGACTCAATGACTTTTGTGGGAATGGCAAGCACATTAATTAGTTTGGCACTGCCCATTATTCCAGGTTTCTGAAATATGAATGTTACCCTCATCATGATCTTATGCATGTTAAAGACTGCTCAATATTTGCTGATTTATTTAGCAATAATTTTATGCATTTTATTTGATAGTTATCAAGTACCATTCAACACTTTGCATTTTGTATGAATGTTAGTAAACTTGAAGACCTTCAGTCAGTGTGTGTTGCAAATTCCTCACCAAATACAGTACATTTATGTTTTCAAGTAGTAGCTTGAGGCCTGTCCCTTCCTTTGTTCTTCCACATTAATGCTCTCTCCTCCTTGCATAACTTCCAGAGAGAAGTATCCAGGTCACTGCATCTTAACCCTTATGTGGCAGAATTAGATGCTTTACTTCTCCAGAGTTATATTCCATTGTAGAATTCACACAGAACTACACCTACAATCAGAACATCCTATTATATTGCTGCTTGATAAATTGTAGACCTCCTTCCCAAATCACAGCACTTCCTATATACATGTATAGTCTCTCTCTCTCTCTCTCTCTCTCTCCAATGCCAAGTGGGGGCTCCTACCCCAAAACCAAATAACCAACTAAGAATAAGACAAAATAAAATAAAAGCAATGCCCCAACAAATCTATTTTTGTGAGGGACACTTTCTGGGGTCTTAGTAGCTGATTAGCACAAAAATGTCCCATTCATTTCCATTCAATAAATTATAATGTGGCAGAGCATAAGTGACATCCCAATATGTCACTTCTGGGGCTAGAAGTTATTTTACAATATAAGAAATACCCATCTGATTTATTTGACTTTTATTTCATACAGGGTTCCCTGGCTCTGGGTATTTGATGGACAATACGTGGTCCAAACAAACACACCCTCTGGACATGGAGGACTTTAATGCCCTGCCATACACAAGAATTCCCACTGGGGCCAAGAAATGCCCCCAAATACCCATAATGCAAATGTGTTTATTTAGTGCATGAAGGCTTAAACTTTCAGGGCATGGCAATTGTAAGCAGTGGAGAACTGATTCAAGGAAACCCCATAATTGTGACAATTACTTGTGCCCATTTTGGCCTATTAAATCTGAAGGGGTGGGCTTGTTTCAATCTTCCTCCCCCCTCCCCCCCAAAAAGGGATTTGTCTAATTCAGATGGGGTTAGGTAACATAGGAGACAGTTCATGTTGGAAGCTGAAACCAGCTATACTGCCTGATTCTACCCCATTTGTCAACATTCAGTTCTGTATGGGAACAAATAATAGAATACATTTATGTAGTGCCTTCAGTGCAAAAATAGTACACCAGGAAGGACAGAAAATGCTACTTTTATTTTGGAAACTAAAATTTAAAAGATACAACACATAGTTTGTTTTAAATTACTATATTTGTTTAAACAACACAGTTACCATTTTAGACCAGTTTTCAGACAGCTGGAACGTATGCCAACATTAGCTAACAGTGTCTTTCTACAAATTCTTTCACAGTTATGCAAAGCTAAATCAATTTGGCACTCTCTCTGGTAGCCAATTGTCTCCTTAAAGTATAAGTCCCATTCACTGAGTTGAATTGCTCCATTAACGGACAGTTGGCTGGCATGGAAAAGACTGAGTAGACTGACAATGTGCTTCAGTCACAAAGACCTTGCAGGGAGATTTTCTAAAAAAACACACCACAGTAGGTCTTTAAAATAAATGAGGATAGCTGAAGAGGATACAAATAAAGAATGTTTCCGGGAGAGGCTGAAGGTTTTGTGGCCTTATGACTTGGGCCACCTTTTAAAAAGAAAACAAAAAGAAAACATGTTTTGTACCATTTGAAAATACAGTCATTAATTAAATATTTTCAATTACTCCTTTTCTTGCTCTTTTATCAAACTGCATGTGCTACATTACATTACCAAATTAAAGTTAGGTCTTCACAATATTGTCTGTAGGGGAACTGACCAACAGTCAATTCAAGGGACTGCAGTCTAGAAACTGATGTTTGCCCAACACTTTTGTCAGATATATGCAAGTTTAGGAGCTGTGCTGAGTATTTTTTAGTAGGAAGAGTCCAACTATAGTAGCTTGGTATTAGTCACACCCTCACATGTCATGAATTGTTACAGCTGTTTCAAAATTTGTGTCTGGTTTCCAGAGTGGATAAAAATGATTTAAATAAATAAATAAATAAATAAATAAATAAATAAATAAAAATCAATTTTTGATTTAAATCAGATTTTTTAATTTAAAACAGGGTTTTTTTTGGCTAAAACTGTTCACCCTTCTGGCTAAATCTTTCTTTCTTAGTTGGATATAGTAATGTCTCCCATATAGGAAATACAACCAAGTACAGTGTATAAAGGAATTAATTCGTTCCAAATGAAATTATGTTAAGCAAATTTTCCTTTATACAAATTCCCATAGGAATGCATTGAAAATGGAGTAATCCCATTTTTATGTTGTATGAATTTTTCCCATAGGCAATTATGTTAAGCAATTTCCCCCTATCTCCGAATTTTTTATGTTGTACAGATTTTATGTTATACAAGCTGTTTGTTATACAAGGGTCCACTGTACTGTACATTCGTTTCTAAGTAAGGCTTTTGCTGGATAATCAGACACTCTATGACAAATCCTCCTGCCACAGACCAAATCCTCATCATTGCATTTATCCACACAAACATAACCTGAACACATGCACACAAGACCATTCAGTGCATGAACACATGGGATTCTGCTGCAATCATTGGGATGAGGAAAAAACCCAGCTAACATCTGTTTAGTAATGGGACTATCAACAAGAGGAAAGAGAGCTAAGAGAACACAAAAACAAAATGAAATAAACCCAAGGAAGAACAGCCACTTTTTCATAAATAAATCCTGTTCAAGAGGGTTCTGTGTAATTAAATGCTCATTGATCTTGGATGGATGGGTGGATAGATAGATAGATCCTACCATTACCACCACAGTGGATAGCCAGATAGTCAAATGACAGGGAGAGGCTATTCCTGGAGATTCCTCAGGTTCCCAACCCTATGGTATACAGGGGAGCAAACAAAGTTTGCTGATGTGAGAGTGCATTTGTTTTCTTGCAATTCTGACACTTCCATTCCTCTTCCAATTCCTGTGTTTCCATGCCTAGTCAAAGACCCATGCTCCTTTTCAAAAAGGCTTTAAAAACCTTGCTCTTTAAGGAGGCTTATGGCGACCTCATTTCTGTTTAGTTTTTCTCCTTCTTCTTCTCCTTCTTCTCCCCCCTCCTTCTTTTTTGCCCGCTGCTTCTATTGAGGGCTTTTTATTGACTAGTGCCCATCGTTGTTCTCCACTATTGTTTTTACTGTATGTTTTAATAATTGTATTTATTGGTTCTCTTTTGTAAACCACCCAGAGTCCTCCAGGAAATGGCGCGGTATATAAGTGCGGGAAATAAATAAATAAATAAATACAGCAGGTTGAATGCTGTGATACATTGCCCACCTTTCCTCCAGTTTATGATTATACTACCAAAAGGTGACTAAGACCTAGCTGTGAAATGTGTGTGTGGATTTGAAGCTTTGCAGAAATGAAACCAAGACACAGAGCTGCTGACTTGTCTGTGCTTCAGTAGCACAGACAAAGGGAAGTGTTGTTACATGTCTGTATCTTACTGCTAGGCACAGATTGGATTGATCTATTCCAGATCATGGATGTTATCACCTTACCACCTCATTACACCTGAAGCAACAGTGCTGCCCATGGGGGTTGGTGCACTGTGGTTGCAGCAGTAACCATGTGGATTTGAGGTTTTCCTCTTTTCCTCTCAGTTTCCGCACATTCTGAATGTACAACCCTGACTAAATTATGTCACATTTATATTGGTCCAAATAGACTGATACCCAGCATGGTGTACTGGATAGAGTGTTAGTCTGGGACTCAGGTCACCTGGGTTTGAATCCCTGCTTAGCCATGGAAACTTATTGGAGATATGGAGCTAGCAAGGCCACTCTCTTGAAGGGGGGGTATATGAGTATTAAAATAAATAAATAAATATCGCATTTACCTTGCAAGCTCTATTAGGTTTGCTTTGAGTCAATTCCAACTTGACAGTACAAAGCATTAACAAATAGATTATGACCATAAATAAACTACAGGATTGGCCAGTAAGTTCAGAAAAGACCTAACATATTGTTCATTCCGAAAAGACAGGTAAAGGATATTTTCTAAATTGGGAGGTGTGTGTGTGGGGGGGATAAGCTTTTAAAAAAAACTTCAAGATGTTTTATTGTCAAAAGTTATCTACTCTTAATTTGACAAGATTAGATTTTATATTAGAAGTTCAGGAAATAGTCAAAACATGCTTCTTTGTTTGGTAAATGTCTACTTCAACAAAAATACCTCTGTATGTTACTTCAGATACAAGGAAACTGTATTTGATACAGTAATAAAAAAACCCTCAATAAAACACTTGAAGAAACGGAAACAAAGCCTTGCTGGGAGGAAGATCATTTTTCCTGGTCTTTAATATAAAGCAGAAACAAGAACAGAAAACCAGATAGTGATCTGAGGTTTTTGTGGTTATCACAGCTTCTCTGTTTTCCCCCGTATGTGTATCACTACAACAAAAATAATTTTGCTCTGACCGTCTATATTGTTTGTTAGTCTGGTAAATGGGAAACCTGGATATTCGGGTTAAGAATGACAAAAGCAGGGCAGAAAGCATGTGGCCTTCCAGATGCAATGAAACGAAGATCCATCTGTCAGCTTAACCCATGATGGGGCCAGCAGAGAAGTTCACCAACATCTGGAGAGACAAGCATTCCTCTGTTTTGTAATGAAAAAAAATATGGGTCATGGGAGATGCTTCTTCTGTGGCCCCATAAATGGCATGCTGTTCCGCTGAGCAGTATGAAAGACTTAAATCTTTTCCACAAAGTTATTTGTAGGAGAGGCCCCTAGATACAGTTTCATTTTCCCAAGCATTTTTAAAATAATCTTCAATAGTCATTAAGAACATAAGAACAGCCTTGCTGGAATAGGCCACTGCCCATCTAGTCCAGCATTCTGTCTCACACAGTGGCTCACCATTTGCTTCAGGCTATTCCCAAGCAGATGTCTTCACCTGCTTACCATTCCCTGCAAATGGCATTGAGACAGATCCTGCCTATCTCGCCAACTCAGAGGTTGTTCTTAGGCAATCCATAATGATAGCCATTGATATCCTTGTTCGCCATGAACTTGTCTAATCCTTTCTTAAAGTTGTCAAGGCTAAGAGCTGTCACCACTTCTTCTGGCAGGGAGTTCCACAGACCAGTGATCCTCTGGGTGAAAAAGTACTTCTTTTTATTTGTTTGAGATCCAGCACTGAAAATTTTTATAGAGTGCCCCCTAGTTCTAGTGTTGTGTGATAGGGAAAACAGTTTTTCCTTATCTACTTTGTCCACACCGTGTATGATTTTATTTTATAGAACCACATTTTAGCTTGCATTAAGAGAGCTAAACAAATTCACTTGTGTGTATACCCTATTGTTGCATATATTCAAAAAGCAGTCGACCCGTCTGGGGATAAGCTTCATCTTTACCAAGAGTGAGGTCTTTAGGAATGGAGAAACTTCCTTTTACTGCCCAACTCATCCATGTCCTGACAATTCTGTTGTGTCATCTTCACCAACAGCAGAGAGCAACCACACATGAGTGTGTTCAACAGCTGCAGCAAGAGGTTGGGCAGAAAAGAAACCAGTGGCTACTCAAAGGATGAAAAGGAAGGGGCCTGGGGAACATCACCATCATCCCAGAGCTATTTTCGCCACAAACAACCTCTTAAATGAAGAAAAGCCTCTTCCCCCCCCTTTCTTTTTTTTAAAATCTGCAGACAGGTAATACACTTCCTTGGAGTCCAACTGCTTTCTTCACTAACAACCCTTTTAACTGCAAAAGGGAAAACTCTCTGGCCATTAACAAAAATAAAGATAATTCATTCACATTTTGCCATTTTGGATCCAGCCCCCATGGTATATTATTTTTTTAACCACGGCAATATTTATATTCGATAGAAATTCATTCTAAAGCCTCTCTAAAAATATTACTTAATACAATCACGCATTGTCCAGGTGGGCATTTCAAATGGCCATGGAGCTAATCTTAGCATGACATGACGAATAAGCCCTTTTATCTGCCCTACTATTGATCCTTCTGCATCAGAAATAAAACATTTTTGATGCAAAAAGCAAAGCAAAGAAAGCAACAACCACCTCAAAATGAAAGCAAACAAGAACGAACAGTGGGACATCCTGCTGGAACTACAGCAAAACTGTTGCAAGAGAAAATGTATTTGCAGTTTACCTCCTTTACATTACAGAAGTCACCTTCAGATGAAAGGTTGACAATCCTACCTCTGAACTCACAAGATTAACAACAGGAAGGAAACAAGGAAATAATTCTTCAAAGTGAATATTTTTTTTGGGGGGGGGAAGGGAAGGGAAGGATTTACTTCCTCACATAACCTTTCCATCAGAGTGAACATATACCGCATCCATATTTTGATAAATGAACTGGCCAACCATTTTAAAGGGTGGTTGTTTTAAAATTGGGTGTGATAAATCAAACATAAAATTGCCACTACCTCTCCAAAAACATCACTCCAGGATCATTATTATCAGTATTCTTACAGATAAGGATGGGCAGAGGCTGGGTTTCCAAGACAAGGTATTAACAAAGAACTGTGGTAAACTGGGAGAATGTCTGTCAGCCAAAGATGCCCTGCAGACTAAACAAAGGATTCCTACATCTAGACTTTGTGTGTGTGTGTGTGGAGAAAGAGAGAGAGAGAGAGAGAGAGAGAGAGATTTTTTCTGTATCTATTCAAACAATACAATACCCCCTTTTTAAGACAGGCAGCCAGAACTGGATATAGTACTTCAAGTGCAGACCCAATAAATATTGGCGCTGTCATCACCATCATCACGGGCCATTAGGCAGATTCAAACCTAAGTCTTCTCAGGCTTTCCCAGGTATAAAGTTCTCAGCCCCTCCTTCCAGTGGGGCTCCAGTGTCATGTATCTTACACAAGACCATGTGGCAGGGCACATAACACTAAGAGCCACACATGCTGCTTCTGATCTTGGCTAGTTCTTTCCCTGGGAGGCAAAGGGGGAATTTAAATTCCTAGCTCTTGGCTGCACTGCCACATGCCCCAGTCCAGTGAACTAGAGGAGTGATGATCTTGAGTTTATAATCTCTTGATTACAACTGTTCAACCTGCACTATCTTAGTGTGATCAAAGATTGCAAAAAAACCCTTCTCCCTAATCTGCTTGTTGCCTGTTCTATGGTCTGGATAAAAATAATAGCCATATTTCACAACACCACTCGGTGCTATCTTTCCTTGTCATAATTCACTGCAAGACAAAATGCTAGAGTGAAGTAAGAAAAATCACCCTTACTTTTGCGACATTACATAGCCAAAACTGGCTGCCTTTTTTGCATCATGTAAGTTAGAACACTCTCCCTACCACCACTTCATCATCTCTAGTATAAAGAATGGGGGAAGGCCCAAGAAGTGGCTCTGCATGACCCTGGTTCTTCTGCTCAGTTCCATGCACTGTGACAGTGCTTCGCTACTTCTATCTCCAATACTTGAATCGGTTACAACCTTAGAAATGCCGGGCTGGAAGAGATCCCATGGATTCTTGAGTCCATTCCCTCTCAAGGGGGCAAACTGGGGAATTGTACACCCAGTCCTGATTAGCCAGGAGTTTGAATAATCTTAGAACTATAGAACTGGAAGTAACCCAGCTCACTGATGAACTTGTCCTCCTATCTCATGACAACTAAATTTATTCAAAAGAACTTGGTGACAGATGTTGCAAAAAACTTTTCAGAAATCCAATCAGACTCAACTTTTATGAGAGGACATTCTGAAAATCTTGCTTAAAGAAGGACCCGGTTTTGCAGACGTCATGGTAACACTCCTCCACCAAAATTCCCTAAAACGTTTAATAATTTTTTTTCCAACAATTTTCCCAAAACATGTTAGGTTAGCTGGATTTGCATTTTAAGCCTACATATTATGTTTGCAAGCCTTCAGATTCTTCATTAAATCAATCAATTTTAGCAACAAGCTGTATATTTGTAGTGGATCAATTATTTCACATCTGAAGTGTTCACAATTTCTCAGGTGTGCATCATGAAGGATAATGTGCGAATCTTTTGGAAACTACAGTTTTTGTAGTTATGTTCTTTCATATTTGAAAAGAAAAGGAAAAGAAAACCCATTTGGAAAAATCTTCTGCAGGCAAAATAATTCCTGATGATAATCCACAGTACCCCCATGTTTTCTATCATGCAATCCAATGGAGAAAACATAATTATCAATCAGCACCCAGAAATAGTACTGTATTGGATGAATGAGTGTGAAGAACGTGGAACTTATTCTCGATAAGATGAAAACACTGATATTTGGGTTTTATGGATGGAGGCATGTTACCTCATTTCTACTGGAAGGCCACATTTGCACTTCAGAGGTTCTCTGGGACCAAACACTAACCTTAGTGTTTGAGGTGGCAGTATCAGCAGTTTAGTAATATCTTTCATGAACTTCCACTGGTTCACCAGTTATGGTCCTATTTGGTTAGTGTAGAACTGTATTTAATAGTGCATGCAGTTGTTCATGGTCTCTCCTCATGAAAAAAAAGGCTGAAGGGAAACCTTAAATAACTGCAATGATCATTCTATGGTCCAGCTTTAAAAAAAACCCACCTGACTCAAAAAGCAGCCAACAGCATGCTAATTGAAGAATGTAACACTACTTTCTACACCACTTACATTGATTTTCAGTTGGTTTTTGTGCTCAATTTATTCTGAAGTCTCTGTGTGTTGCATCATTACAGTCATGACCAACTCTCTGTGACCCCATGTCCATGGAGTTTTCTTGGCAGGAATACTGGAGTGGTTTGCCAGCTCCTAATCCAGGCACCTACAGCACCTGGTATTCCCTGGTGGTCGCCCATTACCACAACAGTATGAGACATCATCAGCTTAACATGACCTTTGCCTGCATAAATTTATCAGATATTTAAGTTTAGCATTGCATGTCTGTTCCACTTAATTATGTATATTTGATCAATATGTAAAGACAGCCTTTTCCAGAACAGAGTTTGTTTATAGAATGACTTCCCTGGTGAATTCTAGAATTGTTTTAAGCATACTTAGAAAAAATCTTTTACAGTATTCAGAAATGGTAATCCATTATTAGTTTTTAAATCTATATATGACCACAAAAAATAAAAAAAATATGTGTATGATAAGTGGCTTTTACTTGTGCTGGTTTTACTATTTTTATTAATATTTATGTTGTTTATATTTCTGAAAGTCATTTTGGAAGACCTTCTAAAAACCACAGCATTCATCTGTTAAAATAACAAGGGTTATGGCTTAAACATTAAAATACAGTGGACCCTTGTATAACAAACAGTTTGTGTAACATAAAATTTGTACAACATAAAAAATTCTGGAGATAGGGGAAATTTGCTTAACATAATCGCCTATGGGGCAAATCCATACAACATAAAAATGGGATTACTCTGTTTTCAATGCATTCCTATGGGAAATTGAAAATTTGCTTAACATAATTTCATTTGGAACGAAGTAATTCCTTTATACAAGGTACCACTGTAATTACTTAAATATACCAAAACATTCTCTTGCAAACAACACCATGCAAGTATTTGCCACCTGAAATATACACTTAGCAGTATTTTCCACCTTGTAACAGGGAGAATTCAGAGTGCAGTAAGGCTTGGATATGTTCTCCTACATACACATGAAAGATGTGCATAGGCAGTATGCCAGTTACTAACTGTGCATGAGAATTTCTCCTCTATGCTGGTTTCCTCATGTTTTGGGAAAAGGGCAAAGAGTTTAGTGGGAACACTTCAGAATCAATGGGAGGAGATCTTGCAAGGTGCATCTTGTACATTTATCCAGACATTCACCTGCAAAGTTTGGATTCCAAAAAGTACCCCAAACATATGATAATGCAATGTTACGAGATTAACAGCCTACACACATTGGAAGGAAAATGCTTTGAAAACTGTGCTTCGGATTGGACTATACCAGGCATGTCTAAACTTCAGCCCTCCAGATGTTTTGGACCACAACTCCCACAGTCCTTTGTCACTGGCAATCTAAGCTTAGAATTCTGGGAGTTGTTATCCACAACATAAGGAGGGCCAAAGTTTGGACATGCCTGCACTATACTGTACTTTCACCATTTCCTTTTCTTGTGAAAGAGAATGCAATTTAGTGTGTAAGTAGATATATACTTTGTTATAAAGTTAAATATATTATAATAACCAAAGACTTTTGACAGAACCCTAAAAACTAAAGCAAGCTGTTTCACAACATTTCAAGGAGATGTTTTGCTCTAGAAAAAGATATAAAAGCTGCTTATTTGATTGATTTAAACAACTCTTTATTAAATAAAACCTGTTCCTGGGTAATCTGGCAACAGATCTTGAGGAATTTAAAAGAAGTGCTTCAATAACAATAGTAGCAGATGTCAAGCACCACATGGAAAGGAAAATTTGGTCTTCTCTTGAACGCAGAAAAATGCCTATTCCAAGGTGATATCTGCTATGACAGATGGGAAAGATCTAAACGAAAATATGCTTCATGCTTTAGAAAATATTAAGTGAAGTCATATACAATTTAGTGCAAATTTAATCAACAGATTGTCTAAAATCCTTATGTTCTGCATTAGTTTTTTTTAATGGGTTGCATACAACATCGGACCATTTATTTGTTCATCAATCTCAGCATTTTCTACACTTGAGTTGCACCAACATTTCTAGGCTTTAGTTGAGGGATACTTAAGAGAATCCTTTGCTATGTTTTACACCCTGCCTTTTGACGCAGGAGCTGAAGGCAGCATACAAGGCTGTGCCTTCACTCCAACCTTTTAACTTCCCTTATCTGTGTGGTAACCTGGGCAGAGAGTTGCTGAGGAGGGAAAGGTCCTGTAAAATAATTGAGGAAAGATCTGAACAGTGGCAGTTTTTGGACAGAGCAAAATCTGAGGGGCAACTCCTTGCACTGATCACAAAAACATATGGCTCTCAATGTGAGTTTCTTCAATCACAGGTCACTATTGCATTACAAGTAACTGCCATTCTGTGCACAAACATCTACTACCCAATTTTTCAGAAACGCCATATGCAAGAAGTTATCAAACTAACGCCCTGAGAGTTGATGTAATGTCTCTTCTTTAAAACTGAACAAGGACTATGTCAAATACATGAAGGATTTTCTTTTCTATTTTTCAACCAAAATTTAAACAAATATGTTCATATGCTACAATGTCTTCAATATGTTTTACTTCCAGATACCTTTAACATATAACATTTCATCTGATCATTCCTATTTTATATGATTCAGGGCAGCACACAAGATGTAATGGGAACAACAACTAATTTATCTGCACAAGATGCTAGAGTACATGGTGCAATTTCTCATAAAATTAAACTAATAAGCATATGTGTTACCTGTTGAGAGAGCAAGGCCTATAATGTATAATATAAAGATACACAGTGGGTTGAGTTAAGTTTCTAAATGGTCTCATTCATATCTATTACAATATTTGATAAATCAGTATTTGTACAGTTAAAATTTTGAATGTATAACTTCAGAATACTGTAATACCATTTAGGGATACCTAGATACATTAACTGAAATGTATAATTATCCTACACATTCTGCATCATACTTAGTCAGCCTAAGGCAGAAGTTCCCAATTGTGGGTAATCCAGGTGTCCTTGGACTACAGTTCCTAGAAGGCTTCCCCACCAGCTGTACTGGCTAGGGTTTCTGGCAACACCTGAGTTACCCAAGGTTGAGATCCACTGATTTAAGTGACTGTATCATGTGTCTGTTGTGTGTTTTGTACTGTCCATGTGGTAGAATGGGACACTGCGACTCTGATAGGGCTTTCAAGTCAAGTGTGATATTTAAGGAGTAGTTTTACCCATTCATTACCCCACCAGTTTCCATGGGGGATCTGAACCCAGGCCTTCTGAGTTCCAGTCTGCAACACAATTCATTATATTTGATAGTTTGCTTACATTTCTAGTGTTACTGGAAAATTAAAAATTCAATTTTTAAAAGAAAACCCAATTGCAAGCAAGGTAGAGGAAAAAATACTTAAAGGCATAATGGTATACTGTACATAAAAAACTGTACTAATTCTTAGAAACCAAATTGGGTATTGATTATTATACGTTAACAAATCATCTAAATATTTACTAAAACCAAATTACTGGTTAATAGTTCTCTTATTTATGGGCATTTAAAACTTTTCTTCCACATCACTCCAGTAACCATTTTTGTTGCCAGTATGTAAGTTACATTGAAGCTCCTGCTGCACTGTGTAATGAAGGACAACCCTGAATCTATAATTTTGAACTACATTGTTGCCAACACGAAGTACATGTTTGCCGGAACTGCTCACAGTTATAAAGTCGAGGAAACGGATTCGGTCCTGGTGACAAAGACAACCAGATACTTGGGCCACTCAGTTTTCCTCTCGTTTCCCCTCCCTTCTTTTGCCCAAAACCTGTAACCATCAGATTTGTTGGGGTTTGTCTATCAAGCTACTGGAGGTTGAAGTGGCTCCCTTCATTTCGGAACCGTTGTTACCAAACAAGATTTCGAGCAGGGAACAGGGAGAAGACGAATCCCCTGCCTGGCTGGCAGCAACCTCCTATCGGGAAGGGAGCCAAAGCGAGGCTGCTTCGTGCGAAGCGCCTTCTGAAGGCGAAAACACGAAAGGAAATCCTTGAAAGCCTTTCCGTACTAACTACGTGTGACTGACACACACACGCACCACAAAACGGGCTGGGTGGATCAAACGAGGAAGTTATCGGAAGACTTTCTGGGAGCGGGACGGGAATGCCCTGCAACACCGTGGCGGTGTATATATAGAGAGACATCATGGTATGGGCGCGCGTCCCTCTCTCAGTCTCTACCCTTTCTCTGCGTGCCCAAATTCACGCACCTCACCCAACGCACAAAAAGCAGCCGGTGCAAATGCAAAGTCAAGCGCACCGTCCTGGGAAGCCACAAGGACTGTGTGTGTGTGAGAGAGAGAGGGGGGGAGGGAGGGAGGGGGGTGACAGAGAGAGAGAGGGGGAGTGGGTGGGTGAGAGAGCGAGCGAGAGGGAGGGAAGGAGGGCTTAGAGGGGGCCGGCGGGGCCTACCGCACTCCAGGCGCCACCGCCTCCGCTGGACGCGGGAGGAAATGGGAAGCGCTCGGGACTCGCACCTCACCTGCTCCGCGAGGGCAGCTCCAGGGGAAAGAGGCGAACCCCCGAGCCCTCAACGGCGGCTCCTCCTCCACCTCCTCCTCTTCTTCCTTCTCACCCTCTTCCTCGTCTCGGACAGCGGGTGTGAAGGCGCCCTGACTTCCGCCTCAGGGAGGCAGGAACCGGCCCGACGGCCGGTGCTGGGTTCGGGCCCCGCGTCCCGATCCTTCTCCCCCCCCCCCAGCTCCGCCAAGCCCAGGTCTTCTTCTGGCGCGCGCTCCTGCTCTCACCCCCGCCACGGCGGCCGCCCCATCGGCTCCAGGCGGGCTTCCCTTTGGGGCGGCGGTGGTGGTGGGGTTAGATCAGCCGCCTCTTCCCGAGGCTCTTCCACCAGCCCAGGCCGAGGGAAAAGGGAGGAGCCGGGAGGCCGAAGGGGTGCTCGCCCTGCTGCCACACGCACCAGGAGGCGGAGGACGAGGCGGCGGCGGCGGCAGCCGGTCTCCCCCCTTCAGCGGAGCAGCAACTCCGGCTCACCATCCCGACCTAACATGGCGGCCGCCAGAGACCCAGGGAAGAGGGGCGGAGGAGGGGGCGGCAGGGAGGCAGGCTAGCAAGGAAGCAGCTGTTGCTGAGGAGAAACGCTCGCTCTCACGGCGCGGCGCGGCGACCTGGGCTGCTGCTTCTCGCAAAAGCGACCGACGCCGCCGCGTCTCGGGAAGGACTGGGGTTCTTCTGACCTCCGCTTCCTGCTGGGGAAGAAAGCCTGGCCTTTGGGGTTGAGTCAGTGGCAAGTGGGGTGTCCTAACCTGCCTTTCAAGAGCCACGGCTCCCGCGGGACCCGTCGAGGAGGACCGGCTCCAGATCCTCCTAGGGCGGCTTTAAAGACACCAACAAAAAGTTTTTACAGTACATCGAACTTCTAAAGGTGTCAAGTGCTCTTGCGGCAAACAGTCTCTTTGCGGCACAGCGTGGAGTGGAGGCTAGAGGGAGGAGGAAATCCTGCCCATGAATTCTGGCTCCTGCTGGAACCTAAACGTGGTTAACTTGGACGAGATTTTTCTTGCAACACGCCTTGCTTCACCGAAAAGACTTAGGATTGTATTGTGTAGTTGATTAGAGATCGATAACCTTTACCTTACAAACGTTTTGTACTTCAGTGCCCAGATGGCGAAGTACCTGGGATTATAACTCCAAAACATCTGTAAACCTGATAGTGGAGAAATATTGCTTGATTACTCATTGAGTTCATGAGATTTAATTTCATAGGGCCACAGTGCATTTCAGCTACTAAACTGCAGTAAAAGTTGTTTTGAAAAGGGTAGAATGAAACATATTGAATGCATGATTACTATAACCAGAGAAGCACTCTAATTCCATCCTTAAAATAAATAAAGGTTACAATTACCATGGAAAGTTTCAGAATACAGTTGAATAATTTCTACCTTTTTTTTTGGTCCAGCAGAAGTGACTATGAATTAACTTTTTATTATCGAAATTTTTGTGTTTCAGTGAGTGTTAAGGTGAGCTTGCCCCAAGACTTAACTTATAATTCCAGAATCTCCATAAACTGATTAAGTTGTCAGGTTTGTCACTTTCCACAGTGCATCTTTTTTCACTGCAGATAAGCCAGGCATCTTCATTTCTTCCATAAATGCTGGTGCTGCACCTCCTGCTGTGAATAATAGTAATGTTGGATTTTGGTTCCAGCTGATTTTGAAGATTGTTTGCTGCTGATAAGTTTCAGTTGGGGAAAAAATCTGTACTGAGACTTTAAGGAAACCACACACCAAAATGTACAACATGATGTAACAAAGGATAAATAATTTGCCACTCTCCACTCTCCACCCCAAATTTCATCATTCTACATTTCAAATTTAAAACAATTACAGCAAGGGTGTCCAAACTTTTTGCAAGGAGGGCCAAATTTGGTGAGGTGAAAATGTGTGGGGGGCTGACCATTCATCCTGAAGGGGGGAGAAAGGGTGTGGCATCTGCAACAGACACAAATGCTCCAGTTTCGAGGCGCCCAACGGCCCGGTGGCTGTTTCATGTCCCAGGAATTGGCCCACGCGCCCCCAAGACACACCACTGCTTGCATATGCTGCCCTCCCTCACAAGGAGGTAGGGAAGACCCTGTAGCAATGGAGCAGGTAGGCAGGGCGGGTGGCTGAGGGGATGGACGGAGGTAGGGAGAACAGGTAACCACAAAACTGCAAGCTGACGCCTCTAGCCAGCACGGGGAATGGCCGGCCGGCAGGGATGAGTGAAAGGCTGAGCCGGTGGGTAGAAGAGGCTGAGGGCCACTCGAAATTTTAAATTGGGCCACATTTGGCCCCTGGCCTGGACTTTGGACATGCCTGAATTACAGTATACTGTAGTAGGATTTAACATCAGGAAACAATGTTGCACTGGAGTGAGAAAGCCTTCAAAGAAATACAGAGTGTCTTAGTTGTGCTCCACAAGTATGAAACTAGGGCAACAAAAGAGCAGCCAGAGAAACCCAGCCTTCCTTGGACTTTGGCCACTGTCACGATGTATGTCATATCTGGGAGTATGATTGTTTTCCAGTAGTCAACAACCTGAATCAACACTGGACATTACGTCAATTTGCATAATGTTTAAAGCCTCTCAAGGGGGAACTACTATTCTAAACCTTTACCTTAAAAGTCTATAGGTTGCAGTATTTTAGTTTTCTTAACAATTATTAAGAAAATTCTAAAACACAGCTACCTATACTGCAGGCTTAGTCAGTGGACTAAGGCTCTGAAAACTGTTGGCTGCAAAGTGGGCAGTTTGAATTCCAGGTGCCATGCAGCGGAGTGAGCTCCCGCTGATAACTCCAGCTCCTGCCAACCTAGCAGTTTGAAGGCATGTAAATGGAGGTAGATAAATAGGTACCACCATAAAAAGTGGGAAGGTAAAAACAGTGTTTCCTTGCAGCCATGCTGGCCACATGGACAACACTGGCTCTTTGGCTTGAATACGGAGATAAGCACCGCCCCTAGAGTCGGACATGACTAACACACATGTGCAGGGGGAACCATTACCTTTTTATACTGCAGGCTTAAATCAGATTACAAACAATAAATCAGAGTATAGTTGGTACAGATAAAGTATGCGGGCCTTATGACAGTGTGTTACTTTTGTATGGTGAAGAAAAAAATCATGGGAAAAGGTGCAAAGACTCAGCAGAGTGAGCTCCCACTGTTAACCCCACCTCCTGCTAACCTAGCAGTTCGAAATAATGTAAATGCAAGTAGATAAATAGGTATCACCATAAAAAGTGGGAAGGTAAAACAGTGTTTCCTTGCAGTCATGCCGGCCACGTGGTCATGGACTTGCACAACAGTGGCTCTTTGGCTTGAATACGGAGATGAGCACCACCCCTAGAATTGGACACGGCTAGCACACACGTGCAGGAGGAACCTTTACCTATATATATTTTAAATCATGCTAAAGAGGATGTTTTCTAAATTTTGGGAAGAATTGATCGTGGAAGGGATTGCACCAAAGGGTGGTGGACTCTCAATGGGGGACATTTAACTGAGGTTAAGAAGATAAGAAGAGCCACGCTGAATAAGGACCCATCTAGTCCATCTCACATTGGCTCCTAGATGCCCGTCTCTCAAGGTTGCTCTAGCTATAGATTTCCCACTGGGTCAGAAGATTGGATCTGAAGACCAAGGTGTCCCATACAGCTCTAACGTTCTATGCGTATGGGCCAGTGCAGAAGACTGTGACTACCATAGATAGGATTCTGCTTGATGGGAAATGTAATACATAGTAAGGAGGACCTCGTTCTTGGCATGCATTTTATCCCACTCTGGGTGTGATATAGTTTGTTTACAATGTAGGTATGTGGATAAACCTGCCAGTTGTAGTGTTGTTCCAATTTATACATAGCCACGTACAAACACTTGTCTGCACTGAGAAGCAGTTTCATAGAGACTTGGATTTGCATAACAGCTTAGTTCTGGGTGGACAACAAAGTAGCCATGCTTTATTGCAGCTCTAAAGTCTGGGATCCTGAGATCTGTGGAAGGGGATCATCCCTTTTACTTTGCCATCCTGTAGCCCCTGCTCCCCTTAAGTGTCCTTTGGAGATCTGGGGTTCCACCTGAACAATGTGTCCATGGACCACATTTGTTGCTGTTGTTGTCATTCAGTCATGTCCGACTCTTCATGACCCCATGGACCAGAGCTCACCAGGCCTTCCTGTCTTCCACTGCTTCCCAGAGTTTGGTCAAACTGAACCAGGGAAATACTGAACAAAGGGAAATAATTATTCCAAATCTTGAAGAGGCACCTTTCATAAACAAATATCAAATCCGCGTAAAGTGATTGTGCCTGTTTCAGGACAACCTCCTCCCATCAGCAATCATATTCTATCCAACACCATCCACAGTGGTCCCGTGATCCTTCAGAGAGGATTTTGAGGGCACAGAGGGAAGGGAGGTAAAGCAAACTCCTTGCCATGCAGGTTCTTCTGCACAGAGACCAAGATTCAAGGCAAAATCTTGATGTTTCTCGAAGATTAAGAAACCAAAGGTTTTGCAGATTAGAACTGGGATGGGCAACTTGGGCAGGGTCATGGATCCCCCCCCACCCCAATTGGATGGCAGTTTAGAGAGTCACACCCTCAAGAGGGCATATGGCAAAAACCAAAAAAGAGGCTGTCTAAGTGGTTAATTAGAGGGGTGTGGTGGCTGAGTGGGCTAGAACACTGAAAACTGTCAGCTGCAAGGTCGGCAGGTCAGCGGTTTGAATCTAGGGTGCCACACAACAGAGTGAGTTCCTGCAGTTAACCCCAGCTCCTGCCAACCTAGCAGTTTGAAAGCATGTAAATTCAATTCGATAAATAGATACTGCTGTAAAAAAGCAGGAAGGTAAAACAGTGTTTCCTTGCAGACATGCTGGCCATGTGGCCATGGACTTACACAACACTGGCTCTTTGGCTTGAATACAGAGATGAGAACCACCCCTAGAGTCAGACATGACTAGCACACATGTGCGGGGAGGGGGGAACCTTTAACTTCAAGTGGTTAATTCGCATTTAAAAACAATGTACTTACTTTACATTTGGTAATTATTACTAAGCAATTATTGTATGTATGTGTTAAACAATTGCATAAATTACTTCCTAAATAAAATGAAAATCAAGAACACTCAGACCTAAGCATAGGCATTTTTATTTGTGAAAAGTCTCCCCTCTAGTGGCCAAGTTTGATTTCAAAAATATAAATCAGAGGCAGAATGCAGACCCCCCTCCCCCCATACAGGGCAAAATTGCCATCCTGCACTATTTAGAGGACACAAGGAGGCATTTTGTTTATTTATTTAAACATTGTACCATATAGCATTAGAAAATTGGGAGTTATGAGGTGGAGAGGCAAGAGTGTTCAGAGGCTGTATTTTTCTTGCTCTGAATTAAAGCTTCAGATGGGAATTATCACTATGTTTTTCCTTAGTTGATAGCTGCAGAATACTCATGCATAAACACACACACGCACACACATGCACCATTTGGAATGAGTTGTATTGGAGAGACCAAAAGACCTTGAAATGCAAGATGTTCCTTCTATGAGCATTCTACGTTAAACAGAGTGACTGAAATCCTGTTGCTTAGTGTTTTAAGTCATTACAAGAGCCTATCTGTTGATTCAGTAGTCATTTGGTAAGTCAACTCTGCAAGCTCCATTGATTCAAATGGCCCAGCTCCAGTTGTGATTTACTTTTGTGGAGCAAGCTGCAACTAGAACTGACAGATTTGAATCAGTGGAGCTTGCAGAGGAGTCAATTCACCAAATCCCCATAAATTCAATGGGTCTACTCAACTGCTAAGCAATAGGATTTAGGCCAGTATATACAAAGCACCCTGATAGCTGTCATCAGCATAAGAGGGAAACTGTAACAGAAGAGGAGCCTTTATAGGGAGACAAAACATCTCAATTGACAATTAATGAAAAGAATCAAACATTTTGATAGATGCTCATTCAGCAGTTTTGCTTGAGAGTTGCCATTTTTTAGCAAAGAACTTGGAAAGGAGACTTACAACTTGTAATGGGTCTCTTTTGGGACTAAAACAAAGGTTACCACTACCAAGGCATTCACCTTTAAAGATGGGAATTATTTGACAGCTGGAGAAGAGTCTTGTTGGAATCAAACAATATTGTATGGGAAACAATATTTACTAGTATTTAGTTGCTGTGGGAGATGCGGTCTGAGGCTTCTCTTGTAAATTAAATAAGCTATAATATGTGGAATTATAGTCAACTCAAAATAGTACTGACAAAAAGCCTGAGGTGATAGTAAAATATGTATACAAAAAAAGGGATAAAGGTAGGTGACACAAAAATAAAATAAATGGTTTTGGAGGATGTAATGTAATTGCAATTGGGAAAGAAGACTTCCTATGAAAACATTTTGTTTGACATACCTGCTCATAAGTACAAAGACAGACAGGACAAGTTTCGCAAGGGCAAAATGCCATAAATGCATTTAAGTGGATTATGCCATAAATGCCATAAATGGATGAACAGCACCGGAGTGGAAACCATGTCCGTCTGCTTCCTTTTGGGGACCAGCAGGTAACAGATCTTCACTTGCTCAGATTATTAACACTGATAGAGATCATCAATGCTGAACAGTAAGAAGGAACCAGACATCCTTTGCTTGCAGGTCCCAAAAGGTTGTCAGAGGTAGATGTTGCTTACCTTACATCAGAGATCTGGAATGTGAAAAAGAAGATGCTTGACAGGCCTGCAGGTGTGAGAGAAGGTTGATTTGCAAAAGCAAACAAGCAACAGCAAAACGAAGTTCTCCATCCCCATAGCTACCAGGCACTTGTGGATTTCAGAAAGCAGGGAGGATATGACAACATCTGCCCCCCCACCACATTACGAATTGACAGCATGGCTGAAGTTATCGTTTGGTGCTCCTAGTTACATATTTATTTACCAAATATACAAATACATAATTAAAAATATATTACTAGGATTTTTGTTTTTAATACTTTTTATATTTTCAGATCAAGCATGAATGAATCAGTGATCCCGAGGATACAGAGGCTTTGCTGTATAGTAGTGTACTTCTGCTTCATCTCATTGTTTCTGCTGGTGAAAATGTTATGTTGTCTTTTAATTCCTCCATGAAGTGACCATGAAGAGTTGCACTGGCTTGTTTCCTAGCCCATCAGAGCAGGTTTTTTAGGGTGCCTGGAGGGCTGCAGAAGGGAGAATCTCACCTGCATTCACAAGAAGAAGCATAAGAATCTGACCATATACCATCAGATACTGGCCAAAATTTTTATATGTGCCCTGAAACCTAACATCCAAATGATAAACAGGTTTTTCTATTATTCTTGTTCAACACCACTGTTATACTGTACCTCTTTCAGATGTTGTTTATGATGACATTTGATTGATTGATTGATTGATTGATTGGACAAATGCATTGTTCTTTCCAATAAAATTTTCAGTATTAGGTCACTTCTACCCTATGGCAGTCTTAGTATGGTGTTTTACATAGTTAACGTGTTCAAAAAGTTATTACCATTGCGACCTCTTATAATTTTCTATTATCAAAGATGGATTTGAGCAGAGGGTTTTTCGGTCTTGCTATAACAGTCTACTTCACACTTCCTCTCAAATAACTGTATTATTCCACAAATGAAGTAGTCCCATTGAATGAAGGGGATTTGTTATATCACAAAAAATAATGCCATTGATTTTAATAGTTCTATTTCAGTTGGGATTAGCAATGATTTTAGCCCATTGTATAGTATTTATATTTCTAAATATATTCAGTTGATCTAATTTCATTTATTCATAAATTACTTGGGGAGGTTGAAATTTTTGAAAGCTCCATTTCTATAAAGCCTCTTATAACAACTATTCTATGAATCTGTACTACAAAACAATTATGGTAATTAATGACTATCCTTTCCTATCTGAATATATATACTTTTGTTTGCTTCATGAGTTAATGAAAGTGTACTTGTACCTTTCTAAATATTTCTTTCCATTTGATTTCTAGGAAATAAAAAATAGGCCAAGTTGCAAAAATTGCTACCTTTAAAAAATCTACTTTTGAAGTTCATATTATCAGTTCTAGGATTTTGCTGTTTACATATGTGTCACAAACAGTTGCAGTAGACAAACCATATTGCTGCTCACTAATCTTTATCTCTTTATATCCTGTCTCCATTTGTTGACACACAAGGGTTGCATATGGTTGCTTCAAATAACCACTTCTTTGTTCTCCCCACTCTCCACTCCAAAGGCAGTGAGTTACAAATGTGTAATGTGTAACTCACGCTTAGATTCTTAAAGCAGAGGTTGCATCAGCTGTCTGTCTGAAACAATTTTCATTTCAAATGTCTCCTCCCAAATGATTTACACTGCAGAAATAAAGTGTTTACAACCTACATTTCTACCCATAGTCTCTTTAGACTGTGCTCTTTAGTCAAACAGTGTGATCTATGATATAAACAGAATGCTGCCATTTTCTAGAATCAAAATCTACTAAATAATAAATATATGATATCAGAAAGAGAAAGATTTATAGCTCTGCTCAGGTATGTATCTAGCTTTTCTATTAATGCTGGCCTTTTCATATTTTATACCTGTAGACAATTATACCAGGCATAAACAACAGCACAGATGCCTTTAAGATTGACAAGCTTTATTTGGTACAAGCTTCCATGGACTATAGGCACATCATCATGCTGAAACTGGCTGCACGTTTGTGCCTAATAAAGGTTGTGTTCAAGTGTCACAAGACTCTTTGTTGTCCTTGTTGTGATAGACTAACACACTAACTCCCCAGAAATTTATATCTAGTATTTGACTATCTGCTGGCTGGATAGGTGAATGAGTTAGGTATCTGGATGAGGAGCCAGAAGCTGGGAGTTAAATTCCCACTGGTCATCCCAGAAAAGCCAGCCTGTGTGGCCTTGGGTAAGCTGCACAATGCAGGGCACCCCCAAGAAGAAGGAAACAGTAAACCATTTCTGAATAATATGAACCTGGAAAACACTGAAAAGGGTCGCCATAGGTCAGAATTGACTTGACGCCACACAATTATTATTATTACTTCTTTATCTAAAGGGAATTGAAAGTGGGTTACATGTAAGTGTATACATTTATCCTGAGCACAGAGAGAACCCCTAGTTCCCTAAGCTGCTTGCCCACTGAAGATGCCGGTCACAAATCCTGGTGAAATATCAGGAATAAAAACTTCCAGAACACGCCCAAACAGCCCGAAAAACTCTCATCAGCCACTTATTTAGGATTTACATTTTGTTTGGAAATTGTGGGTCTTTCATTTGATGTGCTAGGTCATTGCTCATCTCCCCAGAGGGGACTTTGGGTATTTTACAATATAAAACACACTAAAACAATGAGTATTAACAAATCAATTTTGCTATCTATCTATCTATCTATCTATCTATCTATCTATCTATCTATCTA
>JAHTLZ010000204.1:51080085-51092882 GCA_023846285.1 Phrynocephalus versicolor
CTATCTATCTATCTATCTATCTATCTATCTATCTATCTATCTATCTATCTATCTATCGGGGTCCAGTGCCAAATGAAATGTGATTTTAAATTATTAAATTCATTAGTTCCTTTCTTTAGAGAAATGATTTCATTGTGCAGCTTTCCCTGTCGTTGAGGTGTATAAGGCTTTTGTGCTCTGTGCACATATGCAGAGAAGTTAGAACTGACCAGAGTTAGCCAATATTTGAATGCATCCACCACATGCAGGTGAAGTGAACAAATTATAAGGGAAATTATAACATTATATGATCTACTAGTAGGTTTATATATGCCAGTGCATTTGTTGGAAAGTCCTTCAAGCAACGGATTTTTGCAATATGTGAAGTGGATCTGATTATTTGATTACCAGCCCTCTGTTGTCTCTTGGCCTGTGCTGAATGCACTGAAGGGTGGATACCAATGATAGATTGCTGGAGGGTAGCAGTGCCAATGTGAAAGAAATATACAGTCCCACATGTGGAGGAAGGCTGTTAGCTATTTTAATGCCCCCTGCATGATCTACAGCTTCTCATGTAAATTAAGGTCCTTCTATGTGCCTCTTCTGAGCTGCCTAGATGCTCTGAGCACATCCGATCTTGCCTGATTTTGGAAGCTAAGCAGGGTCAGTCCTGGTGAGTACTTGGATGGGAGACCACCAGGGAATACCAAGTGCTGTAGGCGCCTGGAGTAGGAACTGGCCAGCCACTCCAGTATTCCTGCCAAGAAAACTCCATGGACATGGGGTCACGGAGAGTCGGTCACGACTGTAATAACAACGCAACACACATGTACATCTTCTACATCTGCAGGTAAGGATAATGTCCTCCTGAGTTTCAACCAACTGTTGGAAAAGAGAAGGGTTGATCTTGGAACCCACCACAGTGCTGTCCCAAGAAGAGTGCTTTCATTTCTCACGTAGAGCTGTGTGGACTTATAAAAATTCAGTTGCTAATCACTTTGGGGTTAGATCTTGCCATTTTGCCCACAGATGCAAAGGTAGTGAACAGCTTGGCTCCTGTACTTTTAGGTGGGATGAACACCTAACAAAGAAAGAGGCACCACAAGAATCAGTGAACTGGCTTCTGAGGGAATATTTTTAGAATCAGATTGATTCTAAATATGATAGTGTTCAACTGGAGATCTTCAGCTCTAGCCAATGACTAAACAGTGACAGGATTAGCAAGGCCATGTGGGAGCTCTGAGTTGCTTCCCTTGTTATTGTTTTGCCTGTTCTAATAATGCCGCTACAGCTTTAGCAGGAGTCCAAAGTCAGCTGCAGGGCCTTCGCAGGCTGAGCTTGAGACCATCTGTCACTTTATGGAGTCCTAGTTACTGCAGTTAATATCCAGAATGGAGCTGTCAAGGATCAACTAGGAAGACTGACTGAGAGCAGCTATGCTGAAGACAAGCAACTGCAATTTCCTAAGGAAGATGTTATGTGAGCATCTCTATCCCTCTTTTGGCTTAATCCAGTATGGATATTGGTGCTTGCTTCCATAAAAGCATTTTCTGTCCATTGCTTTTGTAAGCTATCATCTTAAACACGATAAGATGTTCTGTCAGGTTGTGAGGGAAGCTTGTGTGAGGCACTGCTCAATCTCAGTGGTCTTCCATATTTAAAGGTGGGTTGCAGTTTTGTGAGTTTGGACGCACCTTACATTATAGACAAGCGCACACACATTCTGTCTTCCACATATTGCTAATCATGGCCGTTTGATTTGTAAGCAACACACTTTGCTTTTCCAGGTACAACACACATAATTTACGGTGGAAAATAGGAAAAAGGGATGTTATCAAGTTTCTCATGAGGTGAACCTAGTTTTACTTTGAGACTAATTTTAAAAAATGATATAACACTATAGTAGTAAAATGGGAAACTATACAGTATCTAATATATTAGCTAATGGGAAATCTACTCTCCAGAGTGGTCCCAAAGCAGGATTTAGATGACAATGAAGAACTCACAGAGGGTACAGGGCTTGTATATAGCTCTGTGTGGGTCATATAGGGAATCCCTAGAGATCAGATTAGACGCTTGGGGCAGACAGGTTGTTATTTAGGTTATACAGTATCGTTTTGGAGGCTCACATTTTTCTGCCCCCTTGCCACAACTCCTTGGAAGAGGACTCACATCAGAGCAATCAGTCATGGAAATGGGGGTCCTTTCTTGAAGGCTAACTGTTGGAGGAGAGGGAGTATGGAATTAAGGAGAGAGGCTAAAAGCCACAACCAACCTGTAGGCTAAACATTCCCCAAACTTGTTCTATGATAGCAAACTTTAGATGTTTATCTTAGATGGCTGCATTGAAGTAATATTAATTCAATATTTACATATTTATTTATTTAGAGCATTTTGTCCCACCTGTCTCCTTAGAAAAGGACCTAAGGTGGCTTACAGTAGCGAGGGACAATATACAGTCCAGTACAATTGACATATTCAAGTTTGAGAACAGGGAATTGAGGGGCGACATTAATGTTACAAGAGAATGCAAGCAGTTAAAGAGAGAGTAGCATTTCATGTAAAAGTTATGAGTGATGGAAACTAACATTGAAAACAGAGTCAGTGCAATCACACAAGGTTATAAGTGGTTATAAACAAAATCTACCTGATCATGTATGGGAGATTCATATAAAAGACACATAATAGGTAGTCCTAGTCCACCATTCAGGGAAAGCTTGTCTGAATAGAAATGTCTTTGCCTGTTTCCAGAAAGACAGCAGAGAAGGGGCAGTCCTGGCCTCTAGTGGGAGCGCATTCCAGAGTCTGGGTGCAGCAGCCGAGATGGCCCTTTCCTGTGCTCCCATGAGCCAGGATGGGGGATAGGAGAATAGAAATACACATCCCCAAATCCATGAGCCAACTTTCTGGGAGTTGTAATCCAAGCTGAATCAGAAGATTTTAAGAGCTATGATTTCTGCTGACAGAAGGATATTGGGAATACTAGTACTTGCTGGCTGAATGGTTTTTTTTTGGGGGGGGGTAGGGGCTGTTCTCCACACTCTCACTGGAAAAACAATAGAAAGAAAAGGATATGGAACACAAATGTTGGAAGGGAAGTAATCTGTTTAATATTTCATCTGGGGAAAAAAAACCCTGTTGAGTTGATGCAATGCCTTTACACTGTAGTAGAACCTGAGAATATGTGGGTAGAGCATAACTGAAGGCTCTGAGCCTGCCAGCTGGCCATTAGGCTAAAGGGGACCAAGCAGCTTAACACTTGATTCACTGCTGCCTTGACACTAATGAAAGGGGATAAACTGGAGTTGAGTATGCATCTCCTGATGGCCGTTCACCACCCCCAGCACAATCCTTTCATTCTAAGCCATAAAGGGGTTCTCTCCCTTTATAGATCCAAGAATATTTTGGAGATAGTGTCAGGAGGAATCCCCCAGTCTGTATGAAACTCCCATGAAAGAAGCATAAAAGCACTATAACCAGTGCCAATCATAAGATGTTTTTGGTATAGGTCAGTGGTGGCAGACCTTCAGCTTTCCAGATGTTTTGGCCCACAACTTCCACAGTCCTTTGTCATTGGCAATCTAGGCTTGGAATTCTGGGAGTTGTGGTCCAAAACATCTGGAGTGCCTAAGGTTCACCACCACTGGTATAGGGCTTTCTATAAGCCACAGCCAGTGCTGCCCTGAAACCAGCAGTGCTGTGAAAGTTGGGGAAGCCTTGACTCAGATGCCCTCTGGCAAAGACCTGTGAGACAAGCCAGTGATCAGAACTAAGAAGGGTATCAGGATCCGAGCTTGAGAAGACATTGCCTGTGTAACAGAGGGAAAGGGCTTCTACTCTTATTCTGATTTAAGGCTGTCCCTCTCTCACACACAATTTCTGGGGTACCTTGTAGCCCTACCATACCATTTGAGCCATCAGGTTCGTGGGTTTTGTCATTTAAATTACAAATTGAATAGTGTAATTCAAAAGCTTGGCACTCATACCAGCTCCACAACTCACTTGGAACAGAGGAGATTCTGAAATCCATTGCATATTTACAAAATTATATTAAAACTCCAGTATCAGAGTTCAAAGCTAGGTATTTTGGCTTTCTATATTAGGAATTAGAACTGAGGGGCTCATAGGACATATGCAGTCCACCAAGATCCACAGTATACTGCCTCAGCCCTTCCCAAATGGGAACTTGCTTCCCCTGAAGTCTGCAGGTTGTATCTTCAATGGTATATTTTACTATTATCTGTCCCCTGGAGCATGCACCAGCCTCGGGCCAAAATACCATTGTTAAAAAAATTGATGCGTTTGAAGGGGGCAATAGAGTAGTTGTACACTGAGGAGCACAGAAAAGGGAGGTTCTGAGCCCCAAATCCTTAGTAGTTGTCCATCATTTTCCTATATGAAGACCTTGCTAAATTCAGAATGTTTGCTGTGAATGTGCTATGATCTCTTTCCTGGGCATTATGTGATCTGCAGCTGCAAGTTTTAGAACTTGACTGGCTCTCAGCCATGCTAATCATCTTTGACTTTCACCAGACTATCTGGAATTCCTCTAGAACTGCAGATATCAGCTCTCACTATCTAATACATCCTGACAGCGTCTAACTATAACAGTATTTGGAAATCTGGGGAAGTTGACTCTTAGATTTGTAATCTAATGCATTCATCTTTTCCCTCAGATAGCACTGTTGAGTAGAACCCAATGATGTAGATGAACCACAGTAGACATTCTGCTCTTCAATATTTAAGTAGTGTAGAACCCAGACAATTTATTGTATCTTTACTATTCTTCTGAATATCTTTTTTAAATAAAAGTCTTCCCAGATGAGTAGAGGAAAAAGAGTGCATGACGCAGAGACATATAATATTTTCTTATAGTTCCACAGCAAGCTTGTACTTCGAGCAATCACATGCAGGAAATATGTTTATTCATACAAGACAATACATTTTATTGGTTGATATCTGAGCCACATCAATTTTAGAAATAAATTCTATTTCTTAATAATGAATGACACCACAAAAATGGACTCTAAAATTAGAGTTAAAATAAGTATTTTCAAAAGGTACCTATGAGGATCAATTCCAAAATATATATAATTAGCATTATCCAACCATGATCTGTTTGAGGGTTTAATCATACTGATTAAATCAATATCTTCTCTCTTTTTTTCTCTCACTCTTCTTATGGAGTCTGCTAATGTTTTCTCCCAATGTCTTTAAAAGACAACATACTATAATTTTAGTCTAAATATGCTTGCCTTTGTGGTCTCATGTCTTTTCACCAAACATTAGAACTGTTTATTATTTTTGTTCAAAGGACTTGGTTTAGAACCATTACTGGTGCCAAAAGGTGAAACATTGTCATTTAGTGGATATAAATTTATTTATTTTTTAAAAAAAATCCTTACATTTCTTTTTGTTTGATGTGTTCAACCGAGTACACTTACTGAGGATTCATTAACCTGTGATCAGAAGCACTTCTGGGCCATTCCTTTCTCTTTTGCAAGTGGCACTTTGCTCTGGGCCCATACTGCTTGGCATTTATCTGCTTAATAATCTGGTTATTCACTTTCCCCGTATTATTTCTATTTATTCTTAAACTTTTCACCATTTATAACTTAGTGTATGGTTTTAAGACCATGGCCTGGTTAGCACAGTAATTTTCACTACAGTATACCCATTGAATTAATGATGTTTTGGTCAGTCATCTCCTTTGTAAATTGCATTGATTCACCTAGGCCTGATCTAACTGTGACTTACTTTAGCATAGGAAGTCGCAGTTAAGATAGGACCATTTGAATCAATGGAGCCTACAGAGGAACTGACTCAGCAAATCCCCACTGATTCATCGGCCTACTTGAGTGTGATTTACTGCGCTGACAGGATTTTGGCCCATGATAGAGGAACTTACTTGGAGACTTAGTATGGATTTTGCTCAACCCTGACTAAAACAGTTGTCACAGTCATGCCACCAATTCATGAAGGCACTTGGATTTGCAAGCTATCCGGATCTTCAACGTTACATAACATTTCCTTCCATAACGAATATACATTGCCAAGGCCAGATCAAAAATGTAAGCTACCTCAAACAGTGGAGCCCTTTTAACAGGGCTATGATTAGTATTCTTCTTCTTTGCTTCTAAGACTACTCAGATCCTCAGAAGCAGATGAATAAATATCAATCATAATCATTTGGTTTGAGGCTAGCCCCAGTCTATATAAGATATTGGCTGATATCCACATAGTGTATTCTTTGATTGAAAATAGAAAGAGGAGTACAAAGCATATTATTCGTAGCTGAAATATACTTAGAGTTTTATATCCCCCCCCCCGAAATGTATATTAAAACCAGATAACTTTTGGAATGGGATTTTGAAATATTTTTCTCCCTTCCATGCCCAAACTTCATATATCAGCAGCTTCTAGCTACATCTTTCTCTATAAGGATAATAAATGTGAATACATGTAATAGTAAATGCCCAGAACCAGATGGCTTTCTACTCAGTGGCATGAATACTTTTCAGATCTCTGAATTCAAAATTTGCATCCTAGGTATAGTGTGATTTTTGAAACTCCTGCTGTGTTTGCTATCTGATCCCTAAATTACTGTGACTCCTACACCTCATAAGGACCACACTCAATGCACAAAGTAAGACACATATTATCTTTTATTAGTTGAAATAATGTTGCATTATTTCAATAATGTAGTTGAAATAACTCATATTAGAGTAGGCCAATTGTATTGGGACTTTATTGTTTCAAATGAGCCTACTCCAGTTACAATTCAGTATGCTAACATACGTTGCAAATGGAATAGGCACATTTGAATTAATGGAACTTGCAAACACGTGAAATTTGGAAACCTGAAATATTTGAGAATTAGAAATGTTTTCTAATCTCATTTTAAAATATACTTGAACTGACATTTGTGCAAATGAACTGTGTGTGCATTCGATGTGCCATCAAGTCAGAATCTACTTACATGCTACCATTGAGGAGTCAATATATTTCTGGAGAGAATGGGGGCAACATTATGAAAGGTAACAACAGGCAAGTTCATGACAATTCAAGATGTTTTGGGGATAGAGGAATAGTGCCATGAGTAAAGGGTGCACAGTCACACAAGATTATGTAGCTGTTGTTGTTGTTGTTACTGTAGGGTTCCCCCCGCCCGTATATTCTGTTATGTTGTTTTTGTTTCTATTTTCTGTTTCTCTTATTTCCCTTACTTTGAATTAATAAGGCTATGTTATATGGGATATGTTTCAATTAATATTTGTCACATATACAGTAATTTTATTTAATTAAGAGAGAGAGAGAGAGAGAGAGAGAGAGAGAGCACCTACATATAACCCTAACTCTAACAGTGTTTTCAAGGTAAAATGAGCTATTTAAGAAGTAGTTTTAGCAGTTCCTCTCACCCACTGAGTGGGGATTTGAACCCCGTTCTCCCGAGTCCTAGTCTGTCATTCTATCCATTATACCACACTGGAAAATGCACTGGATCTCTTTTAAAAATGTATACTGGGCTAAGATCCTACTTGAAGAAAGATTCCTTCCACTCCATTTTGGAAAGGGTACATACATAATGATATGCAAATCAGTACAGCTTTGGAGCCTGTAGTTTGTGGAAGCATGCCCCCCCCCTTCAATCATTTGACTGTGCTGGCTAGAAAAATCTAATTACCACACTCCATTTGAACAACCCCTCTGAAAAGGCTTTACACTAATCGCTCAAACAGCATTCTGCATGATTGAGTAATCTTTTGTGTATCTCTGAAAAAGACTATCATGTAGAGGTCTGAACCAACACAATGTCTAATTGTGATAGGCTGTGTAGAAGAGCTCAATGTGTTCTGTACCATGGCCAAGTTGTTTACACTGTCTTGAAAGATAAGGGAAGAGGAAAATTCTAGTAATTCTACACTCCTCACTGTAAATAAGCATGGCATATTATGTTGGTATCCTCTTTTTCCTCCTGGCTCTCCACATGACTCTCCAGTCCAACCCCTCCCCCTTTGGAGCCTTATTTATAGTGTCTAGAGGTTTTGCTTCTGCTTGCCAGCTGGCATCCTCTCCCTTTCCACCCATCCACTTTCAGAGTCCAAGTATTATTGGCACTAGGCGGCTTTCACACCAAATAGTTTTTCAAAAATTATTATTAGACTTTTAAAATACCTGCTTTCATGGACTTTCTTCTGTTTTGAACACAACATGAAGTCGAAGCCAAAGGCCCATTATCCTTGATGTAGAAAAAGACCCAGAAATAGCAACAATGTGATTGTGTACATTGGGGAAGAGCAAATTGGAGCTTTCCAGATGTTTTAGACTACAGCTACCATCATAGTCCCAGATACCATGGTGAAGCGTGGAGGTAGTCTATCCAGTCTACCTTATACGGGAAAAAAAGAGAGAGAAAGAAATTGTGGCAACATGAAAGGACTGCGTGGAAGCCCCAAAATAGTTTGTTTGTTTGTTTGTTTATTTATTTATTTACTGCCCATCTGACACAGACCCACTCTGGGCAGTTTACCATATAAAACAAACCATATACAATGTACAATAACACAAAATAATAATAAGGCAACAAAATAATACGTAATAAAATCATAATTAGATCAAACATCATAGTCGTAAAAAATCAGAAAGAAGCTGAGGAAGCTAAGGGCAGACAAGAACAAATCACAGAGTCCATAGATCAGCGAAAGAATTAGTAACCAGGGAAAGCAGATTTAAATAACCAGGTCTTCAATCGTTTTTTTGAAGACCAGGAGTGTGGGGGCCTGGCAGATCTCTGAGGGGAGCTTGTTCCACAGTCGGGAAGCTACCACTGAGAAGGCCCAATTCCTTGTTACTGTCTTGTGGGCCTTCTTCGGTGTCAGCACCCTCAGATGATCTGCCTGCAACAAGTAAGTATTATGGGCAGTATTCTGGGATAGGAGCCATTCTGACAGGTAGACTGTTTAAGGCTTTGTACAGTATGTCAGCATTAAATTGTGACCAAGGGTATTTGTTCACGACCCCTAAACTCCGCCGCAATTGCTCCCAGCTCCGGAGCTTAAAATTGTTTCCCCACCAGCTCCGGTGTTTGCAGAAAATTAAGTGCGGCCACGCCCACCTAAGCGCGTCCCAGCGCACTTTTCAGGCACCTGCTCTTGGAAGGTGAAAAATCCCAGATCCGCTTGTAAAGGAGTGAGTGCCCGGCTCTCCTCGCTTCTGTTTGTTGTTGTTTTTGCCTCCCACCCCTTTAAGAGAAGGAAGGACTGCAACAGGGCTTGTGGAGGCTTGGACCAGCAAATGGAGGTGAGCCTGCATTCTTTTGTCCCCTTTTTTCTCCCTCCCCTCACGCAGACAGGATCAAGGAAGTGCAGGTGGGGACGCAGGAAAAGGAACGAACCCCCAAGATCTCTGGTCCGAATTTAAGTGGCCAGCGGATTTTAGGGGTCGTGTAAAAAGGCCCTAAGAGACTGGCCTTGTTCAAGCCTAGTAAAACAATCACCTCAGGCTACAGATATATGGGGAGGAATCTCTGAGTCATCCCTCCTGAGCGGAGCTCAGAATATTACTTAAAAGGAAAATTATTATTAGCATTACTTTGTTACTTGTTACATTACAGCCAAAAAAATAAAAAAATAAAAATCAGTTGCTAAAATCCTGCTTGGTGTTGTAAATTGCACTGGAATAGGCCCATCAATTCAGTAGGGTTTTGGTGAGTCATTTCCTCCTTAAGCTCCATTCACTGAGCCTGCTCTAGTTGCAACTTACTACATTAAAGGAAGTAACAATTAGAATTGGCCTGTTTGAATCAATGGAACATACTGAGGAGATGACTCATCAAATCCTGTCTGATCCAATGGCTCTGTCCTAGTGCAATTTTCTATGGTAAGCAACAGGATTTGAATCAATATCTTAATTATTGCCCTGCTCATTATTTTCTTGATTTGTTCAGTTACTTTTGGGGGGGGGGAGATGGAGGGGCTCTTAGGGTTGATAAGAGAATACATAAAGCTTTGAAAATGTCTCAAAAATGTCTTTAAAGGCCTTAAAATAATTTTTGACAGTAACAAAAAAGCCCTTGTTACACACTCAAGTAACTTTCTTTTCCCCCATTACCTTGCTTTTGTAATCTAATTCATAACTCCCAGATTAACCACAGAAGTAATTTGTTACAGGCCATGCTAGTGCTTGTAATTTATTACTTCCAGGCTCTGCCCTATACACCTCATATTTCAAGTGTTGCTGATTAGGTATGACATGCAATTACATATGATACCATCATAAGAAATGCATCTTTTGGCATAAAAGGGGAGTTAAGTAAAGAAGAATAAATGTAGTAGCCAAAATGAATCCCAAAACAGTGAAAATAAAAATATAAACTGATTGCATGTCTAAAGTGAACATCCACAGCTGTAGGTTGTAGCTCATTTCCTCTTGAAGCAAGGACCACAATGGACTGCCCTTGGTCTCATGGCTGGACCCACCAGCTTGAGTAATGTTTTGCTTTTTCCCCAAGGGTAGTATCTTAGCATGAAATAGGAAAGGAATATCTCTAAATTCATTAAAATGAAGGAAATTCTCCAAAACAATCCCTTTGGCTAGTTTATCCTTCCTCTGTGTTTTCCAGGTTTATCCCTATAGTAATAATTACAACTATGTGTCATCAAGTCAGTTCTGACTTATTTTGGCCCTTTCCAGGATTTTCTAAGTCAAGAATACTTAGAAAAGGTTTACCATTCTGGGAATCTACAGCTTGGCCAAAGTCATGCAGGATGGTTTTTCCCCTAGGAGGTACATATCCCTATACGATGCTTTATATTGCTTCTCTAACCTATATCTATAGTCTTAACCCCTTATGACCCATACACAGAGAATATAATGGTCAAGCAAATGGCACCCCCCTTAATTTCACTGTCTTGCCAAGCCCAGTTACTCAGTAATGACATGTGTCATGAGACCAGTAGCTATGAAAAAAAACCTTTATAATCAGTCTTGCAGAAGGCTTTTGACAAGGTCCCATACCAAAGGCTCTTGCATAAACTTGCCAGTCGCGGAATCAAGGGACAGGTCTTGTCCCGGATCAGCAACTAGCTAAGGGACAGGAAACAGAGGATAACACTAAATCAGGCCTGTCCAACAGGTAGACCGTGGGCTACTGGTAGCCCGCGAAGGGTTCAAAAGTAGCCCGCCAGCCATCAATAAAAAAAGTGAGGGGATATGTTCTCCACCTGTCTCAGCTGACAGGGGAAGTTCAAATGCCATGGCACATTGAAATCTGTTCCCTCCAGAACAGATTAATTGGTTTTCAATGCATTCCTATGGGAAACTGCTGCTCTACTTACAATTTTTTAAAATTATGAGCATGTGCTCGGAACGGATAAAATTCATAAGCAGAGGTTTTAGTGTAGCAGCCTTCAGGCACTTTGGGCTGGAAAAAGTAGAACTTGGCCTGTTCAAAGTTGAACAGCCCTGCACTAAATGAACACTTCTCCAAGTGGAGGGAGGTAAAGAGTGGGGTCCCCCAAGGTTCAGTACTGGGACCCCTGCTTTTCAATCTCTTCATAAATGATCTAGGAGTAAATAGCAAGGTAGCCAAATTTGCTGACGACACTAAATTATACAGGGTAGTAAAAACTGAGAGAGATTGTGAGGAGCTCCAGAGGGATCTCTTGACACGGGGGGAGTGGGCAAACCAGGGGCAAATGAGCTTCAACATTAGCAAGTGCAGAGTGATGCACGTTGGGGCAAAAAACCCAGTTACATTTATAAACCGATGGGGTCTGAAATCTCTGCAACAAACCAGGAAAGGGATCTTGGTATCCTGGTGGACAGCTCAATGAAGGTGTCAACCCAGTGTGCGGCAGGAGTGAAAAAAGCAAACTCAATGCTAGGGATCATTAGGAACAATATAGAAAATAAGTCAGCAAGTGTCATTTTGCCTCTTTATAAATCTATGGTGAGGCCCCATCTGGAATATTGTGTACAGTTCTGGTCACCATATCTCCAGAAGGATATTATGGAAATAGAAAAAGTGCAGAGGAGGGAAACCAGAATGATTAGGGGATTAGAACACCTTCCTTACCATCTAAGGCTGCAGCGGCTGGGCCTCTTCATTCTTGAATGACGGCACATAAGAGGTGACCTGATTGACGTTTATAAAATCATACATGGAGTGGACAAAGTAGATGAGGAAAAGCTGTTTTCCCTATCTCACAGCACTAGAACTAGGGGAGACTCCATGAAACGTTTGTGTGCTTGATGTCAACAAAATGAGAGAATGTTCTTTTTCGCCCAGAGGATCACTGGTCTATGGAACTCCCTGACAGAAGAAGTGGTGACAGCTGTCAGCCTTGACAGCTTTAAGAAAGGATTGGACAAGTTCATGGAGAACAAGGGTATCAATGGCTATCTTTATGTATGTCTAAGGACAACCTCTGGGTTGGAGAGATAGGCAGGATATCTCTCAATCCCATTTGCAGGGAATCCTAAGCAGGTAAAGACATCTGCTTGGGAATAGTCTGAAGCAAATGGTGAGCCACTGTGTGAGACAGAATGCTGGATTGGATGGGCTGTGGCCTGTTCCAGCAAGGCTGTTCTTATGTTCTTATGAAGCATTCTAGGTACCAGCAGGTTCAGAGGAAAAAATGTCAGGGAGATAACATGGGGACTGACTTTCTAGTGAGTCAAATCATCAATCCCAGTATAACTTTCTACACTGATTGCCAGATGCACTCCAGAGTTTCAGATTGTAATCTCAGCATTTTCTGAAATAATCCTTTTCTTTCTTTCTTTCTTTCTTTCTTTCTTTCTTTCTTTCTTTCTTT
>JAHTLZ010000204.1:51097120-51112141 GCA_023846285.1 Phrynocephalus versicolor
TTTCTTTCTTTCTTTCTTTCTTTCTTTCTTTCTTTCTTTCTTTCTTTCTTTCTTTCTTTCTTTCTTTCTTTCTTTCTTTCTTTCTTTCTTTTTTGGCCTTTCAACAAAAAGGATACTGCTGAGATACTAATTTCCAGTAAGATCAAATAAGATTTCAAATGGATTGAGTCCCCTGCCTTTCCCCAGATCAATTGTTGCTTTCAGAAATGGAACATCGCATCTGATACAGAACCCTTCCCAAAGGAAATCCATTCTTTTCTGTCTACTGGACATTATCTAAATGGAGATGAAGATAATTTGCATAGACAGTGGCTGGTAGAGTAAAATGACACTGCTGTTAAGTTATCCCTTGAGATAATAGCTTTGCCGTATAACTCATTTTACAAGAATAACAACACCAAAAAAAAAAATATCTAAATTTCTTTAAAAGCCATTTTTTAAAAGAAGTAGCTTAATAGTAGGAAATAAGACATTTGGCTTTTCATTTCCTGTTCTTATAGCTATTTTCAAACTAGAAGCAAATAACAATGGGAAACAGTTTTTTTTAATTGAGGGGGGAAATCATTTTAGACAACAAAGAGCTCATGTAGTTGTATGGATGGATATGATTTTGATGAATTTTTAATATTCTAATTTCATGATTTAGATGCCACAGAAATGACAAAACAACAACAGGGAGTTTAAATTATTCGTACTAATTTTACTAATTTCTTATTCATACTAATCTCTGCTGAAAATATGTACATCTTAGGGTTGTGTTAGTGCATATTTTTGCCTACCTATGTCTGATCATGGATAGGATCCAAATAAACATATACCTAATATATACTGCACAGTATATCTAGGTGTTTTAACTAAGAAAAAGACATAAAATGGTGGTTTGTAAAAATTTTTTAAAAGCAAGTGCATGTTTTTATTGATTATGTGGCATCAGGTCCATCGTGAATTATGACAACCCTTTCCAGGGTTTTAAAGGAACAGAATACAGAGTAGTCCCTTCTTCTCAGGGCGCTATTGGACTGTGCAACTTGTCCAAGGCTAGACAGGTTAGCTGTTCTCCTGGGAGGTACAGTGGAAATCAAGCTCCCAACCTCTGCCTCCCAACTCCACAGGTGCTTTTACACGACCCCTAAGATCCGCTGGCAACTTAAATTCGGACCAGAGATCTTGGGGGTTTGTCGCTCTTCCTGTGTTCCCAGCCCTCCACACTCCCTTGCTCCTGTCTGCATGAGGGGAGGGAGAAAAAAAGGGAGAAAAGAATGCAGGCTCACATCCGCTCTGCCGTTGAGCTGCTCCGGGAACCATTCCAGTCTCTTTCGGTTTCTTAAAGGGGCGGGGGGAAAAAAACCCAAAAACAAACAGAAGGCGAGGAGAGCTCGGCACTCACTGCTTTACATCCGCATCAGAAATTTTTCACCTTTGGAGACCAGGTACTTGGAAAATGCACTGGGACCTGCTTAGGTGGGCGTGGTCATATTTAATTTTTTTTAAAATCCGGAGCTGGTGGGAAAACAATTTTAAGCTCCAGATCTGGGAGCCCTTTGCCACGGATTTTAGGGGTCGTGAAAAAGCGCCCACTATCCAGCCTTTGCTGAGTTATAAATCCTTCTGGTTGCTCCTGAAATCTCTCATCCTGTTATGCAAAGTGGGGATAATTCCCCATTGATATCAGCAGAGATTTTACTTGCACAAACAGCTGTTGGAAATCTTGTGTAAGCTCTGGAAAACAGTGTAGCATGAATAGAATGGAGCAATTGAATTCTGGCCTTCAAAAAATAAAAAAGAACTGTTACAGCATTAAGGTGCAAAAATGAGGCTTTCAAAAAAAAAATCTGGGATGTTTGATATTTATGAATCATGAAGCACATGTGGGAGATAACTGTCCTAACTCATTGGTTCTATAAGCAACGCCTAAGGTTTCAGCTTCCTATTATGGACTATGTCATTTTGCTTTACTCTTTTTACTAAGTAACAGCGTTAAAATTAGAGAACAAATCTCCCTCTTTTATAATCTGCAAAAGAAACCTTCAGTGCTAAATATAGAGAATTATTCACTTATAGAGAATAATGAAAGCGCACTATTTTACTGAGATTTTCGTCACCTAATAAATATAACCCTTGTTTTGCAGCAAAGACTTTCTTGGCACTGTTGCAACTTTACTTTTTTCCCAAAGGCTTTATTTTGAAGTCTGATGGATTGAAAATGCCTCATCCAAGTCACTCCAGCTTTTTGAGTCTTTTTGTAACAGATTTATAGCTTAGGGCTTTTGGTGTCTTCTTTCCTATAAGCGTGTGCAAAAGTTAGGAAGCTGATTTTGCCATGTTTTTCTGGAAACTAACAAAGAGAGTATGGCTCAATAAGAAGCTGGCAGAACATACAAAGGGGGGGGGGGGCTTCCAGCATGCAGGAGCTCTGGCATGTTTACTTCTTGTAGGATGGTCAGAAGAGAAAGAGAGCTATAAACAAAACAACAGAACCGAAAACAAACAGGAAGTGCATGGTGGTGGTGGTGGTGGTGGAGGGAGGAGGCTTGTCTCAAATGCCAGAGTTGGGAAAATGTTTATCAATAAAGTTAGTGGAAAACAAAAAGTACATTAGGATGTAAAGACATTTCCAGTGTTAGTGCATGCAACATTATCCCAATAGCTGTTGGCTATTTATTTTGCTCCTGAAGCCTTCTCTTGCTACCTCACACACTGTTTTGCATCATTTCCCAAGGAACAAATCCCTTCCTGTCTCATCTTGCTGAACCCCCAGCTATCATCTCCCTTCCCCTCTTTGTTTTCCCTCAACCTCCCCTACCTATTTTCCCAGCTGAACCTTGTTGCTGTGCCTCTCAACAGCCACGAGTTCTCCTTCATGTCCTCCTAGGATATACATGTTGTCACTCCTTTTTGGACCCCTCTAAGACATGAGGTCAATGGCCAATGGCCCACCACAGATGTTGACAGTGTCCCCTCACATTCCCCAATTCCCTGGAGCAGCTTTTGGGAGCAGGGAATCACTGTCAATGCTGAAACTCTCCATGTATCAAAAATCTTTACCTCAGTAGAGTGATGCCAATGAAAACAAGTTGTTTGAGTTTTCCAATTATTGGAATCTGGTTGACCACTGTGGAAAACAGGATGTTGCACTTGGTAGGAATTTAGATATGGCGAGAGACTCAACAAGTGATGCCACGCATGTGGCTCCAAGAGCCTTCCCATTCACCTTCTCTATGCAGGTGCTGGGTGAAGGGGTCAGAAGTTGTGATAGATTCATGAGGATATCATGGTTCCTTTCCATCATGTAATCACCACATCAGGGATGGCATACATGGAGTCAACTACATAATCAGGCTTGAGCAGTGTGGTTGGTTTTTGTCATGGTTTTCAATTTGTTCGACTGGCATATAGTCATGGTGACATGCATACCTGATCCCAAGGGGGCTGGTGGGGGCTAACAATATCCTTGCACTGGATATGTACTTTGATGAAGCCTGAAGTAGCAGGATTGAGCTGAGGCGCAATGAAAACAAGGCTGCAGTAATGGAATGTGAGAAACCACTAGGTAAAATGGAAGTAAAAATGAGGATCTGGTTTGGAAGGTTTACTTTTGCACAGATGATGTTACCCATCAGGGACACAGAAGAACACACCAAGGCACTAAATGATCATAAGCCAAATGCCAAAACAAAAGAAAACCCAAAGTTGAAGATTTCATCCCACCACTTTTCTTCTGCTTGAAAGCAGCATGACGATGAACTATAACACATTGTGAAACATGAATCAGAGCAAGATGCTTGTTGCATGTTTTGCAGAAACACCCCAAAATACTTCAAAAGCTAAAGCACAGTAACACTGTTCGAGTCCGATTTCCCCCTTGTGCTTTACCTGAATTTTCAACCTGAAGACAGCTATGTTGCATGCTAATTAACAAATTGCCCTTGAGGTACTAACCTACACTGAACTCATCTATCTCTTTCTGAAATGACTAAGCCTTGTTCTGAATTAAAAATCTAAAGGCCACAAATTAGTTTCCTGATCTTTATAGCTTTAAAAAAAATGAAAAGAAGGAAAAGGGTACCACTGTTTAGTGATTGGCAATTTCAGCTGTGGGGATTCAAGCCATCACATCCATCCTAGAAGTTTTTTGCTCACCAGAAGAAAAATGCCTCTTGTTGAATTTTACTCCCATTTTAAATTTTATTTCATTTGAAAGACCTTCAGGTTAAACATTCATTCATAAGTGTAAGGATTCACTCATTAAAGTGGTAGACATTTCCATTGTGAAAGATCTGAGCAGGTAAAAAGGAGATGGTTGTAATATGTCTGAATAATATAGGCTTCCGGGGTCTAGTTGGTGGGAATTTTGAAAGTAAACCTTAAGCGTCATTAGCTTTTGTCTAATGGAAAACAGTGGCTTTGACATACACTTGGGAGAGTGAAGGACTAGGGCATCATTCTACACATGATGCAGATAAATACTTACACACTTACATTATCTAAAGGACTTGGCTCTCATTTCTCAACTAAAATGGCTGCTCCTAACAGCTGTTAGTGTTGGGAAGGGCCATTTTGCCTACCCATTTGGAGGTGGGCATGTTTGCAAAAGAAATGAAAGACCATGTGGACGTCTGGCTGGAGCCAGTGGTTATTTAAGGGAGAGCCACATGGTACAGTACCTCTTTCAATAATGGCTGCCTCCATGCCCTCCCAACCAATTAAGAGAAGGAGAGTAGCAGGTTGTGTTAAGGATCAGATGGGAATTTTGGCTAGGAGAGGCAGTGCGTTTTTTGCTCATCCCATTCTCTTTAAGGCTTTGGGAGTTTTATTAATTCTGTCACAATTGGCGGGCAGTGCAAGCGGTAAACTGAAGTCAAGATGAAGTTGGTGAAGAATATGATGTATGAGACTGGCAGCCCTCAATTCTAATTAGTAATTGATTAGTAATTTAGGCATAGTATAGTTGTTGTTCAGTTGTTAAGTCATGTCTGACTCTTCGTGACCCCATGGACCAGAGCTCGCCAGGCCTTCCTATCTTCCACTGCCTCCCGGAGTTTGGTCAAATCCATGTTGGTTGCATCGATGACTCCGTCCAACCATCTCATTCTCTGCTGTCCCCTTTTCCTTTTGCTTTCAATCTTTCCCAGCATCAGGGACTTTCCCAAGGAGTTCTCTCTCCTCATGAGGTGGCCAAAGTACTGGAGCCTCATCTTCAAAATCTGTCCTTCCAGTGAACATTCAGGGTTGATTTCTTTCAGGATGGATAGGTTTGATCTTCTTGCAGTCCAGGGGACTCTCAGGACTCTCCTCCAGCACCACAGCTCAAAAGAATTGATTCTGCGGCGATCAGCCTTCTTTATAGACTTCACCTCCACTGTCTATTCATAAGGGGTTTGACTGAGATTGTACCCGACTGACCCAGTGGTCTTCCCTACTTTCCTCAGTTTAAGTTTGCATTTTGCTGTAAGAAGCAGATGATCTGAGCCACAGTCAGCACCAGGTCTCGTTTTTGGTGACTGTAGAGAGTTCCCCCATCTTTGGCTGCAGAGAACATAATCAATATGATTCCATTATTGTTCATCTGGTGATGTCCATGTGTCGAGTCACCTTTTGTGTTGTTGGAAAAGAGTGTTCGCAGTGACTAGCTTGTTCTCTTGACAATACTCGATTAGCCTTTGCCCTGCTTTGTTTGGAACTCCAAGGCCAAACTTGCCAGTTATTTCTTATATCACTTGACTCCCTACTTTAGCATTCCAATCCCCTATGATGAGAAGAACATCTTTCTTTGATGTCAGTTCTAGGAGTAGCAAGTCTTCATTGAATTGGTCAATCTCAGACTCTTCAGCATTGTTAGTTGGTGCTTAAGCTAGGATTACTGTGATGTTGAAAGGGCTGCCTTGGAATCGTACCGAAAACATTCTATCATTTTGAACTTGTATCCCAGCACAACTTTTCCCACTCTTTTGTTCACTATGAGGGCTACTCCATTTCTTCTATGGGATTCTTGCCCACAGTAGTATATGTAATAGTCATCTGAACTGAATTCACCCATTCCAGACCATTTAAGTTCTCTGATGTCCAAGATGTCAATGTTTCATAGAATCATGGAATCATAGAGTTGGAAGAGACCTCATGGGCCATCTAGTTCAACCCCCTGCCATGCAGGAACCCCTTCACAATATTTCCGACAGATGTCCATCCAGCCTCTGCTCAAAAACCACCAAAGAAGGAGACTCCACCACCCTCCGTGGCAGCATATTCCACTGCCGAAGAGTTCTAACTGTTCTAACTTGCCATCTCATGTTTGACCACATCCTGCTTGCCCTGGTTCATAGATCTCACACTCCAGGTTCCTATGCAGTTTATTTCTTTGCAGCATTGGACTTTACTTTCTTTTCCAGGCACATCTGCAGCTGGCCATCCTTTTGGCTTTGGCCCAGCTGCTTCATTAGCTCTGGAGCTACTTGTACTTGTCCTCTGCTCTTCCTCAGTAGCATGTTGGACACCTTCCAACCTGAGGAGCTCATATTCCAGTGTCATATATTTTAGCTTTTTGTTTCTGACCATGGAGTTTTCTTGGCAGATATACTGTAGTGGGTTGCCAGTTCCTACTCCAGGTGGACCATATTTAGTCAAACTCTCCACTATGACCTACAGCATAGCTCATAGCTTCTCTGAGTTACTCAAGCCACTTTGCCATGACAAGGCAGTGAACCATTGAAGGGGAGAGTATACCACGACTATGTATAAAATATGTCCAAGAGTGGTAGATGAGGGCTGCCCAGATCGCTAAATCTTTGGGAGGGTGCTGAACAAGTGGGCAGCACCATGCTAATTATAATCAGGAATAAATAATAGAGCCACTTGCACTTTTCCAAGACCTCCTTGCTTGAATAGTAGAATAGAGTGAATTTGCATCAATAAATTGTGGCCCAGTTTTGATTCCACAAATGCATCTTGTCTCTTTCTTTCTGGGCTGGGTGGGCAAGGGCTTCTGGAGAGACAAGACAGTCGCAGTCTTTGGGACTGATGATCTGAAACAACGTGACATGGGAAATAGAAAGGAACAGGGAGGAAAGAAAAGGAAGGAAACAGCAAGCAACTTTTCAGCAGGTCAGCTTCAAAAGCCCTCCTTTCCCTCTTGCCTCTTCTGATGCACTCAGGTGCTGGCTTCCAGTATCAGAACTGGACCTGAACAAGTTTGTGTAATGTTTATGGAACTAGATGTATGAAATATAAGTGTACATGTTTGGTCCCCCCCCCAATAATATATATATTTTAAAAAGAACTGGACCTGTAGCCCTTTCATGTCAAGCCCCACCTTTCCTGGCTCCCAAGCACCATGTGCTTCATTTCAGCAGCCTAATTTCAGGGGCAACACTGGCCTCCCCCCCCTCCAGAGTTCATTTTGCTTTTGCTATTGGAGACTGCAGAGTTTTCAGCCCACTCCTAACATATTGTGCTTTTCAAGGCCATAGGCAAATGAAGGGGGGGGGGGAGAATTGCCATTCTTAATGAGCCTGGCCTATTGAAAACTTCTAATCAAGATGCCAACAAGTAGGGAAGAGACAAGATAAATGAAACTGTCTCACACATTTCCTATTCATACTCCTGGGGCTTGTAAAAGAAAATGTCTTGGCAGGATGTGCTTGTTAAGAATGCCAGTAACTCTATTTGGTTTTGCAACAGGCACTTGAAGAAGGCTAGAGGACCTTGCATGAACTGGCTTCTCCAAGGAATACTTCACGTGTGACATTTTATTTCTATGAATGTAATAATGGTAAAAGCAACGTGCCAGTTCTGATTCATGGTGGCTCACCAGGCTAGAGCGCTGAAACTGTCGACTGCAAAGTCGGGAGCTCAGCAGTTCGAACCCTGGGTGCCACGCAGCAGAGTGAGCTCCTGCTGTTAACCCCAGCTCCTGTCAACCTAGCAGTTTGAAAACATGTACTGTAAATGCAAGTATATAAATAGGTGCAGCCACAAAAAGTGGGAAGGTAAACAGTGTTCCGTGCGCAGAAATGCATTTAGCCATGCTGGCCTCATGGCCACAGACCTGCACTACACTGGCACTTGGGCTTAGAAACAGAGATGAGTGCTGCCCCTGGAGTTGCACATGACTAGCATGCGTGTACAGGGTGAACCTCTCCCCACCTCTAGGATTTTCCAAGGACACAATAGTCAGAAGTGGTTTATCATTCTCTTCTTCTCAGGCTGCCGTGCAGTTTGCTCAAGGCTATACAGGCTGACTCTACTCACAGGGGCCACAGTGGAATAGCACTTTCTGCCTCTGGCTCCACATTAAACCACAGAGCTATCTATCCAGTAGCCCAATAATGTCAACTACTGGATTATCCTGATCTCTAAATTACACATGAAGATCATGAATTAGAGTCTCCCATCCCATGTATCAAGGGTATCAATGGCTATCATTATGGATGCTTAAGGGCAACCTCTGGGTTAGAGAGATAGGCAGGATATCTCTCAATGCCATTTGCAGGGAATCTTAAGCAGGTGAAGACATCTGCTTGGTAATGCCCTGAAGCAAATGGTGAGCCTCGATGTGAAACAGAATGCTGGTCTGGATGAGCTGCGGCCTGTTCCAGCAAGGCTGTTCTTATTTTCTTGTGTTCTTGTGTATATAGCATGCTAAATAAAAAGAACTGTAGTTGGATTGCAGCACCCCCATCACCTGCAAACTCTTCCAACCAGAAATCCATGTAAATTATACATTTTGAGAAGAAGAGAATAAAAGATATGACTGAAGCTCAAATCTTACGACTCATGTGAAGAAAGACTGGGGGGTCTGAGTTCCGAATAAGAAGGCAAAGGAGGTAGACAAACAACACAAGACAAAGACAGTAATAAGGAGTGCCCCACTTGTTTCAGATTGGATCACACTCTCCCAGATAGATCAGCAATGTCATCTGAGTGTGTGGCTGCATCTGGCTGTGGTGCTTAATACTCTGGTAATTGGAATGACCTCTTTTATCTGGTCTTCTTGATATACTGGCCTTCTAAGGTGATCTTATCATTGTTTGCCCTGAAAGCCTGGCCAGAATTAAAACAAGATTCACTGACTTTGAAGGAAATTTCATAAGTGATGTGCTTTGGGAAGAGCTACAATGCTTGGAGCTGTTTCACTTAGAAAACTATGATTTTTGTTTGTCTGTTTCAAAGTTTGGTGCTGAAAATATTATGATAGACGGCCTAGGAAGAATTCTAATGTCCCAAGATTTATGTTTTATAAGTCTGCACTTCACTGAGAATTCAGTCTCCTGTAGGTCATGGTGGAGGGGAGAAGAGCATAATCTTTAGTTAGTTATCACAAACATCCACAGAGTGTTTTAAGCACTATGGGGCTGTAAGTAAGTAGTGTGCTTTGCTTCTACAAGCCATGAAGCTGAACTGCAAACTTTGTTGTTATTCACTTTTAAGCCTAGTGTGATACCAAGACATATTCTCCTATTTTGCTGGTATAAAGACCAAAACATGCTCCATTTTCTTTAATATGACAAAGAGGTCTGGGTGGTATTACCTAACACACCTGGCAGATCTGGGAGCCAGCTCCTGGTCTGCAGAGGGGGAATGAACTACTTAACATAAGAACATAAGAAGAACCCTGCTGTATCTGGCCAAGGGCCCATCTAGTTCAGCTTCCTGGGCTCACCAAATGCCTCTGGGAGCACATGAGATAATTAGATACCTGTCTCCTGATACTACTCCCCTACATCTGGCACTTTGAGGTACTCTTCTCTTAAGCATGGAAATAACACATATCCCCATCATACAGTGAACTTTTCCTCCAAAAATCAAGGTACCTACTGATACCATTGTCACCTTGGTCTCATGTGGAATCTAAGCTCCTTTTTGTTTTTTGGCCATCTGGCTTCATGAGCCAAAGGCATTACCTCTGTTCTCATGTTTGCATGATACCTTTTTGAATTCTGTCAAGTTTTATAACGTCTTTCTTTGATCAAGATATCTCAATAGCTTGTCTTGTTTGGTAATGTTTTAGTGACCAGACAAAGACATTTTCCAACATCAGGCTCTGCTCTCTTGCCTACAGTAGCAGTTGGTTCTTTTAACCCAGAAGGGGTACAAATGGCACACACACACTAGCAAAAATGATATTTGCCATCTCCGGGTTGCTCTTTAGCTTGAACTTATAGCTGACCATTGGCTTGATCTGGTTCTTGACTCTGGGCTGACAGGTTCTTGTGGTTTGGCTCTGATACTTGGATACTGGCAGCTGTTTTAAAATTTAGTCTCATTATGTATTTTAAAATGCTGATGATTGCCAGTAAGGTCAACATGCCAAAGTATACTTTTAAATGAATGAGGTTTGAATTAACAGCAATGGGTTGATCTAGACTTATACTTAGAAATCTATAGAATATAAATTGGTTTGATTTCAACATTTGTTCTCTGTGTGGCTAACTGCGGATCCAACTTTTTAAGTCAGGTAGTGTTGACACTTGCTCTTTATTTTCTGAAAGCGTTCTTTTCTATATTCAAAATGGACCAAATACAATAAGCAACCTGGCTATAGATTGGCTTGAAGAGTCATAAAGCTCTCTCTCTTTCTCTCCTCCCAAGTCTATCTTTTGGAAAGACATGATCAAATTATTTTCCAGAAAGCACTACCTTGTTAGCATGGCTGTGGTTTCCCTTTCATATAATTTATGAGATAGAATGAATGGGTAAAGTTCAAGGAAATATTTTTTTCAGAGTTTGAACTTTTTGACTCTTTTGAAAACATTTCCTGTCAAACCTAGCTCTTCTTGATGACAAGCTTCTTTCAAGAGACCTTGTGGTGTGAAAGAATCCTTTTAGTGGCTTTCATGAAGCAATTATGCACAGAAACAGGAACCTTTTTTTTTATTATCTCCACCCAATACTGAACTTCCTTAGGTCTCCAACCATCAGACTGAGAATGGATTTTTTTGGTACCATATGGAGGGTTTAGGACAATCTCTGTTTCTGTGTAAGTCCGTGCTTCAACTCATCTCATTCAGCCTGAGAAACCAGGAGAAAACACTTATACAGTATGGAAAATGCCACTGTCCTTCACCAGCCAACTTTTTAGATCTCAGAAAAATCAAATACATCTTTTGTAAAATCTTGATTTGTTCTGTTTGCATTGAACCAGAAAGACCTGGAATACAACTGGTGCTTTGAACTGATTAGAAGAGGCAAAAAGCTTTCCTCCTTCACCATATTCTTTCTTTGTTGTTGCTTAGATAAAGATGTCATGAATCATCTTGTCAGTCAGAGCTATGGCCATGCCATACTTTGTTTGCTTTGGCAGCTGCCTTGGTATATTTTGGGTAGCATTGTCAAATTACTGTGCTGCTGTGCACCCTATGCTCTTGAGCAGGTTTTCCAAGAACACTCACAGAAACACTTTAGCCAAAAGACAATAAATTATTTCCTAAAGATGAAAATAATGGGAGAACATTCTTGTGAAGGAAAACTTGACTTTGACTAACGTTAAGCATTTGAACTGTCAATTGAGTTGTTTTGAATGAAAAAAAAAACATATTTATAGGACTCAGTGATTCAAATCCATCCATGTCCTTGAGTATTAATAGGAGAACAGTTCAGAGCTAAGTGGGGTGAAAAACTGGGCTAGTGAATCAACAATGAAAAGAGAAAGAAAGAACATTCTAGTGAAGGACATCTTCTAGGTAGCAGGGAATCATCTTCATTTTTTCTACCCTCCATGGATGACTAATGTAGTAGTTGCAATACCATTTCACTAAGCTGTTTCCTGTGAGATTAATCATCTTTCAAAAAGTAGCAATGGCTATAACTTGTTCTATGGAATGTCCTTGTTTGTCATTTATACACTTCTCAATTCTGCAGGCACAAACTACTGTCAGAGCTATTGGTCAGGCATAGGTCACTGATTGCCTCCTTGGTGCTTGAGCATAGTTCCTTGCTTAGCCAGGTTCATAGAATGGGATCTAAATGAGATCCTATATTGCTCTACAAAAGAACTGTTTTAGGCTTTTTCTGAGCAATCAACAGTTAAGAATGGCTTAGCAGTGAACTTTCTGCAATGCTAAGACTCCAAAACATGTGGTTTTTAAAAGTCACTTGCCAAAACTTCCACTACAATATTCTTCCCATTATAAGACTGATATTCCAGATAATATCTAATCTGAATTTGGTTGTGAACTCAAAGGCTATAAGATTTATCCACCAAATATTCTTAGGAGTGCTTACTAGTAAAAATTTTAGAGCTGCAGAGCTGAAGGGACCCTATGGGTCACCGTCTAGCCCCTATCAAGGAGCCATAATAGGGTGTTGATCTCCAACTACTGAGCTATACAACAATTTTAAAAAGCAGTTGGTGGGATAAAGTAGGGTGATTGAGCAGAAGAGACTTTTGCATAAATGTCCAAGTGGCCCCGCATAGAAAAAGAAGGAGAAAAAATCTGTCCCATGAGGCAAGGTGTGCTCTTTATATGCCTCCCAATAGTGCTTAAAGCTCTCTCTGGGTGCTTTACAATTTAATTATGCAGCCTGCCCTCACCCCAGTTAAGCTGGATACTCAATGCAACGAGTAATAATACATTGGAAATAGCATGGAAAAAGAATAATGATGCAGATCCTAGTATAGGCACTAGAAAAGACCTAGCAGCAGAAGGGAAAGATGCAGAGAAGAAGGGAAAGATACAGTAGAATGAGGTGTACAGGATTAGTTGAGAAATGACTATACTGTAGTATCTAAAAGCCTAGGAAGAACATGACAGAACAAAATATACCTATGGTGGTGGGAGAGCCAAGTATAAGGCAAGCAGAAGTCCATCTGTGGTACAGTGGTACCCCGACTTAAGACCAGCTCGATTTAAGAGAAATTCGAGTTAAGAGCAGAAGACTTTTGGTGTTTTAACTGCCGCCTTACAAATTTTAGATCTGGTCTGCTCGACTTACATTTTTTTCTTTTTTCTTTTTCTTTTTATAACTTATTTTTCCAATTTGTAGATAGGTACCCCGACTTAAGAGTAGTTTGACTTAAGAGCATGCATTTGGAAAGGATTAAATTTGTAAGTTGAGTCACCACTGTAGTTAGTTTCAGACAGACAATCACACTGTCCTTTAGATTGATGGTGATTGCTGCCAACTGCATTAGACAGCATGTACCCAGGGTTGGCTCTGAAATACACTTCACTTTTCATTACCTTAAGCAAAAATCTATTCTCAGGATCTCACATCTGTTACTTGAAGATTAAAATGGTACTGTTATCTTGTTTTATAAAATTGAAATGAGGGTTTGTAACACTTTTTTTAACAAAATAGATTATTAAAACATATTAGGCATAATGTAATATGCATTACTTTGTGAATAATGCGTTGATAATGCATTTCTGAGGCTTCAAATACAAAGTGAAATCACATATGCTCTATGGGTCCCAAAATGCTTTATCCCAAATGAACAGATTTTTAGGGATACTTAACCTGCCTAATAATATTTCTGGTCTTTAGGGGAAAAAATCAAGACTTTTAATCTAGAAAGCACTCCTAGAACCTCATTTAGTTTCAAAATTCACTTAGAATAGGCTCTTTTATGAAAGTGTTGCCTGAAGTGTTGTAAACAATGTATTTGCAGTTTAGCCTTTAGCCATGGATATTTCTTTTTCCCCTAATCATAAAATATAACTCCGTGGTTTAGGTCTCTGGCTGAAGAGTCCGAGGTTGGGAATTAAATTCCCCTCTGGACCTCCTTAACAGGGGCTTGGCAGTTCTTGTATAGTTCTAAGATGATGATGATGACGATGACGATGATGATGATGATGATGGCGATGGTGATGACAATGACAATGACAATGACAATGACAATGACAATATCAACAACAACGACGACGACGACGACGACGACGACGACGACGACGACGATGATGATGATGATGATGATGATGAAAACTTTTCATACTAAATCTACTACTTTTTGCCTCTTAGGTAATTTTTAATTGCAAGCAATATAATGTACTGAAACAAAAATGTCCCGTGATGTTCTTCAGAAGCAACTTCCACTGGCTGTTGGTTGACTCATGAGGTTACGGAAAGGTGTTGGAATTCTTATGGATTTAGGAAATATAAGATGTGCAACATGAAGCCTAGCTGGTTGGATAGCCCCGTGATTTAAGTATCTGGCTACAGATCCCGAGGTTGAGAGTTTGATTCCCCACTCTGAATCCTAGAAGAGTCAGCCTTCCTGATCTTAGGCAAATGACACAGTCTTGGGGCAGAGAAAGGGAAGGGTAAGTCTCTTTTGAATATTCAACGACCTAGAAAACCCTGAACTGGGATGTCATAAGTCACTTGATGGCACACACTTATTATTATTAACTTGATCTTTAACTCTACCACCAACCTCCTTGCCTCCAACTAACCCTAAATCCTGTTGCTGACTCTCAAAATGTTGGAATTCTGGTGGGGGAAAGGAAATGCTGTATCTCGGAACTTCCTTAATGCTAGGTTTTGAAAGGTCATTTGGATGAGCGTTAATTCAGGGATTGTTTCAGACCCATCTGAAAGAAACGAAGGACTGGAAAGCATTTGCTTTTTAAACAAGGACATAGTGATCCCTAAAACATGTTTCAAGAGATACCACAAGGGGAAAAATTGATAATGTATAATGCATCTTGGAGCAAGGAACCAGGGATATCTTTTATTTCCTTATCTTTGCTCCTCTGGTGAGATGACATGCTCTTCTGATTAATTGTTAAGAATTTGGCCTGTTTGTTTCTCCACTTGTGCTTGACAAAGAATACATTTTCAACATCCCATTAGGATATACCTCAGCAATACAAGTACTTTTAAAACACGTTCATCAAAATTTTTGCAAGAGCATAAAAGTGTCATTTAATTATAAATTCAATGTTCTGTTGGCACAATTATTAGCAGATAATATCATCCTGTTTGTACTAAAGCCCTGAGTTTATTATATCAGAATATGACACAGGTGATGTGTTTCCTCCTCCTCCTCCTCCTCCTCCTCCTCCTCCTCCTCCTCCTCCTCCTCCT
>JAHTLZ010000204.1:51112151-51144030 GCA_023846285.1 Phrynocephalus versicolor
CTCCTCCTCCTCCTCCTCCTCCTCCTCCTCCTCCTCCTCCTCCTCCTTTTTTCCTTTTCTTTTTGAAAAGAAGAGCCTTTGAAGTACCACCCATTACCTGAATGCTGCTTACTCCCTGACTGTTCGGTCTGTCAATTGGCAAAGAAGAAAATGGCATACAAAGCACCATAATGTCCCTCCACCTCTGTGCTCTCTTCTCATGAGGAAAGTCTCAGATATATATCTTCAAACTGCAAAACCAAGACCATGGAAGCAAATCCATCATGAGTCTCCCTTAGAGCAGTCCCATTGAAGTCAGTGGGATGTAAATTCGTTGTAAGCAAGTCTCATTCATTCCAGTGGATCTACTCTCAGTAGAACTCAGAATTTGTCCTGTGCATACCCACAGTTGTTTATTTGTAAAGGGAATTCTTGATAGGAAAGATGAAGGACTTGGAGGAGAAGTTGAGGTAAATGGGAAAAATATGTAATAAAGCAAGAGCTAAAGAGAGGACATACAACTTTATTAGAAGGGATTGGGAAATGGGGTAATGAAACTGAAGCAGACAGTGGCTAAGAATGAAATAAGGCTGAAGGCCCAATAACCAATATCCTTTAGAGCCAAGGTTGCTAAATATGAGGCCTCAGATGTAGGGATTGCAGTTCTCAGAAACCCTGATGGTTAGCGTCCACTAGTTAGAGTTCTGGGATTTGTAGTCCAAGAGGGATTGCCAAGTTTGGAAATGACAGATTTAGATCCAAACTAACTCATATTTATCTATATTTGTTTATTTAAAATATTTTCACCTTGCCTTTCACCTGAAGAAGGACCCAAGGTTGATAATGCCATATAAAGGCAATATGTAAAGCTAAAATAAGTATACAAATGCTAAAACAAATAAATAAAGCAAATGTCACACTACAAGACATTAAAAAATAATAACACGAACAGCACATTCAAGGCGGTAAGGCACAGGCATCCATTAAAAAACCCCACTCAGCCAGCCAGTCATTAAGGGAATGATTGCCTGAAGAGAAAAATCTTCAGACCCATTGAAAACAATAAGAACTAAACACTCATGATTAATGCAAACCCTGTTGATTTTAGCAGACCTACTCAGTGTAAAACCAGGTCTGGACCCAACCCAAGTTGTGCTTCTCTGGATGGTGTTTAATCCCCCTCCCCTCCAAATAGTAACAATATATATCTTCCTATGTCTCTCAGGCTCTTAGATATGGAAATAATCATCTGCCCGAGTACTGTCGATGGAAATGTAAAGATAAATCTCAATTCAGGAGAAGTCCCATTAAATCTGTTAGTATGGGGGTAGTTCTCGATTTTATTCCCATATAGGGATACTGCAGTAGATACCTAGTTTAGCAAAAGTGACTTTACCTCAGTCCAGTCTTTTATGTGTAAGTCTGAGTCATCCTACCTCAGTCCCCTAAAAGGCATTTATGTAAAAGAGACGAAATACTTTGTATCATATGAGAGACTCACAAAGATGTTGCTTTAATTAGCACATCTTAAATCATACAAACACACAAAAGTAGAAATTGACTTTTGTTGAGTTCAGGTGGCAGGATTTGAGTTTGAGCAACTCTGTATCAGCGTCTGCTTGCTTGAAACTATTTGCATGAAATTCCCATGGATTGCTCCTTGTCCGTCTCCACCCCCAACACCCCACGATGGCTGGATAGCTCAGGGATTTAGGGAATCTTGCTGTAGAGCAAGAGTTTGATTTCCCCAATGCGCCTCCTGCAAGTGGAGCCTGTCTACGTGGTCTTCGACTAGTAGTACAGTCCCAGGATGCCCCAAGAAGAAAGGAATGGCAAACTCTTTCTAAGTACTCTCTACCTATAAACCCTGACATCGAGTCTGCAAAATAAATGCATAAAAATAAATCAACATTTTAAAAACATTCTGTTGGTTTTCAATGCAGAGGTGCACAGGCACCCTCTCCTGAGCCTCCTGGGCAGCCCCTGTGATTCCCCCCCTCATCACAGACCCCTATGAATCATGATTTCTGTTTCCATGTTGCTAATGGCAGCGTGAAAACAGCAGTGTCCGTTGGGAATAAAGCCTCCTCTTCCCTCAGTTACATAATCTCTATGCTGTACATGCGCACCCTCCCACCCACAGGCACACCACGACTCTGGGTGAAGACCTTGACTCTCTGAGGGTTGTAGCTGAAGGTGACACAACATTTTTGGGAGGTTTTGAAGTACAGGCCATGGAGTTTGTAGTGTTCCGGTTTCTCCAGCAGTTTTTTTTTAAAGAAAAGTAGTTTATGGGTCTTAACAAGGAACACAACAGGAAAGGAATGGGATAATGTTGTTGAAACCAATACCACTCATTTGTGAAAACCAGGAAACCCTGCACCCCTGTGATTAGAACAAAAACTGCTAGCTCACAGGATGTTCCTTAAAAGAGGGTGTGAGTCCCAGTACTTCAAGTGATTTAGAAATGAAGCATTGTCCATGGCAGTGACTGCCAAGAGCACTAGAGAGAGAGCCACATGACTTATCTCAAGCATGTGCCATCTGAGAACCTGGCGCTGCTAGATTGGAAAGAAGCCTATTTAAGGGAAAGTGTCCTAATTTTCCAAAGATGCTTCGCTTTTTCTTAGGTGTACTCATTGAAAACAAAAAATCAGCCAGTACAAGCTTTTCAGGACATGAGACTTTCCCCTGGATCCTAAACACATTTGCCTGGACAGAAGACATATCATTTTCTGTACTATGTGCATTCAAATAACGCTCAGGATCTTAATTCACAGCATCAGTTGTTACAGTGAGATGATTATAACATAATGCTTAAAAAATAAAACATAAAAGATGAAGTGAGAAATGATGAGCAAATGACAATGCATAAGTCGGGAGTAGGGGAGGACATTTTGGGAAGGTTGTGTTAATACCTCTGGACGTAACTAGCGCTTGTGCTAACGCTGAAGAGGCAATCCGGGATCGAAAGCATTTCCTTAGGGCTTATTCCCTTCCTAAGTATCCATGCAGGAGGAAGACTTGAACGTGAGGTCTCCGTGTTCCGCCATGCACCTTCTCAAGTTTCCACTAGGTGGCGGTCGCTGCTTGCAACAGGTTTTTCTGCAGTGGCGATGGAAGAAGGGCTTCATTTCAGTAACTCTGAAAATCCATGAGTTAACAGGTCTTTGGGGGGGGGGGGAACCGAAAACTTTTTGGGGAATCAACATAGCGAATCCAAACAATGAGACCTTGAAGAAGCACAGGAATCACACATTGCAGCGACTGACTTTCTTCTTCTTATCAATAACATGAAGTGTAATTTGGGTGAAAATGTGGGTGAACACATATTTTCTTGCAGTATAGCCAAGGGGGGGGGGAACTCTGATAACTTCCTTTGCATACTGAAAAAGTATATATTTTTAAAAAGCAAACAGAGACCTCGCTAATAATTGTTACCCTTGGGTCTTCTTCAGCCATAGAAATGCAGGGAAATCCAGCATTTTTCCAGACTATACATTTTGGGATTATCAGAGCTCCCTGGGTGAGTTCTGATTGCCAGTGATAACACGTTAAAGCCAGGTCAGGGAACGCCTTCTTCCTGAAATGTTATTCATCAGCTTAATAATTAAAACATGCACCAGTAGTTCCACTAGACTGCCTTTCTTGAAACAGTTTTCTGGAAGAAATCTGGATGTTGACAGCTAAGTAATTACTGGAAAGAGAGATCAGACGGTGATCTTTACACCCGTCATTTTTGGGAACAGAGTGCTTCTCCGTTGTGATTTCTGGGTTTCTCTGAGAATTCCTTGCCTAAAGATTTTAACATACAATTATTTTTTCTTCTCGTTTGCGTTGAATTTCTCCAGCGACTCCATCTCCCTAAGCTACTTCTGTTGAGAAGGGATTGTTTTCAATTAAAAAAAAACCCTTCTGTATCATTTCCTCTTTTCTATCATTTTGTTGAATTTTATTGCCTGGATATTATTGCTTCGAATATCTGAGATGCTCTTAGCTGCTGAAATTGGGACGCCATGCACTCCAAGAGAGCTTAAGAGAGGCATAGCACTCAATGGCACTTGTTCTAAAAAGAAAAAAAAGATGCAATCCATTTCTGCTTTGGGGATCAGGGATATATTCACAACACGTTAAAAATGAGAAATTAGTATGCCATTGGAACAAGCCCTGTTCACGGTGGCATTGCTAATTTTGCCCTCCCAGTATGGCAGATTTGTAAAATGCGGGGCCATCTCGGTGTCAGTTCCTCCAAGTTTTCCTCTTTCGCTGCCAAATCCAATTCAGCACCACAGTGTCTGGACAGCTCCTATCGGAAAGCGCCTGCTCGTCTGGCAGGTGATCAATCCACCCACTGGCCGCAAACTGTCAATTGCCATCTGTAATTAGAAAATGACCGACGATCTAGGTCCAAGAGTTCAAACAGGCCTCGAAAACACACACACACACACACACACACACACACACACACACACACACACAAGCAGAGCCTACTGTTGACGGTAACAACAAAGAGGATGACAGCAACTATTAGGGTATTTTATTGCGCCGGTTAAAGAAACTCCTGTCTAAGATTTCTTGGCACAGTTAACCGTGGAGTTGCTCAAGCAGATCACTTTCTCTTTCCACTTTTATTTTTTTGGGATGGGCTAGTTTTTAGGAATTTAAGCAGGAAAAAAAGGCATTGAAATCAGCGAAGCTTATTTCCCACGTAAAGATGTTTGGGAACAGGGTACATCCGTGAAGGACAGACTTTTAACAAGCGTCATACAATCGCACGACCCATCTTAGAAATATGGGGGAAAGGTGAGAGTCGAGCATTGACACCTCATGGAGGCATTTTGGTTTGGAAAAGGTGCGGTGGGGGCAGAGATGTGTAAGTTAAAGAGCTTATGAGAAGCTCATGACTCTTGCTGGCATCATCGTGGACTTGGAATTGTTCTGTTCCTTGAGGAATTGGGTGGTGACGTCTTTTCTGATACCGATTATTACGTGACTGCAACAACAACAATCAAAAAAAGTCATTGGCAAATAAAAATCCGAACGCCACATCAACAGAGAAACAAAACAAGCGAGACACCCGGCACGGCAACAAGGAGAAGAGAAAAAGAGGAAGACAGACGGAAAAAGCGAGAGAGAAAGAGAGACCCCTTGTTTACATCAGTGAGCTGGCTATCAGAAAGCTAAGAAGGTGGCAGAAGATCTGGTAGCTAAGGAAGGAGGTCTAGGAGACCAGCACCAAACAGGGGAAGGCAGGTCAACTTGAAGAACAAAGAAGGAAGAAGAGGAGGAGGAGGAGGAGGAGGAAGTGAAGGAGGAAAATCGACGCTGAAGTCAGAGGCAGAGCAGGGCAAGGAGAAGAGAACAGCTCGGGAGCATCCTCAAGAACGTAGCCAGCCCCCATCTCCCTCCCGTTCTAGTCTCCCAATTCCATCTGCAAGCATTTTCTTCATTCCTCCTCCTCTTGTTTTTTTTTTCTCCTGCCGGGCAGATTCCACTCTAGACTTCCAAACTTTTTTTTTTTAAACGGACCGGCACAACCCCGTCCTCAGCTAAGCCCCTAAGGAGTCGATCCGCGATCTGTCCCACGCCCCCTCCTTTTCTGCGGTTTCCTTTTGCCCATCAAAGGAAGACAGAGAGAGAGAGAGAGAGAGAGAGAGAGAGAGAGAGAGAGAGAGAGAGAGAGAGAGAGAGAGAGAAGGCGATGCTTCCGGAGGATTAACCATCAGCCGCGAAACTTCCAGGAAGAAGAGCCGGAGAGAGAAAATCTTCTCGATCCAGATCCAGTCTTGCGCCGGGAGCCCCGAGTTGAATGGTAAGACGGCGTCACGACCAGTGCTTCTCCAGCCGGGCGCCGTCCAGAGGAGCTGGACTACAGCCACCATCATCCCCGCCCGGCACGGCCAAGAAGGGATGAGTTGTAGTCCCGCGCATCTGGACGGAATGTAGACGGCTGAGAATGGCAGACACTTCAGGGAGGGAGGGAGGGAGGGAGGGAGGGAGGGAGGGAGGGAGAGAGCGAAGGGAGGGAGGGAAGTGGGTGGGTGTGGGGGAGGCCAAGGGGGGTGGGGTGAGGGTGGGAGGGAGATCGTGTCTGCTGGCGAGACGTCCTCGGGGCGGCATCCCCAGCTTCTGATGGGTGCCAGGTGACGACAGCGCCTTCCTTAAGGGGCCAAGGGGAGCGAAAGGGACACCAGGCGCCCGCCCGCCCGAGAGGAGCCCAGCGGAGACAGCCGCGTCTTCTCTTTTCCCCTCCTCACAGAGTGGCGATGTGCAGCAAAGCGCTGGTAGCCCTCCTGGTTTATGGGATTCTCATGCATTGCAGCGTCTACTGCTCGCCTGCTGCCGGACTTCAGTTCCCCGCGCTGAGGTAAGTGCGTGCCCCCTCCCTGCCTTGCCCTCGCCTCGGAAGCCCCAGCAGGTCTCGGCTGGCGCGGGCTTCCTTTCCTTCCCTTCGCCTTGGCCGCTGGGGTGGTTCCAACCAGCCTGAGGGCTAGCAGAAGGCGACTTGGCTTTCTCCCTGGAGAAAAAAGGGCAGGCAGCCAAGAGATGCCCTCCTTCGTTAAACCCGGGTCAGCATAGCGTTCGATAGCCAAGGGGAATGTGTAGATTATGATCGGTGTGTGTAAGTGCGAAATAGAACGAGGATGGATGTGAATGAAAGACGGCGCGCGTTTGTGGGCGCGCGCAGTGCCTAGTCTTTGTGATTTAATCACACTGGCCTCTACTTTCTCCAGTACAATAGTTTTGATCTTGGGGTTCCTGTTTGGTTGTGGTTTATATGACATGAATCTCACTCCAGCATTTCATAGAGCTAGGTCGGAAGGATAAGCCAAACGGGAAAGCCAGTGCTGGACGTTGCCGGCTTTCCTCTTAAGTCCGTGTTGCCTAGTGTCACTCCCAAGGAATACGTGTAGGATCGAGGTGCACAGATCCGTGAGAGTCTTATTTCGGTCGTGATTAAGATTTATCGAGAGTCTTTCTCTCCAAAGAATGGAAGTGTGAGGCATGGCCGGGTAGATGCAGATTATAATGCAGATCAGTTATTTCTAACTATGCTTACTTGGAGGCAAATCTCATTGATTTCAACTTCCTTCCAAGTGCTGTATATGTACGTGCAGTCCAGGGCCACATGCAAGTATTTCTATGCCTCACTATGTTGAAAGAAGCATCCTTTCCCATCAAGTGCTTACGGGATTCGTTCACAACGAACGAGTGTCTACTGTCTCTAGGTCTTTCAGTCTAGGGCGTACACACACAAATATAAATCAATTTGCTCTCGATAAGAAAGTGAGCTGCCTATGAGTTGCTGCGTTTGCCTGGCAGTTTATTAAAAACTCTAAAGAAGGCAGGGAAAGGCATTTTGGTCTGTCGCTAAACCGCCGCGGTTTTGGCCATGTTCCTGACAGAATGAATCACAGGCAGGAAAGACTAATGCAGAACTCAATACAGAACTATGTATTTGATCCAGATAAGCGATCGTCTCTGGATTGGATCATTGGATGTATCATTGGAGGAGATACATCCACCTGTCTTAATCTTCCTTAGTTTCAGTAGTGCCCTCTGCTGAACAATTGCATTCGGAATGAGGGCACCTCTCTCCTTAAATCTAGCAAATTTGGTTTCACTTAATCGTGGCCCAGACCCAAGTCTACCACAAGACATACACCTGAAGCGGGTAGGGTTAAAGACGGAGGGAAAAGATGCGATTCGATTGGTTGGTCTCCACCTTCCGGTTGGTAAACTGAGAACCCAGCTCGAGCTGGGCCGCCCGCAATATAAGCCTGCATAATTAAAATTATAAATTGCCCAGAGAGTGCTTTAAGCGCTAAGGGCGGAATACCAGCAACACGCGTTGCTTTTGCTTTGGTTTACTATTTGAGTCGTACCGAGTCTGGTTTCCCTGCAAGGTTTTAAAAAAACTTGTTTGGCTCGAATACTTAAAAGGCTAGTGATCCCCAAGACGTTTTATCTGGGATGGTCCGGCGAACCTCTCTGTCCCGTGGAAGGAACACGTGACACAGTGGTTGTTAGATCCACGCCTCCAGCTCATCTCAACTAGATTCTTTGATGGAAAGATTTATTTCTGGAATACCAGACCGGAGGAATCCAGTGGGTTTCTTTCGAAGTCTCCGAGCGTCGTTAAGCGGCAGACCTCAAACTACTTTCTCACTCGAGTAACCTAAAGGCGTTTGTTTGGCGGGTAAATAGAAACATAAGCCATGGGTTGGAGAGAACTATTGAAATGTCAGGATTGCAAGAACAGTTGCCCAGCCCCCAAACATCTCCCTTTTATTGCTGGCAGTATTGCGGTCCTACAGTTGTTCAGTTGAATTAGGGTTGCCTTTTATATGCCAAGACACAGAGAAGAGACGTCGCAGGTCCTAACCGTGCCTGCTCATACCGCCCTCCTCCCAAATGATCTGTGTTCTTAAGGGAAATGATGAGGGCGGCTTTCTGAATGGGCTGTTTTTGGAGAAGCAGGCTGATGGCTGGAGGGAGGGCGGTAAGCAAACCTGCTTTGCTTGGGATGGTAAAAGAGAGGCGAGATAGGGATCTCCGCCAGCGACTAGGCAAATCTTGTGTATTTTTAATCGAAACCACAAGCCCTAACCTGGCAAGGAAATCCAATGTTCTCTTTCTTTGGCGGAGGAGGGGTTTAACACAAGGGAGGCGTCTAGGGAGCAGCGTCACTGGAGGAGGAGGAGGAGGAGGAGGAGGAGGAGGAGGAGGTCGCTGCGCCCGGGATGCTTTCCCTCCAAGTTCTTGACTTCTCCATTTAGAAGGAATCCAGAAACGCAGAAAAACCTGGGGACTCTTCGTGGTCCCTGGAGCCAGACCAAGTGGGAGGCGGCAAGGGGTCGAGGGGAGATCCGTGGTCTTCCACCAGCCCTGGGGGGAAGAAGGAGTGTCACGAGTCACTCTTGGCAAAGAGAACCGTGCCAAGGGGCTCCAAGACTCCAGGCTTTGTCGTGGAACGACCCAGTGCCTCCTTTTCCTCTGCCCTCGGTTGTCCTCTCTTGGGGTAGCGAGTGGGATGAAAGCCACAGCCTTGGCCTGGTGGTCGGGAGGGGAACGAAGGGTCCTTTCCCCAGAGAGGGTGGAGGAACGGGATAAGCGCTCGGCTTGCAGGGCGCGGCTTCGCTTCCGACGCCTGCCCACTGCAGCCGCAAAACAGCGAGGCGCATCTATAATTGATAGCTCCAGCCGGCGCTCCGGCGACGAAAATAGCTGCCGGAGATACGTAGGGGTGACCTAAATCGGCCAGCAAGGAGTCGGCGGAGCCGAGCTGGGTAAGAGGCGCTCCAGGGAGAACACGGAAAAGCCAACTCAGAAATGTTTCGAGGGCGGAGGGAGGAGGAGGAGGAGGAGGAGGAAGGAACTAGGCAGTCCCGGATCTCCTGAGAGGAGGGAGACACCGGCTCCAGACCAGAGGACAGCAAACCCTTCTCTCGATCCCACACTGAGCCTCAGGAGAGACCCAGGGGCTTGACTCTTGTTGGGTTTAGGTCGGGGAGATCCCGCTTCAAAACGCCAGCTGGCTCGGAAGCGGCTCCCAAGGGAACCCCAAGGAAGCCTCCTCCGGTTTTAGCTACTTCACTGGAGGTTTGGTGGTGGATACCAAAATATAGCGGCCTGGTGAAAATGGAGGAAAGTGTGTGTGTGTGTGTGTGTGTGTGTGTGTGTGTGTGTGTGTGTGTGAGAGTGTGTGTGTGTGAGAGAGAGAGAGAGAGAGAGAGAGACAGACAGAGAGAGAGACAATGATGCTTATTTATCATACAGAAATCTGCCTTGCCTCTCAGAGTGCTAACAGTAACAGGGTGATCTGGGCATCCTACCAGAATCTCACTGGTAGCCGAGAGGCGTTTCAACCCCAGCCCAGGCAGGGGGGGATAGCTTTTTAAGGGGACCTTTCCTTCGTAGAATACAAGTCCCCGAATACCCGAGCGGCACCCAGAGGCTATTATGTAGTGCAGAAAAGGAACTTCCTTAACCTGTGGAGTGAACCGCACTGATTCTACCCGGAGAGCGGTGAAATCTTTAGCGATTCTGGGCAGGTGCCGTTGCATAAGGAGGGGGTGGGGTGGGGAGAGAAAGAGCCGCCAGGCAGCCCTTGCGGGGCGGGGCGCTCCTGGTTCACGTCCGGCGAAGAGAGCGTGTGGCGGGACAGGAGGAGGGAGGGCCTCCCTGCGAAGCTCTCGCCGGTGATGGGGCACCTTAACCCGCTACCTTCTCCCAACGGGGACAACTCCTGTTCTTGGCCGATGAAAGAAGGGGAGATTATCGGGCTCATGGGCTCCGAGGGTCTCCCCTCCCCAAGCGCCCTGTCTCAGGGTTAACACAGGGAAGAAGGCGGAAGGGTCGGGGACGCGGACGGCAAGGGAGAAAGAAGGCCAGAGATAGAGAAAGAGCGCGCGACCCAGGATGAGATCAGGAAGCCCCCCCCCTTTTGGCTCCAGAAAGCAGCCGGGCTTCCTAAATTGGCCGATCCTTTTCGGCTAATGGGGCACTGGAGGGAGGGGGACCTCATTGTGTGGGCGGGCTTGCCACCCCTCCCAGGACTTCTCCGCCCCTCGTCAGGGGTCTTGGGGCGCCCCTCGCCTCCCCCCACCCCACCCCACCCCACCCCGGGGCCCATTCGCCCTTCCTTGAGGTCCCGACACCCAGGTGGTGCCTGTCCCTTTCCCCCCTCCCCCTCCCTCCAGTAGGCTGGAAGATGAGGTGTACGACGAGGAGGGGAACACCCTGTCGGACTATGCCTTTGACAGCGAGCCTCTCGGGATAGCCGACCCTGCGTCGATGCTGGACGACGTCTACACCCTGTATTACTCGCCGGAAAAGAGGTGATCTTTTGTCGAACGGGAGGCTCTGGGGGTGGGGTGGGGTGGGCGTGCGTGCGTGCGTGGTGGATTGGCTGCCTCTCGAGGAGGCACGTGGAGTCTCGCGGACCCAGTGGCGGCGCGTCAGCCCCGGCATGCTGGGAAAGGCTTGGGCGGCGGCGGCGGCGGCCGCCGCCAAGTTGGGAAGGTCTCCCTCGCCGTCTTCCCCAGATATGCCTTTGGCCGGGAAGGGAGGAGATCGGGGAGGGAGGAGAGGGAGGGGGAAGGATCATCCTCCCCTTGAGTGCCCGAGCAGAGAGCCCGAGCCGGGAGGGGTGGGTGGGTGGGATGGAGATGGGAGTAAAAAGCATGGCAAAAATCAGACTTACCTCCTCCCCGTCCCCTACCTCCCACTGCAAAGGCTAAGGAGCTGGGGGTGGGGGTTGGGTGTTGGACGCGGCGCTTCGTCCTTGAAATGGACCAGATCTCGCTTGCCAGCCGGAAGCGCCGAAGAAGTGAAGGAGGGGGGGTGGAATGCTGTCATGACGGGCGCTGCCGGGTCTCCCCTTGGGGACGTCAGCAGCGGCACTGGCGGAGGCCTGCCCCCTCCCTTCCCCCTCCCCCTTACACAGCATCTCCTTCCTAGCTCTCCGCGAAGGCTTTTCCCGCCTGCAAGGCAGCGCCCAACCGAGCGGGTGGCGGGTGATGGTTCCTTCCGCGGATCCTCAAAGCTGCTGCTTGTTGGCTGGTGTTTTGTTTTGATCTCTGCGCGGTCTCTCTCCACCCCCCTCCTCCTCCCCCTTTTCTTTTTCTAGGCACGCGGACGGGCTGTTCAATAAAGCTTACAGGAAAGTGCTGGGCCAGCTCTCGGCGAGGAAGTATCTGCATTCCCTGATGGCCAAGCGGGTGGGGTAAGGCATTTTTTTTCCTGCTGGAGGGAGGCATTTATTTGTTCACTTGGTCATTTATAGGGGAAAAGATTGCTAAATAGAAAAAGGCTTAATGGGCTCTCAGGTAGGAAGCAAAATAGATTTAAGGGCAGGGAAACCATTATTTAATTATGTGCACCAGGGGGTGCTTACTAGATCTATTATTGACTTGATTCCCGGTGACAGGTTGTTATGTTAGATGCGAATGCATGCATACCTGATTTCTTTTGAGCCAGCTTGGCTCACAGTCTAGTCCACAGCCATTTGTACAGTCTGAATTAAACTGGACTTGAATTAAAATCCCGCCTTCCATCCCAAGGTCTCCGAATCGAGGAGGCCGAACCTCTTATCTCGTCTCCTTGGGCGTCTGAGCCCAACCGGCCTCCTTTCCTCCTTTCAAACTTGAACGGCTTGTCGATCCATCCAGCCGCTGATTCTCTCACGGGCCCACTGATGGCCCGAGTGGTATTGATTCATCTCAATGTCTGTTTTGCCATTTGCTCCTCCGGGCTTGCATATGGCGCTCCAGGGCTCCGGTCGGGAAGATGGCTGCAGAAGATGTGTGGAAGCCCTTTGGCCCGTTCGAAACTCGTGTGAATTTACTGAGGCCAAGACAGGGGTCTTCTGGAGCCTGGTAGACCGGCTGTCGGAAGCAACACTCTTCGGGGTGTTGGCTTCTCAAAACGCAAGGTTCCTATCGGAATACAAAGTCGTTTCGAGACTTTGCATTCTAACCCTACTAACCCCAGCCCCTTACTCCGGAAGGAAATACCTTTTCTAAACCAGGGGTGCGAGGCGATTCAGAATCCATGTACTCCGAGGAAGTCTCACTAAAACGAATCGGGAGGAATAAGTCCCAAAGAAATGGGTTTCCTTCCTCTAATAATAATTCATGATAGGAAATTCTCGGCCCTCCAGGACAGAATCACTCAGTCGCGCCCACTGCCGCCGCTGTTGCTCTTATTCTCTGTCTGTCTCCCGCTCCGGGTTCAATGTGATAGTGCGAAAAAAAGGGGCCGCGGATCAAGACCTCGTCGGTTTGCCCACCCCTGGCCCACCGCTCGCCCTATTGGGGATGATGGAAGACTTCTCTTTGGGAAGGAAAGGAAGCGCTGTCCGAGGTCCTGACGCCAATCGGATCTGCCCATATTTCCCCAGCAGGGCGAGAAACCAGCGCCACCATGACATCGAAACACACGCACACACGTGTCTCTCCCCACCCCCACCCCACCCCACCCCCACCCCTGCCGGATGCTGGGCCCGTGTATGTGTCTCTGAGAGAAAGCAGGAGGCAACATTTTAATAAAGCCCACGGGGAAAATGGATTACACAATTCGTGATGAATAATTCATGCCGGGGAGGCCTCGTCTCCCGACTGTCGGCTCGTATTATGATGATCAGCCTTCCAACTTCCGCGACGTATTTCGCGGCAGCCTTTTGTTTCCCGACAGGGAGGAGCCGGGCTGGTCTTTCGCCGCCCCCTCCCCCTCCTGGCTACGTGTTGCTTTCACTGTGAAAAGACAACACCCCCTTCCTCCCCAAGAACAACAATCCCTCCTCAAGACACTTCCTCCAACACCTGAGACCAATAAATGTGTGTGTTGTGTCGTTACAGACGTGACCGACTCTTCGTGACTCCGTGTCCATGGAGTTTTCTTGGCAGGAATACTGGAGTGGTTTGCCAGTTCCTACTCCAGGCGCCTACAGCACCTGGTATTCCCTTGGTGGTCTCCCATCCAAGTACTAACCAGGGCCGACCCTGCTTAGCTTCCGAAATTAGGCCAGATCGGATGTGCTTAGGGCATCTAGGCAGCTGAGAACAATAAATACTTATGGGTAACTCCACGGCAATAGAACAATAGAGATGGACCTGCCGCTTCATCATATGAAGAGGAAAGCTTAGGCCCGAGGAGACTTCGCAGGGGCCTCAAGGCGCCTGGTGGGCTCCCCCCCCCCGGCACAGCCTCATGGGGCTCCCCCCCCAAAAGTCAATCCAGAAAGGCGTCGGGTTCTTACGAGATTAACCTTGGAGATGAGGGCGGAGGGGCTCTAGAGCACATCTGGGTCCTAAGGCCTGGGAGAGCGCCCCCCCCCACCCCACCAGGGCGAAAGCAGGCGGGACAAACCGAGAGTAACCAAACCGTAAGTCAAGAAAAATGAGGCAGCCTGACAGGAAAGAGGATCAACTCGAATAATTTCCTGATTTACAGGGATGACCCAATCGTGATGTGGGTGGGAGGCTGCTGCCTCCTTAGGGATCCAGGGATCCAGGTGATCGTTAGTTCTTTACTTAGATATGTATATTTAGTGTCCGTCGTCTTTCCTCAGCAGGAGCCCCTCAATTCTAAATGTATTTATTTCAATATAAATCCCACCACTGTGTTCACATGTGCTGTCCGTGATTCATATGTCGTCCTAATACGCAACTGTACAACTAGCTCCCCCACCCTCCCGGGAAAACTCTTGCGGACGGACACCCTTGTTGCTGTCCAAGATAAGGAGAAGGACTGGCGAGGGTTTTTTTTTCCTCCCCAAAGGCATGTGGGAATATACCCTGGAGCTCTGGCCCCGGAGGGGTGCCGTTTGCTACACTTCCTCAGGCAGCGAAGGGTCTTGGGTGCGCTTTGTCATAAACGGCACTCATCACGGAGGGGGAAAGACGCTCCTGATGTCCCGGAAGAGTCTCAGAGACCGACTGTGGGTTTTGAGAGTCTCTTTTCCACTTCCTGGGCCCGTTTCCCAAAGAGGCTTAAATTCTTGCTCCTCACGCCTGGCCCGAGACTTCCAACGTGGCAACCAACATTCGTGTTTTGATTTGCTCTCTCTTTCTCTCTTTCTCTCTCTTTCTTTTTGCAGAGGGGGGAGCGGCCTGGAAGACGACTCGGAACCTCTTTCCAAAAGGCACTCGGACGGCATCTTCACAGACAGCTACAGCCGCTACCGAAAACAAATGGCTGTCAAGAAATATTTGGCAGCCGTCCTAGGGAAAAGGTATAAACAAAGGGTTAAAAACAAAGGACGCCGAGTAGCCTATTTGTAGCGATGAGTTCCCAACCGCCCCTGTGTATACAAACACCCCCGGGGAATATAATATAAAATAAAAATAAAAAAATAAAATAAAAAAAAATTCGAGAGAGGACCCACCCCTTTCCTAAAAAGTCATTTCCAAACCGACTGATCAGTCACCGCTCCTGTGTTACCTAAACATGTATTTATGTATGAAGTAAAGCCATTAAATGAATATTTTGATAATAATATCGTTTTTCTTTTGTATGAAAAAGAAAGATAACCCCAAACAAATTTAAAAAAAAATAGCACTAGAGAAACGCACAGATCTACTTTGTGGACCAACCCTTAAAATAAACAATTATTTCGATTAGAATTTATAAATGCTAGAACTTTCTCGACCCAGCAGGAAAGAGAGAGGACCAATTCTCCTATAGTGGTTAGCGTTGCACAAAGAGACCAAGGACATTCGCCTGAGCTGTTTTATGTTTTTATATAAAATAGAAAGGGAAAAATATATTATGAGAGTGACAATCATTGTTTTGAATATTGCTCCTATTTTTGTAACGGGAATTAAAAGGAGAGTATTTTTATCCATGACAGGGTCGGAGAAATTACTATTCGCTATTTGCTACTGTACATAGACAAAAGATGCCCTGCCACCAGGGGATTCTGAGGCTATTGAGTTGGGAGAATTTACCGACGCAGTTCCTCCCCCCCCCCCACACGCACCTCCCGTGAGTCTTCTATCAGGCTCCTTTGACCACGCCCCCTTCTTTCCGCCCCGCCCCGCCCTCCCTCCGACTCCACCCACCCGGCCGCCTTCGCTAGAGACGGCGTTGACCTGCTTTCTTCGACGGCCCTTTTCTATGCCGCTGCGCCTGCTGCTGATTTTTTTGGGGGGTTTTTTTTTGGGGGGGGAGGAGAGGGGGCACCGCAGGGGGAAGAAGGAAGCCGGCAACAGATCGAGCCAGGCATTCTTCTTCGCCTTTGGAAAAAAAAAACCTGCCTCCTTTCCTCCTGGTTCCCTATCAAAGCAGCGAAAGGCTCGACCCCTCTCTCACCCAACGAAGCCGTGGAATGTGAAGGGGCTGAAGGGTTCCCTGATCCGCGACGGAGATGGGCAGAAGAGGAAGACCGCGGATGGGCGATTCCTCTCTTCCCGTTAAGAGGCGAGGATAGGATATCCTGGGGGGGGGGGGGGGGGGGGAGGGAATACTAACAACAATAACATTTTCAAACGGCATTTCCCCCCATCCTGGAATCAAAGGGCATGGGAAAAGAAGAAAGAATGAGGCAGGCAGGCAGCACAGAATGGACACGTTAGATCCATGATCAAATTTGGAATTCAGGTTTAGGAAGATAAAGAGAAGACGCCTCTATTTCTTCTCTCTTACGATTCCCTCGGGGTTTTGGACTGGCGTCCTTAAAGGGTCTAATGATGAGTCCTTAAGGACTCGCCCTGTCCCCCTTCCCCTTCCCCTTCCCAAAGTCAGGGCGCATCTCTGTATGCAGTGGACTGAGGTGAGACTTGAGAAGCTTAAGAGAGAGAGAAAATGAAGAACCAGATCCTGCCAACATAAAACCGGTTCAAGAGGGAGGCGGATGCAACGCCCACCTCTTTCCCCGGACTAGTTTTCTATTGGCAGAAGCTCAGAGTCGACAAGGGATCCAGGATCGCCTTCGAAACTACGCCCGCGCAGCCTGGCCCCGGTGGGTTTCCATTTCCAACCACCGGGCCGGGTTTTGCTTTTATTGCCATTTCTTTTGCTGGACGGGGAGATGCAGCGACACCTTCCCCGCCCCCGCCCTCCCGCCTTTAGAGCCGTTGGCACTTGATGCAAAGGATCACGCGTAACTTCTCCAGTGCTGACCCACCCCGACGCCCTCCTGACGTCTGGTCCGGGCGAGCGTTCTCTCTTGACGGTCGCCCTTATTACCACCCCCACCCCCCAAATGCAGGCCCCAGCCCGCCCACATCGCGGGAGTCACGATCTGTCGCGCGCCTGTGTGGTTCCCGGTGGATATATATATGTTTTTTTCCTTTTCGCTTCCCCTCACCCTCCTGGCCTCTCTCTCTCTCTCTCTCTCGTAATGTTGTGTTCTCCATCCTGGTCACCTTAGTTTGTTTTCCTTTGGAAGTAACAACCAATAGTTATATTGTGAACCGCCTCAGGCACTTTTGTTTTTTGTTATGCAAGCTCTGATTGTAAGACCCTTTCAGGCCCTTTCCTCCCTATTGTAACGACTATATCTATATATATCTATATACACACAACTAAATAATTATGCAGTATTACGAAAAGGTTCTCCTTTTTTTGGTTCTTTGTTGATTTATTGAGTTTGAAGGTATAAAATGTATTTTTCTACATCATGGCTTTAACCGCTTAGTAAAATTTATTTCATACAATCAACTTTTGTCATGCTAGAATGTGTAGTGTCCATTTGCTCTTGAGTTTTCTATATATAAGCATTTGATCAACCATCTTTATGTACGGACGGGTACTTGACGTGTGTGTGAGAGGCCAGGGTTGAATGGAAGGGAGCTTGGGGTACGACTGGAAGGTATCGGTACAGTCAGATTGGAAGAAATAAATCGAGGAAGTTTTTCTAAGACTCAGGGGCTCAAGGGCTTTGCAGTTCCAAAGTGATTTGGATGCAAGTTCCTCTTCCGCCTCCCGCCTCTATGTTCATTCACAAGTATCTGTGATGCGCATGCGCACAACGCCAATCACAGGCATGAATGAACTCTCCCCCACCCCACCCTGCCCACGGAAAGTCCCAATATAAACTCCAACTCAACATTCTTGTTGGAATCAGGGTGTGGGTGGCTTTTTAGGTAAGGACGTGAACTTCAGCACAATTTACCCAACAAAACGTCCTACTTATATTTAAAAAAACTATTTTTATTTTTAAACAAACTTTCCTACTGGATGTTCTCTGGGTCTTCCTCTCAGGCATAATAATGCGTTGTTTTTTAGGGTCAGGGTGTCAATCCGCTTCAATAAGGGTGTTTCGGGTTAACTGGAACGAAGTTCCGAAACGAGACCATGAAAATCTTGTGTCAGTGAACCTCAGTCGCCGCATCCCGTGATCTTCCTTCAGATTAGCAGTGTTCAGGGAATCGGAGCCTGGAGTCAGTCCTCGACAATTCTGAAATTAGGAGGCCCCCGGGGTGTCTGCAAAAGCAACGTCCCCCTCCGTCTCTCACTCATACTTACAGATTGTTGAGCTGTATTTACCTGCGTACATTTTTTTTAAATGGCCAGTTTTGCACGAAGGGGCTTCTTAAAGGTCCTCTGTTGACGTTCTTCTTGACACTCTCCCACGCTGGATCTGCAAGCTGCCCTGTGTGATTCCCCAGAGCCATTCCTAGGTGCGGAGATTTCCCTGGCTTTCAACGCCCCACTCGAGATCACCTGCATTTTTTGCAGCACATGGCTCTTCTTAAAAGCAGCTCCAGTGGCGCTCGTGCCAGGGGCTCATGCCAAAGACCCCCACCCATGTATACTAACAACCTTACTTCTAGGTCATAGATAGACTGCTTGAAAACAGTGACCACTGCAAGATCTATTAAAATGCACATCCCCCCGCGCTCCCTTTCAAAATAAGGTTTCTAAATTTAATCATCTTTAGTCCAGCGCCTCCCGAACCTTTGCCCGGCAGTCCTCAACCCAGACCGTCGTGGCGGTCCCTGGCTTCCGAGGAAGGCGGGAAGGGAGGGTTTCCTAGGCCAGGAAGATCCAAGGGGTAGGAAGCCAGTCGAAACTGGACCGTGGCCTTTAGAGTGATTGGCACCCCGATCCTAAAGACAGATGCCAAGCGGCACTCGGCGGGGGGGGATGCTCTTTGAGACGAACGAAATGTCCCTTCCAGCCAAAAGGTGGGTAGAAGCGGGCTAAGGAATAAACCAGCCCGTTTGGCCCTTTAAAAAAAACAAAAAAAAAACCCCGTGTTTTACGAGTAGAGAAGACCGCCTGGCCACCCTCCGAGTTGTTCCTTTCCGAGAACAGCAAACCCACGGGGAGTGGGCGAGTCCCAGGCGGGCTGCGGCCGGTGTGGTGCGCCCCCCCCCCCGGGGGGGGGGGTTGTGAGCCTTCTTCGGCCTGCGCCTGCGCGGTGTGCATGAGATCAATCTTACTTGAATTTTGCATTCTCTTCAGGCCATGTGACGCAGGATGCCGTTTGCAGCTTTTCGTGCCTTCCCTTCGCCTTTTAAATCGCCACGAGTTCACAGATGGCTATTTAGTGGCCCTACAATGCTGCAACACATCAGCTTGCTTTTCTTCTTTCCCATTTCGGGTGTTTTGGGGTGGGTTTCCCCTCCACTTCTTTTTCTTTTCTTTCCTCTTCACCTTTTGTTCTGGTTGAGTCTGTGGAATGCCTCTCAAAAGCCTCGCGAGTAGTTCCTTTGACGAGACAGGAACGCTTACTTGTGTGTTTGTGTCCCGTGTGTGGTGCGACCGCGGCAAGCCACGCTTCCCTCCGGGGAGGGGCGGTGGCTACCGTTTTGACGTGCTAGTTAGTACTCTGCTTTGCCTTGCCAGTCCAGTGGGCTAGTCAGTTTCAGTCAGTCTGCGAGCCTTACCGTTTCTCCACACAGCCCGTGGCCGCCTGTATAGGATAGCTGTCGCCAAAAGCCTTAAATCCAATGGATCCAGTTGGAAATCTAGTGATCACTAAGCTTAGATGTCAGTCTTTTGGATATATATTTATATCTATTTACCTATCTATCCATCTATGGTTTCCTTCTTCTGTGTAGCAAACAACTTGAATATATCAAAAAGAGAGAGGGGAAAAAAGCACTACTGCTGCTGCTCTAGCAAAAAAGTATGGTTAACAACACCCATGGTATCTATTGTTAGGATTTTGAGAAATGTAATTTCAAAGTGTATAAAGTTTGTATTAATAAATTTTTGTAAACAACACCCTTTTGTGTAATGTTTGGGGAGACAGTGTGAAAGGATTTCCACTGGAAAAATGACATCTCAGTCTGATTCTTTTCCCAAAAAAGCTCAACATTATTTATAGTCTGGCCTGTCTTCCTGGTCCCTTTTATTATTGGCATCTTTCCAAAGCCAAGTAGGCCACAATGAGAGAAGGCGAATGCAAATTAAATAAAAAAGGGAATAACAGCTAAACTCCTTCAACACCAACCAACTAACCCACTGGAAAGCAAAAGAAAATACTGTGCTGTTTCAGTCGTGTTTCCTTTTGTTTCTCACAACAGGCTCCGAAGAAGGGCTGGAATCACTGAAGTGTCTAGTTCATAGCTATGGCTACTGATGTTATTGTAGATACTGAGAACAAAACAGGTTGAGTTACCTGACTTTAGAACACTAGTTTAACAAGACTTGGGAATGCAGTCCAGAGAAAGTTACCAGCCTCTGTTTCAGGGCTGTGCTGTGTGTAAGTAGGGCCATCGCTGTAAGGATGTTAACGCAAAAGAAACAAGAGTTTTTTTCCCCTCATGAGTCAACAGGATCAATGGTACTATTGTATAAGGACAGGACTTTGAAACAGAAGAACTGGGTCACTGTCAGCACAAAGAATTGGAGGCTGCCATCAGAGTTGGCTTACCAGATTTCAGTGTCAATGAAGCAATGCACATGACCACCTGAATTTATATGTGTGGTTTCCTTCGAGTCCAGAATCTACAATTACCAAGGTGTCCAACTGAACAGAATCATGGTGCTCAGGTCTGAACTACAGTACTTTTGTGCAACTGATTTCAGTAGTAGGGCCTTATTTTTTGTTCTTGATCAATCATCATCCACCAAACCTCACAAATTGCACTGTGAGAATGAATGAAGCTGGTAGGATTTGTTTCAGGATGAATAGGTGTTCCTTTCCTGGAAGTACAGTATCTCAAAGACTCAACAAATGCAGATTTACTCAGAAGTAACCTCACTGAATTACTGGCACTTTTAAAAAGTTAGTGCATTTCTTTAAAATGTCTTCACACGTGTCTAACAATACATGGTTAAGACAGCATTACCAGAATTTAGTGGCATTTCAAGCTGTCCGGTTATTCTGACTACCATAACCCCACTGTTTACATTTTTTTCCTTGTTAACAAGATAATAAACACAGAAACTGGCTCGGGAGGATCTCCTAAACCCCACTGCCAGCTCTTGGTGCACATTTGGGCCTACTGCTGAGAAAGTGACTCCCTCTCCCTGTGTCATGAGTTTCTTCCCTTCAGTCAAAGGAACCCAGCAATGGACTCTACCCAATGATTTAAGTACTTTGAAAGTATGTCTCCCTCCTTTTGTTTTTAGATGCAAAGGCAAGACTCATTAGCCAAAAAACCCAAGCACAGCACCATGATGCTTACTAATCTAAAACATGATTGCTTTGAAAGGCACCAGCCACCATGTGCAATGTTAATGGGACTCCTTAGAGAAATGTGTCTACTAGATGGGAGGCAGGTGGATTTGACAGCGCAAGGATTCATAGCAGGGTATTCTAAGGGGAAATCTTCAGTCAAATGTCTCTGGAATAATTGGAAACATTTTAGACCCCGGTTATGGCTATGACTGTTGCCCCTGAAGAAGATAAGATATGGTGTTTGAGTAGTATATGAAACCGGCTTCACATTTAAATTAAACAAACAATCCCACCTGTCATCCATTCTTCCTGGAAGAACGAAGGGCACCTCAAGGCCAGAAATAATCAAATCATCTCCTGAATGGATAATTAAGAACAACAGTAGCAGCCCAATCCCACAATTATTAGTCGCTGCAGTAGGAAAACCACTGTCATCATGATGGGCTTAGAGTAATGGTGCCTTGACACCGTGGTACTGGTTCAAACGCTTGGAAGCAAGTTTCATGGTGGTGAGCTAAGGTTGGTTGCTGTTGAGTTGGTTCCATTCAGACCAGCAGGACTTCTAAGATTGACAATGTTGTTAACTTCTCAACTGGTTGCACGATCTTAGATCCAGAGAAGTAAGCTGGATTGTGTGGACTTATTTGGGGGTGGGGAGAAGGTGTGTATGTGATGATCTACAGATGGAAGGTTGCAGGTGTGCTCTGCTTTGCTAGAGCTGGGGATCTAGAACAGTTTGTCACAAACATCCTGAAAGAATGGCTTATCCCACTCTGATCTCCCAACATCAAGGAGAAACATATGATGAAGGCATCAACAGTAAAAGCTGTTTCCCCCCATTCTTCCTCCAAAGGCATCAATATGATCCCACATTGGCTAGCCATACAGCATTGTGTTGCCTACACAACAAACACAGCAGTATTTCAGTGAGACAAAATTTCATTCCAAATAATTTGGTTTATGGCCATTTGATCTGCCATGGGAATATTCCTCCTAACTATTTATTATTTATGTATTTCATTTATACACCACTTTTCTCCCTACTGAGTACTCAGGGTGGCTCACCATCAGTTACTACTACACAAAAGTCATTGTTGAGAACATCCTAAGAAACAATACTAAAAAAAAATCCATAGGGCAGAATTCAAAACTACAATTAAATCATTTTAAAATAATTTAAAAATACATTTGAAAATTTTGAATTCAATAGATTCAGCATTCCTAACATCACCCATTTATCATTCCAAAGAAACATATGAAAACAGATGTCTCTTTAGTTGTTGTGGGTTTTGGGGGCTGTTTGGCCATGTTTGGCCATGTTCTGGAAGTTTTTCTTCTTGACGTTTCACCAGACTCTGTGGTTGGCATCTTTAAAGGGCAAGGAGCTCAGGGAACTAGGAGTTCTGTCTGTGCTCTGGGTTATAAAATGAGTGAAGATGCCAACCACCGAGTCTGGTGAAACATTAGGAATAAAAACTTCAAGAACACGGCCAAACAGCCCAAAAAATCCACAACAATGATTGGATCCCAGCCGTGAAAGCATTCAAGAATACAAATGTCTCTTTGCCTGTTGATGGAAGGACAAGAGGGTGACATCCAAGGAGGTGTTATCAGAGCAATCTGTTCTAAAGTCCAGGCTTTAGTAGATTCGTCATCACCAAACAAGCTTCTGAGGGTGGTGGGATTGAGAGAAGGTTCTCCTCAGAAGAAATTAAGGTGATACAGTCCTTTAGACAGACTTGACCCAAGCTGTATAGGCCTTTATATGTCACCACAAGCACTTGAAATGGTCTCTCTTTCATTAACTTTGGTATCTTCACAGACTTTACTGGAGAGGATAATACAGCTGTAAGTTTTTGGTATGTGGTATGTTTTGGGTGCGTGATTTGGAACCAAGGTTTACTGCCAATTCTCGTTCCTCTGTGCACCTTTTTTTACTTTGTCCTGAGCTTGGTGAGTATGAAAAGTGTGGCATTGTTTGGTGGGCAAATTATACTTACAGGCCCATAGCTGCTGATCCTGACATATTCTGTAGTCATTGCAGACTTATTCCAGCACATTTACGGCCTAATTCACAGCATTTGAAGCTGAAATTGTTCCATATATGCATGTCTCCTCCATATATTTCAATGGACTGGCTATTTCTGTAGCAGAGAGATAAAAGAAACATTGCAGTTTTTCAAATGAATTGCAAAGGCAAATAAGGACACTTTTCAAAAAAAAAAAGCAGTACTAATTGGAGAGCAGTTGTGCCATTAGCACTCTGCAATATAATTAACATTCTTAAAGGCAGCCGTGAGAAGGTCGGTTAATCTGTATTGAACTTTGCTTTGAAGATGTGGACTAGAAAGAGATGGGCAGAATCCGTGGGAAAAAGCTGAAATAAAATTACTATTTAAAACTATTTTAAATACTGTACGACTCTTTTTCTAGTGCACTGAAACTGCAAAGGGTAAAATCTGGCACCATGGCAGCAGAATTTGGTTCCTGCCACATGGCCTATCCTCCCCTCCAGTTTTCCTTCCCTTCCCTGAACCCTCTCCAACCCTCCAGAGAAGTTATTTTAAGAATGTGGCAAGGCTGCACGGGATGCGGACTAATCCCTCCTCACTGTGCTGGCAGAAGCTGTTGTGTCAGCAGGAGGAGTCAACTGAAGACCACCTAGGGTTCTTCAAAACAATCGAAGGCATTTCTCCTCATCGCCTTGTTGTTGGCTGTTGTTGCCTTCATAAAGCGAGCAGAATACAGGCTGAGAGAGAATGACATGCACCACACTACATAAGGGAGAGACAACAGAGGCTGATGCAGTAGTTAAGGTGAACTTTCCCACACATCAGCATCATGCTGTGTCTAGCCCATTCCACTGGATGTACTGCAGTTCAGGTGAGGTCAGTGTTGTGTCATGATATGAAGTGAAAGGACAAACAAGACAATGGGGTTATATTGGGCAGGCCTTAATTTTTCAAATGCTGCCCTGTGTATCAGTGATGTCATTTGATAAATGTTAGTGTCCAGACTCCAGGCTAACCATTTAACCACTTTTTATTTAAAGACACATAAATGGTTAGACACTATGGAACAGTGAGGGAAGTACTGTATATACTTTCCATGCAGAATATCCTGCTTTGTATGTATGAGGCCTCCATTTTAATTCTTAGCAGATCCATTTATAATAAGAAACAGAAAACAGGTAGTGTATCTCCCTGAGACCCTAGAAAGCTACTAGCTTTCAGAGTGGGCAGTAATGATGGATATATAGTCTGGAACTGGCCAGTTATTTCATTCATTTTTTTCCTTTAGACACAACACATCTTCATTTGGGTGAATGACTCAATGCATATATATTGAAACTGGAGCCTGGAAAAGTAGATTTATGGACTTACAGTCTCCTTCTCAAGAGAACAATGCTGTTGGAGGATTCTGGGACCTGTAGTTCAAAAAGCAACTCTTCCAGGTTCTGACAGCAATTAAGGAGAAGCAACAGTTGAAAATAACCAGGAAACAAGATGATACACAATTTCTCCTCTGGTTGCGTACACAAAAGTGTGACTGCATTATTTGCCATCTTGGATTTTTCTTTGGAAAATACCTGTTGGCCTGAAGGCATCACATAGTCTGTAGTACCAGCAACAAATACCTAGTACTGATTCATGGACCAGCAAAATATTATAAAAGATGAAGCTATGTCAGCATGATAGGAAAATGCATTGAAACTGAAATTCCAGGTTTTTAAACAGTAATGAAGCCATGTGCCAAGGTAAGCTTATTCCATAATTTCAGGTGTACAATTGTACAATTCAGAAGCCCTAAAACAGTAATTTCTGCATAAATCTCAGATTGCCATAAACAGGGAGGAAGAAAAATAATGTGATGAGAGCATAAATTGCTCTTGAGTGCAATCAAATTACATGTGGCTCAAAAAGGCCATTCACTAGGCAGATGTGAGTCCTAATTGAATTTGCTTGTATGGTTGCTCCAAGTGCCTATTTGAAAGGCTGCAAGGGAGCCAGACAGAAGTGGAGGTTACACAAGGAGGCCCATCCCCCCCCCACTTCAGTGCTATGCTCTGTCTCTTCCCAAATGCACATCCTGAAGCCAGCTGTCACAGTTAGTAATACTGATTTTTTTCTGATTATATTGAGTAATCTTTAGATCAACGTCTAGATTGGACCAAGGAATCTTCCATCCACCATCCTTGTTTCCCATAGTATGGCCATGTTAGATGGGAGATCTTCTAGCTAAGTCCTCAGTATCTGGAGGGCCATTCTTGCTCACTATGCAAATGCTTTTGGATAGGCATGAACATCTTTGCTTAACGTGGTGTAGTAATGATCACACATAGACATATTGTTGGTTCAAGCAGGCAGCCCCGTGCAGCAGCTTCTCCTCTGCTAGCCTGAGCACAAGGCTTTATTGGTTACAATGACAGAGCATTATGAGGGGTGGAGACAGGGCCTAGGAGTCAGGTGAGTTGGGGAATTCCTGGGAAACCTTATCTATAGTGGCAGGGTTTGGGGCTGATCATGTAGCTGGGATGTGTAACCTTATCTGAGTGATCCACAGCCAGCTTGTTTTTTCCTACAACACTCTCACAGGCTTCCTGGCTGATCTGAGGGGAGAGATAACAGAGGAAGCTGGCTTCCTGAGTATGAGCTATGGAATTCATTTCCTTCCATCCGGGGCCTCTCTGCTCAGATGGAGAAGTTTAATGATTGATTCCTAAAGGCTTCCATTCATGCAGGCAGCTGGGGTACTGTTCTCTGCCCCAAGAGGACATCTCTATAAAGTGGCACTTTTATGACAGAGGCAGGCACTAGGGAAGTAACAGTTTTACAGGAATCGGAATTTTCAGACAGAATCCAAATTCCATTAATGATTCTGAATGGACATATTATGAATCCAATAACTTTCTTTGAAAAACCCTAATTTATTTAAGCCCACAGCACCCCAACACATAAATCTGTTTCTGGCTTCTAGTGGCCACTAAAAGATTTCATCATTTCACCGCCGTAGCTTTGGGGTCAGCTGAATTCTTTCATTTTTGCTAATGTTAAACTAGCATTTGCTCATCCACAGCAAATCAGCCCATGAACTGGGAGATCACAGCCTACCCTTTTCCCACTCTCCTAGAACAGCCATTCTCAACCTATGTTTTTGTCCATGGACCTTTTAAGATCTCTTCTTGGGTTCCAGGGCTCCCAGTCAAACAATGATACAACATGAATAGGTATCTTTCAGAAACTCCTCATATTTTTTTTTCTATCTCTGAGCCCCTTCAAATGTGCCAGCCCCTGCGCCTTCTTAATGATCGCCCTAGTTAAGAATGGCTGCTCTAGAAGTAATTTTGGTAGGAAATATGTGAATAGCAGAATCACGTGTGACCTGTCCAGGATAATTGCAGGTAACTCTTTAAAGACAAAAGTGGGTGTACAGTAGAAGAAAGCTGGTGAATTCCATTTTGGTTCCTTTTCGCAGACCCCTGAAGTCTGCATATGTTGTTTTAATCCTCTGAGGGATCATGTCATCTTATATTGGAGATGACAACTCAAATATTGTTTTCAGGTGATTGAAGAAGCAAGTTTTGCTTCCACTTCCAGGTCTATGGCAGGAATGGGCAACGTGCCATCATCCAAATGTTGGAGTGTATGCCCCAACATCCCTCACCAGAGACTTTGCTGGCCAGCTGTTGGAAGAGATTAGATGCAACTTAGTTTATCCTTGAGAAGATGCATATCTCTGTATGGGTAGTAAGAGAGTTCCTCCTCCTCAGGCTCCTTAGACTCTTTTTTAACCTGCTCTGACTCATACTGCCTTCCTTCAGCCTTCTATTGCTATCGGTAGGGTTGCTGACGTCACTTCTTTCTTTTTCACTTCTTTCCTTTCTCTTCTCTCTCCAAGGAAAGAGTCATCTTGCCTTCGGTCTTTGGAGATGAAAGGGGCAGCCAAGGCTCCTGACATTTCAACTAGAACTTCTTTCACATTGCCTATCACAAATTTACTTTTCTACCCTGCCTCCCCCCAAAGCGTTTGTATTCTCTGAAAAAGAATTCCAGATGCGATTCCTTTGCAAAGGGGGAAGTTATCTCAGGTAATCTTTCTAAAAAGAGACTTAATCTTAATCCATAAATTAAACTTCCTCCTGTGCTGGCTGTATGCTTGTGGTCCACAACCAACAACACCTGGGAGACTGAAATCCCCCCCCCCCCACCATTCATCTTAGGTAAAGTTACAGTTTGAAAGTCAAGGCATGGTTTCTGTTTTAAAATTGCCTGCTCCCCCAGCTGTTTACATATAGTCAAATTTAATTTCTTGAGTTAGACAGGCTTCACTTAACATTCCTTGCCATAAAATCATCTTCATACCGTAGTTGGAAGCAGTAACTTAGAAGGGCAATAGAGTTACTAGGTCTATGAACATCATGTGTGGAACATAAAAGGCTTTTTTTGCATTCCTTATCAGTAGTCCTTGTATTTCCCAGTTATGTTTCATCCAGTTCTTGCAAGTCACAACTGTGATTCTTTTGTTGGCACTAGACACCATGTTCCCATATACAATTAACATTTATTCACAGGATTTAAGTCAACTGCAGGCAGCATACCTGCCTTTTATCTCTTTTACAAAACAAATATAATCAGGGTTACCCTTACCATTAGGCAGAGTGAAGTAGTTAGGCAACACATTTCAGGTTTCATGAAAAGGGATCACAACTACAGTGGACCCTTGTATAACAAACAGCTTGTATAACATAAAATTTGTACAACATAAAAAATTCCGGAGATAGGGGAAGTTTGCTTAACAGAATCGCCTATGGTGAGAATCCGTACAACATAAAAATGGGATTACTCCATTTTCAATGCATTCCTATGGGAATTTGTATAAAGAAAAATTTGCTTAACATAATTTCATTTGGAACGAATTAATTTCTTTATACAAGGTACCACTGTACATCTTTTTTGTGTGCCCTTGTTTCCAGTTTATAGTAACCCTATGAGTAACTGACCTCCTGTCATTAACTATTTTGTTCCAATCTTGTAATCTAAACAACGTGGCTTTCTTTATTGATTCAATCTGCCTTGTCTTCATTCTTTCTCTTTTCCTGTTTCCTCCAGCCTTTCCTAGCTTCATTCTCTTTTTCAGTGAAATGTAGCTTCTCAAGATCTGCTTGAAATATGAGAGCCTCAGTTTAGTCCTTTTTGCTTCTACAGAGAGTTTAGATTTCATTTGATCAAGCACCAAATTATTTGTCTCTCAGACATTTCATGGCATCCATAAAATTCTCCTCTAATCCCATATTTCAAATGAATCAACCCCTCCCCATCCTATTCAGCTTTCATATTCAGGCTTTTCCTTAGGACCAACTAGTTAGGAGAGGTTTGAAAATGGAATGGCTTGTGTTTTGTTGCTCCTAAATCTGTTTTTCTAATGATTTTGCCTACCATTTTTAATTCTTTTTAAAATATTTGAATAATTTATTATTGTTAGTTTTTAATATTGTGTTATCAGTGATGTATGTAAGCCACTTTCTAAGGAAAAAGTCAGAGTAAAATATTTTAGATAAATTAATAATCAGTGATAGCATAATATAAATCTTGGTCTCTAGTGACACATACTCACACTTAAGGATCCTTTCTGGTACCCTCACAGGGGCCTTTCTGAGTCACGGTCTTCTGACTCTTTGCTGCAGTCTCCATTCCCAATGTATCATTATTGCATTTTGACTGGTCAGGAGATGAAGGGAACAGATTGTGTGGATTTTCTGCCCCAGGTGTCAAAATAATTTGATTGACTTTGGGTACTATATTGCATGACTTGGTAAGGAGGGGTTCGCTTTTTGCTGCTTTGCTTGAGATGCCCAGATGTTGAGTCATGGCAACTGGACTTCTTTTCTTGTGAGATTAAAACATTTCACTACTCATCCAAGTAGCTTCATCAATCTGACAAAGCTCCTTGGATGAGCAGTGGAATGCTTCACTCTCATGAGAAAAGAAGTCCTGTCACCATGACTCAGCTTCCAGATAACCCCACCTGGATGACTGAGAATCTTCACAGACATTTTGCCTGAGGTGGAAAAATGTCTTGGGCCAGCCCTCAATGCAATGTACTGAGTGAAAGAAAGAACAGCTTGTTTTACAGCCATTCAGTTATGTGTAGATCTCAGGCTTTTATGACACATAAAGTATAGGTATAAAGACACATACAAATGATAGCAGTCTTCTTATTAAGAATGTAATGGCCGAATACTATAAAAAAGACAGAAGGCACAGTGGCTATTCATTTTTTAAAGTCAATGACTGAAAGCCAGAGACGACAAACATTGTGTGGGCTGAGCTGGAATGAAATGGCCTTGAGAACAGAAAAAGTTAACAGATATGGTCTGTTAAGTTAGAAGCCTAAGAGTCAAAAATTCAAGGTAAACAACGGCACATTAAAATTATGAATCCATCTAATCTCTTCAGTCTCTCACTCTCTTCTTTTTTTATTAGCAGGGTATCAGACAAAAATAATAATTACAGGAGCTCATAAAAATTAAAGCATTTCTATACAGGGCATAGCTAAACTTAGAAGATAACAGTTAATTTACTGTGATGTCTTTCCTTAACAACTTTTTGAGAAGGGATGATTTAAGTCCAAGGAAGCTGAGTGAGTCATCTGTATAGTTGGGCCAGTAGCAGAGCTAAGTTTAGAATCTGCAAGAACATCTGAGTGTTAGACTTTAAGGGTTTACTATTATGCTTCTTTTCTCTATGTCTCTGATTCTCCTTGTACAGTTCTCAGTTTATGGAGGAATAGGAAACGAGACCTTTATTGAAGTCCATAAGGCCAGCACCTCCACTTTAACCCAATAATGCTGTCATAATTAGAGATGGGCACGAAACAAACAATTTTTTGTTTCTGTTTTTGTTTTTTCGTTTTGTTTCGTAATGAAACGACAAACGAATTTTGTCTCTAAAATGAAACGAAATGAACAGAAACACCGGAAATTTTGTCGTGCGTTTCATTTCCGTTACTGCAATATGAGTGAATTGCTTAAAATCCTAAAAAAATCACAAAAATTGAAATTAATGGTAACGAAATGGTAACAAAACGAACGAAAATGAATTTTTTGCAAAAATTCATGAAAAACGGAAATGAACCAAAATGGACCCTCCAAACGACAAACAAAATGCCATTTTTTGATTCGTGCCCATCTCTAGTCATAATCATTTCATGAACAAAAGCTTCACAAACATATCTGTGCCTTAGAGTCCTCTGCCATGAATGAATTTAATTATCAATAAGGCTCCAGAAGAATGTATCCAGACAAGTTTTGGAACACATACAGAACATATCCTTTCAAGGGGCAGTTTGTGGATTCTGAAGCTATGTTCACAACCAATATTCAAGCTAGCCCAGAGTCAATGACAAAGAAGATGAACTCAGAAACATCACAATGTGAGATGACAGTAAGTGGCAGTGAGTCTATTAAAAAAAAATCTTACATTGTGGTGTGAAGAAAAAGCTCCTATGAAGAAGAACAGAGTATCATTGTCCCCCCACTCGAAATGACCAGGCGAGACCGTCTTTTGGGGTTAACTGGGCCACACTTTATTAAGACAACATCAACAAACAACAACAACAGGAGGGGCCAGGCATCAGCAACTTGGTTGGAACCCCGGGGTCTCCCAGGACCCCTCCAACCGGGCAGCATCGGGCGAGCCATAAACTCCCAGGTGGTGCGGTCATCCGACGGCACCCACCAGGCCAGTTAAATTTGGTTTAACCCTCCCTGCCTTTGATGGCACCAATCTGGGTAATTACCTGGGCAGGGAGGCCTTTGCTTGCCCCTACCCCAGCACCGAGACCTCCTGGCCCGCAGTGCTGTGGTTAAGGGGCATTTGGGTCCAGATGTTAATTGCAAGCTCACCGCTGCCCTCAACCAGCTTCAGCCACCATAGTGTGACCAGAGAGAACTTCAGCAAACAGTCTAACTCCGAGGTACCAGTGTGGGATAGGCGAAAAATCCCCGTGCTCAATGGCCAATCTAGAGTGCGGGTCAAAAATTCCTATCCGGCCCCAAAATAGGCGGCCAGTTAAACTCACACTAGTCCTAATGCGGTGGGTGGGTGGGGAATGCCAGAAGGAACTGCTGCTCTGTTGGGGGGAGGAGCCGCCCTTTATAGGGTGCTCCTCCCCCCCATCCGGGACACTCCAGTCCCGTTCTCGCCTGCCGCTCTTGCAGGAGGCAAATCGGCTCCACGGGGCAGACTCGCTGCCCGCGGAGCCAGCATTTGCTTATAAAATATAAGCACACACACACACACACAAAGAACCAGTCCCAGCAATAAGGCAAGATGCACAAAAGCATTCAAAGAATGATGATGCCAGTACAGATCCTTTCAACTCCAGAGTTGGGAGAAATCTCATTTGGTTTGTAAAGCTCTGTTCTGTGACTCCAAGGGTCCTGGGCAATGATGCCATCTTCTGTGACCAGGAGCCTCTTGTGGGTCCACTGTTGTTATCTGCTGGTTAACATTCTCAGAGTCAGGTGTCTGCTACATCAGGTACACTGCCAAGGGAACAGGTACATCTCTGCCTCAGCAGTATGGTAACGAGGTGTTACACCCTGTGTGAGGACTCAGGGAATTCACATGATTTCTTGAGGCTTCCTGTGGGGAGACAAAACTCCCAGTAGAAGAACAAATTTGATTGTTGTCTGTAAGGTGGCATCAAAACAGAGTCAGGGGACCACATTCCTCATATGTCTTGCACTTACTCCTGTAATCCCCTCCTCTTATTTATTTATTTATTTATTTATTTATTTATTTATTTATTTATTTA
>JAHTLZ010000204.1:51161130-51179509 GCA_023846285.1 Phrynocephalus versicolor
CTATCTATCTATCTATCTATCTATCTATCTATCTATCTATCTATCTATCTATCTATCTATCTATCTATCTATCTATCTATCTATCTATCTATCTATCTATCAAGAAGATAGAGGTGAGTGTTGGACGCAGGTTCATTATATTTATACATGTTAATATACTGGATCCATTTAGCTTTTAGTGATGTGAGGAGTGTGCTAGCCCTGCTACTCCTCTGCTGTTGCTTTCCTAATGCTAAAGCAACAATTTTTGGTGGAGGAAAAAACCCACACCACAGCTGAAATTATGGATCCTGTATATGAACCACAATGTAGGGAAAATGAGGTTCTGGCTTGCCCATAGCATTCTGGGGTTATAGCAAGGTTTCCTCTTCAGACAATTGCTGTCACGTGAGAAAAGCAGTGATGGAATGGGTGGTGCTAGCAAGTGTGTAGAATATATACATTCTAATGAGCAGTTTCTCTTTGTTCTGTTCAGAATCCTCACAATTGCCAGTAATTAGAAGAACCCTCAAAACTAACTTGTGGCCTGAAAGTGGGAGGGAATTTGGCAGTTCAACAAATAGCAAGGGGCTAGATTTGGCAGTGGAGTGCGAAAAGGGGCCATTTACTACCAAAATTTTGCCTCTCCCACAGCTGGGGGGGGGGGATGGAGAAGGCAAACCTATTAAGAGTGATGGCAAGAAGTAAAGAATACTATGAGGTTCATTGTTCAGCCCCCTCCTTCCCCAAGGAGATTTAATGGGCTTTTAAGGAGAACCCTTGCAAGGCCTAGTTAAACATTATAAACAGTAGCAAAAGCCATATTTAATTCAGGGCATAGGCTATATAGCAAGATTGTTTTGTTTTGCTTTCCTGAAATTGCTAAGCATTAGGTAATGTCAATAATGTATGTTAATATATATATATGAGCCAGACATGGGCAGGGGAGAGGGTGGAAATAAAGCATGCCCATCACTCCTTAAAGCAAGCTTTCTTTCTCAGACATAAATTTCATGCTAATTGAGGTTTCGAGCCACTCAACTGAAGCCAAGGTCTCAAAGTGGCTGGTGAAGTCAATCATTATCAAGCTTGTTAGTATGGCAGCCCTCTGGGTATTGTTTAACTGGAATCAAAACACAAATGTACAAAACCCCAGCAGTGTTTGCCTCCTGGAGCATAAATCTAGCCTGCATTCTGTTGTCTGGCATTTGATGGCAGCCAACCAAACAGCAGAGAATATGTTCAGAAGGTTCTGTGGAAGCAAGAGGTGAAAAATGACAAAATGTGAAAAATGGTTCCATTTAAAGGAAAATCCACATACAGATGTGAACAGCATTGGCAAATGGAATCAATGAGTGTGTCCCAGCGAAGTATTCCTTACTTAAAACGAATACTTCATTTGCCCGGGGAAAACCCCAAAAAGTGCCCCAACCCAACCCTCCCAAGTATAATATAAAATTTAATTAAATAAGACAGTGGTGGGTGGCACTGCCAATGGCTGCTTAGACAGAGATAGTCCAGTGACCTGACCAGTCTCTCTCTCTATACGCACACACACAGAGAAAAAATGTCTCTCTTACATACTCAAGTTCTCAACAACACACACTTACACAGCTTTGTTGCAATCACAGCAGCAGAAGAAAAAAAAAAGCCAGTCAGTCACCCAAGCCAAGAGCTAACTATAAACTAAATCTCCCACGGCCAGAGACATCTCTCCTCCTGTGTAACTCCCAGATGACTCCCAGAACTGAAAGTACTTGCCTCTTTATATACCCTGCTGCCATGAGATGACAGCAAGCAAAAACCACTCCCCCGTTCCCAAGCCACACCCAACCCCCTATATATTCCTATGGGTACCCTGTTTGATGTTGAATAACTTGCCCCCCATACCCCAAACTTCTCTAAATTTGGGGTGCTTCAAGGGGAGACCTTGAGGAAGGTCCATAGCAATTTTCATACTGCTAGGTGCCTGGGATCAGTATTTGCAAGTACTTTTAAATTACAAAAGTTCTTCTACTGGGGGCACCCTGTTTGGAGTTGAATAACTTGGCCCCCATAAACCAAACCTCTCCAAATATGGGGTGCTTAAAGGGGACAGCTTGAGGAAGGTCCACAGCAATTTTCATGCTGCTAGCTGCCCGGGAACGGTTTTTCCAAGCACAGATAATGACACTTAGAAATGTTTTTTTTTCCTAGGGGGCACCCACTTTGAAGTTTAATAACAATATCCAAGGGTTCATCACACCAAATTTGGTGTCTCTAGGGTCTCAGGGGGGCGAGTTATAGAGAAACAAATCAGTTTGTTTCAATGTAAAAATGCCAATTTGTTTTGTAAATAACGACACTGCATGTCTTAGTTTTGTTTTGTTTTGTTAGCTAACAAAACGATGGAACAGCATGTCATTTTTCGTTTGGTGCCCATCCCCTAGTTGCAAACATAAAGAGATACTGTGAAGGTGGATGGTCATGATGAGCTCAAACCAACAAAGGATAGGGATAAAGAGATTTCTTATAATATCTTTCTTTTAGCACAAAACATTGCCACCCAAACCCTTTTTTATCCCCCACCCCCAAATTAGGTTATTTTAAATAAATAATATTGGAGTACAGTTTCTAGAACAACCCACTCACTGTTAAACATCACAAATAAGTGATGTATTTGCCTAAGGAAGCTTGAACATATTTATTTTTTGAAATATACATAAAAAGAAATATTTTTAGTACTAGCTACTTCATTCATAACTTTAAGCATTCATAACTTTAAGGCTAACAATTATCTTTATTATTCATCAGATCCAGAGCCCGGGGCATATGTATCCTTTGTATGATGAAAGTGCGTTCTTTATATTCCAGTGCACAGGTAATATTCCCAAGGGAGAGAGTTGTTCTGTGTGAATGGTTGGTCATGCAGAAATCTGCCACTCTGGATTTGATCCCAAATGCCCTTCTTCTTACAGCAACTGTTTTCAAATATCCCTTTTATCAGAAAAATGGAGCCATCTTCTCCTTTGTTTTTTTTTTAAAGGAGAAGAGAAACATAAGAATCACATCTTGGTGATATGGCGTGTGTGTCATAATCAGGTTGGCATTCTCCCTATTTTGGACGTTGTGAGCTTTGGGAAATTCTAATTTCTGATTAAGACCAAGATGAATAAAGCCGTGGAACAAAAAATTGAAACAAAAAAGCAAATGGAAACCAAATGTCCAGCTGTGAATGCTCCTGAACCCGTGTTCCTAACTTCATTAACCCCTCTGTTTTCTGTCTTCCATGTGATGGGGTAGGACGGTATAAGTGTGCTGGCACAGCTCTCATACTGTGTCCATCTCTGGTGCCTTCTGTATGTTCAGTAGCTAAGGGGCTGGAAGTGCTTTGAGCAGCTGGAATATCCCTGTGCAATATGGAACCAAAAACAGGGTTCTACATTCTGTTGGGGGACTACAAAGGTAGAGGAGGCTATCCATAGCAGAAGTTCACTTTCCCCATGTGCAGAGGATCATGAAAAAGCACACCATGATGAGCTAGAGAGGAAAGGCATAGTACACTCTCCCCCTCCTATTCTCACCCTTGTCATATCAGGGGTATGACACCTAAAAAAGGATTTCCCCCCTTCTCTCGTTTTTCTCCATCTTCCTGTCTTCTACCCTCTCAGCCCTGTTTAAGAGTCTCAAACCTGGTTCTCTGGCAGAACTGATATCTTGGGAGGGTTTTAATGCTTTTGCTAGGTATTTTGTATATTTTCCAAAGTTAATTTGTGTACTGAAAAACTTTTTATAGACACAGGTGTTATGTAATGACTACAACTCCTCTCACAGAGTTTGTAATGACACATGATTCTGTAAGGTAATATCAGGTCCAGATTATTTTGAAGAAGATGTTTTGTTAATAAGCTTGCAGGCAGCTTTCATCTGGTTACACCTGTGCATGTTGGTCCCTGTCATGTTATACCATTGTTACCTCCTTCCCAATATTATAAACATCTGTTCCTGCCATTCTGTTGAATCCCAGAGACCATTATGGCAATGCTGAAGTCATAACACTGTTTTTAAAGCAGAGTATTCTGTAATTCTTGTGCAGGGGAAAAAAATTAAAAACAGATGAAGGGTTTACACAGAGAGTCTACTGCCACTTTTTTCATGAACTCTTTGTAAAACTAGACAAGTATCATATACAGTAAATCAAAGTGAAAACAGAAACAATGAAATATTTAAATGCTGCACCATCTGTGATAAAGCTGCAGGGGATATCACGAAATGGCATGGACTCAAAAGGGAGTGATATGCTACAAATAGCTCTTAGACATACTGTGTTTGTAGGCTGGCATTATTACAGAGCCATCCCATCCTCCATGCGTTTGATAGGGTTGTGGATGAACGAACCCTCCTGTGGTGGTAGAGCACAATGTGACACTGGGGGAAAAAACAAAATTTGTTGGCATGGCAATTTCTTTGTGTTGGCAACGTTCTTGTTAGTGTGTTCCTTGCATTGGTCTGAATCTGCTAGTGGGAAGGGGAAGCAAGATAGGGATCTGGTTTGAACAGGCTGGTGGTGATTTGGATGCAGGGTTTGGATTGTGCTCAATAAGAGTGTTGGCACTGTTGAATGCAGACTTCCAAAGAATAGCAAGGAGAGATAGGGCGGCCTTCTTGAATGAACAGTGCAAAGAAATAGAGGAAAACAACAGAAAACAAAAAACCAGAGATCTATTCAAGAAGATTGGAGATATTAAAGGGGCATTTCGTGCAAAGATGGATATGATAAAGGACAAAAATGGTAGGGACCTAACTGAAGCAGAAGAGATCAAGAAGAGATGGCAAGAATATACAGAAGAATTATATCAGAAAGATCTGGGTGTCCCTGATAACCAAGATAGCGTAGTTGCTGACCTGGAGCCAGACATCCTGGAAACTGAAGTCAAGTGGGCCTTAGAAAGCATTGCAAACAACAAGGACAGTGGAGGTGACGGCATTCCAATTGAACTCTTTAAAATCTTAAAAAACGATGCTGTAAAGGTGCTGCATACGATATGCCAGCAAATTTGGAAAACCCAGCAGTGGCCAGAGGACTGGAAAAGATCGGTCTACATCCCAATCCCAAAGAAAGGAAACACCAAAGAATGCTCCAACTATCGCACAATTGCACTCATTTCACGCGCTAGCAAGGTTATGCTCAAAATTCTACAAGGCAGGCTTCAGCAGTATGTGGAAAGAGAACTTCCAGAAGTACAAGCTGGATTTTGAAGGGGCAGAGGAACTAGAGATCGAATTGCTAACATGCACTGCATTATGGAGAAAGCCAGAGAGTTCCAGAAAAACATCTACTTCTGCTTCATTGACTATGCCAAAGCCTTTGACTGTGTAGACCACAACAAACTATGGCAAGTCCTTAAAGGAATGGGAGTGCCTGACCACCTTATCTGTCTCCTAAGAAATCTATATGTGGGACAAGCAGCAACCGTCAGAACTGGATATGGAACAATTGACTGGTTTAGAATTGGGAAAGGAGTATGACAAGGCTGTATACTGTCACCTTGCCTATTTAACATATGCAGAGTACATCATGAGAAAGGCAGGTCTGGATGAATCATAAGCCGGAATTAAGATTGCTGGAAGAAATATCAACAACCTCAGATACGCAGATGATACTACTCTGATAGCAGAGAGTGAGGAGGAATTAAAGAACCTCTTAATGAGGCTGAAAGAGGAGAGTGAAAAAAAATGGGCTGAAGCTCAATATAAAAAAAACTAAGATCATGGCCACCGGTCCCATCACCTCCTGGCAAATAGAAGGGGAAGAAATGGAGGCAATGACAGTTTATTTTCTTGGGCTCCTTGATCACTGCAGATGGCGACTGCAGCAACGAAATAAAAAGATGCCTGCTTCTTGGGAGGAAAGCAATGGCAATCCTAGGCAGCATCTTAAAGAGCAGAGACATCACTTTGCCAACTAAGGTCAGGATAGTCAAAGCTATGGTTTTTCCAGTAGTGATGTATGGAAGTGAGAGCTGGACTATAAAGAAGGCTGATTGCCGCAGAATTGATGCTTTTGAGCTGTGGTGCTGGAGGAGAGTCTTGAGAGTCCCCTGGACTGCAAAGAGATCAAACCTATCCATCCTGAAAGAAATCAACCCCGAATGTTCACTGGAAGGACAGATTTTGAAGCTGAGGCTCCAGTACTTTGACCACCTCATGAGGAGAGAGGACTCCTTGGAAAAGTCCCTGATGCTGGGAAAACTCGAAGGCAAAAGGAAAAGAGGACGACAGAGAATGAGATGGTTGGATGGTGTCATTGATGCAACCAAAATGAATTTGACAAAACTCCGGGAGGCAGTGGAGGATAGGAAGGCCTGGCAAGCTCTGGTCTATGGGGTCACAAAGAGTCGGACATGACTGAACGACTGAACAACAACAACAACAATAAGAGTGTTAGATCCAGAGACGTAATGGCAACAAGTACAGGCACTCATCATGTCAGTACGCAAAGGTATACAACCCTGAGGGAAGTCCAAAAATGCAGTTGGCTTTGTTAATACATATCATCAAACCAGTTCTTGCAAATTTCATTTGCAGCAAAGTCTTTTGCAAATCAAGCCACTCTGAATTGCAAGTGAAAACTAAACCAATGTAAAATAATTTGCATAGCAACCCAGATTGCTCACAACAGTATATCTCAGGAAGGAATCCCATCCAATGGCCCTTCTCAGCTTTTGTGAGCATTGAAACTAAATTCAGAGGGACCAGGTAGGCCTCAGGGCAATGCCAAATTACACAACTGTCTCTGTGAATGGAAGAGAAATAATGCTGCACTCTTACAAGCCCCAGATTTACTTAGACCACTGGTTTTGCTTACAATAGGCATGATAATGAAGAAAGAGCATTTAGGAACTGCTTCATTCCCTTGGTCCCTGTACAACACTGCAACAAGAGACAGGATTCTGATATACTCTGTAGCAGAACGGTAAACAGTGCAGGACAACTGGGACTAAAACTCAGGGTGTCAAATTTAGAGGGCTCAGCCATCGTGATGGCTTTGTCCTCCACTGATTCCCCTCAGTAGTGATACTCTAGAGTTTGGTGGCCATTCAGCCCAAGCTCAACCATTCTTGCTTCATTCCTGGTCTCTTCTGCTTCAATGACATCACAAAGGCTTACTCTCAGGTTTGATTCTTGAATCTCAGGGAAAGGGAAGCTGCCAACCTGGCATCCTTAACTATCATTTGATATAATATATTGTTGTTATTTTTATTATTCCTAAATATAATTTTCTAGGCTTTGGCAAGTAGGTATTTGTAACTGTGGAATTAATAGTTTCATAACCTTTGTTTACATGATAATATTTCATCATTTGCTCCAGTGTCAGCCCTAATACTTCTCATTGCCTTGAGTGGGTCTTTGAAATTCTACCTAAAATTCTGCTCTCAGAATAAACGCTGGTTTTCTTTTTCTTTTAAGTATTGGAGAATTTTTATCTTTTGCATATTCCTAGGATTTTCAAGTTCTGTTGCACTGCATTCAAAAATCCTAGGTGTATCCTTGTCTTTATTCTTTCTCACTCTTTCTCTTACTGCTCCTTCCTGTTTGATCAATACATCCTCATCCCCCCACCCAACAATGCATACAAAGTGAGTTTTAATCATCTGTGCAGAGCAATAGAAGTTGATAGATTTTCCAGGCTTAAACTCTATGGTTTCCCGTATACCCATTACCAAAATGTCTAAACCACTTGAATCTCTCTCTCTCTCTCTCTCTCTCTCTCTCTTCTCTCTCTCTCTCTCTCTCTCTCTCTCTCTCTCTCTCTCTCTCTCTTCAAATATCCTTCTGCCAGCTATGGAAGGATGTAGGTTTGTACCCACAGATGGTGTAAACTGGCATGGTGCCACTAACTTCAATGATTTGCATAAGGTGACCTCATTCATTATTACAACTTGTCACAGGCAAGTCTCAGAAGGTTAGACGTTTGTGTGGCAGACTGGTGTGTGACTGAACTTTGTTGTGGATTACATTGGTACCATATGCTGCTCACTGATACAAAATTGGCTTTGAAGTGCTCTTGTTGAAATGGACAGAAAGCAAGTCTATTATTCTTTCTCTGGTAGGAAGATACCCAGCTTGAGAAGAAAGACATGAAGTCCACAAATCATAGCATTTCTGGGTCAAATTATCTCTTATGGGGGATTTATTGTTTGATTTCCATTTCTGTCTCACCTCATTAGTGCTGCCATGCTCAGGACACTTTACAATATGCAATAAAAACATAGCAAGACTATAATGAATGCAACAATACAACAAAATACAGTCTGTTGAAACTACTTTTAAATATAAATACACAAATTCAAACTCATTTGAACATCCCAGGACAATGTTTACACTAGCAAAATGCAGCTTTATATAATTTGGCATTAATTAGCTTCCTTAAACCAGAGAGCAATGGCATAGAGAGTGCCTAGTAAACCTCTGTATGACGCTTCTTCAAGAAGGAGTAGGCCCACAGCTGAGATAGCTTAGTTCTTTGTGTTGCCTTTTTTTGGCCTCCTTAGGTGTCATGATTTTCATCCTCAAGGACGGTGAGGAGCATTTGAGATGGGTAGCTCTTTTTAGGAGAACGGCATTCTGTCAAATACTGAGGCACTAAGTCATTAAGGGCTTTATAGGTTATGAGCAGCACAGAAACTTACAGGGAACCAATAAAAGTGTTCCAAGACTGGAAATATGTGTACATATCTGCTGGTAATCAGAATGACTACCACGTTTTTGTCTGGCTGATGTTTCTGTACTGGCTTCAAGGACAGCCGTAGATAGTAGACATGGGCACGACCAGAAAAAATGACGTTTCGAGTTTTCGTTTGTCAGAACGGGTCCGTTTCGGGTCGTTTCCGTTTGTCGCAAAATTTTTCAAAAATTTGTTGTTTCGTCGTTTCGTTTGTCGTTTGCCGTTTCCACCGTGATTTAGCGCGATTTGACCTCCCAATGTAATATATTTTTAAAATAAATCCACACCTCCTTCCAGTCGAACCTCCCCCTTTACCCAATATCAGAAAAAAAAAATCCTCACAAACTGCCAGAGGAAAAAAAAGAACAAACTGCTATTCCCTTCAGTCGACAAAGCTGCAGAGAATCAAAGAAATTATTTTCTAAATTCAATTCCCTCCCTGCCTGTCTAACTTAAATCTAAAGCCTCCAGCCTCCCTCCAATCAGCCAGCAGCAGCCAGCCACACAGCCCTCCACCCTCCACATCCAAGACCCGACTGCGACTTCTGAAGGTGCCTCGGCTTTTTATGCCCTCTGGCACATCCAGAAGTGTCAGTCAAAACCTGGCCATCCCATTGGTGGAATGGTTCAAAAAAATTGCATGGCCCCATCCCATGCCCAGCCCAAATAAAATAAAATAAAATCAATGTGACGTTTTATTGCTATAAAAATCCCACTGCTGCTACTATTAAAAATCAGGCATTTAAAATAAATAAATTTCACATGTTTCTGTGGTGATTTGGTGTGTTTTTGACCACGATTTCTAAAGAAAAATTGTGGTTGCCATTTTGGATCCCCCCTCGCATGGCATGCGAGACAGACGACGAGGATGACCCCCCCATCCTGGTGCAAGCAGCCCAGGACAGGAGAGGGGGGGAGGCCGGGGACCCTCCCCAGAAACCACCCCCCTGGTAGGTGTCCTCAGGCAGGCATATTTTCGCCTGCTTTTTTTGGACGGGAGTCGGGTTTTTTGTTTTTTTGTTTGTTTGTTTGTTTACTTTTTAAAACTTTTTTCTGTGCTGCTTGGCATCGCGTGATCACCACAATGCCATTAACGACAATGAAAAACCCGACCCAATTTTTCTTTTTTCGGGTTGGGTTCGAGCTGGAGCGGCTTAATTATTGTTACCGTTTCCGTTATGTAACAGAAACGATAACCGAAAACGGAAACGACAATTTCGCTGCTCCGTGCCCATGTCTACTAGATAGAGATCATTACAGTATTCTGTTTTGGAGCGTACCAACTTATGTATGGACCACTGTTTTTAGGCATTGCTTGTTCAGGAAAGCTGCAGCTGAGCAATCAGCCAAAGTTGATAAAAAGCACTTTTGGCCATAGCAGATATTTGTTTCTGCATAGAGTACCTCCCCGGAGCAGAGAACCTGATTCTTCAGAGAGAGTGTTTCCTCATTGAGTCCAGGTAACTATCCCTCTAACGTGTCCAATGATTCTTTCAGCAGTAGGATCTCTGTCTTATCTGGATTCAGTTTCAGCTTGTTGGCCCTCATCTACTTCATTATTGACAACAGGTAGTGCTCAAGGACCAGCAAAGTGTCAACTGCAGATGGAAAAAAAGGAAAGAAAGGTGTGTGCTATCCTTGTACTGATAACAATGAACTTTATATTTCCTTATGGCTTTCCCCAGAAATTTCATATCGTTTTTAAAAAGCATTGGAAAAATTGCTGATCACTGCAGGACCCCAAGAGTGGACAATGCCTCCCCAAGCTGTACTATCTGGGATGGGCCCTCATGGAAGGTCTGAAGCCACCAAACAATGGAGCTCCTCAAATCCCAACCTTAATAGCCATCCCACTATCAACAGTATGAAAGGCCACAGAAAGATTCAGGAGGACCAGCAGAGTTAAACCTCCCCTATCTGCCTCCTTCAGCACACTGTCTTCTACGGTGACCAAAGCCATTTCAATCTCATGGTGTGGCCAGAACACAGACTGAAATGGATCTAGGCCAGTGGTGGTGAACCTTTGGCACTCCAGATGTTTTGGACTACAACTCCCAGAATTCAAAGCCTGCGTTGCCAATGACAAAGGACTGTGAGAGTTGTGGTCCAAAACATATGGAGTGCTGAAGGTTCACCACCACTAATATAGGCTATGAGCTTCCTGCAAGAATGCCTCTGGATGGTTAGCCACCACCCTCTCAATCAACTTACCTGGAAGTGCACTCCTTTTGTGTAAATTATCTTGTGTAGAATGCTCACAAGGAGAAGGTCAGTTTAATTTAATGGTTGGTTTATACCCCCTGTTGAAATTACAGAATTTGTGTTCAAACAGTCAGATTTGTAAGTTTGCTCGTGGATAAATGACAATGATCTGGGCAATGGCAGTTTGTCCAGTAAGAAGCCAATAAACAACAACAACAAAACGTAAATAAGTAGCTGCAACTAGTTTGTGCTGTAGGCTGGGGACATCGGGTAAGACAGAAATAGCACTTAGTGGTGAGCTTGCCATATAGGTGGCATTTGCAGGTGCTTATACATGTACAGCATGTGTGACAGTACATTCAGGCATCATTTGTTGTGCTCCAGTTTTGTAAACCTGCCTTGTCTATAACATAGATCAGCAAAAAATACCTTGGAAAGCTGAGTATTAAAACTGTTTTCTACCTTTCTACGGAAGCAAGCATGGGTATTATGTCCTACAGTAGCCTTTCTAAAAAGAACACTTCCTTCCAAACACCAAAAGGCACAAAAACGTAAGTATAAAAGTCAGACCAGCAGCCACACTAAAGTAGAAACTGAAGCGGCCCTGCCAGAAGAGATACTCTACCTTTCTTCTTGGCTCTCCCTTAAATATGTGAATATCCATGGCATGGCAATATCAAGTCACAACCAGGATCTGAATGGCCAGGTGTCCACAAGCAGGCAGCAATCCACTGGAGAGTCTGTGAGGAAGGGATCAGGATGGAATGATCTGCTGGCAAACATGCTGGAAAATTGGAACCTTGCAAAATAGTGAGCATTAGACATGGGCACGACTTAGCGAAATTCCCGTTTCCGTTTCCGTTCCTCGTTTCCATTACGTAACAGAACGAAGAACGACAATTACTCCGCCAGAACTCGAACTCGAACCGACTAAAGAAAAATTGGGTCTGATTTGTTGTGTTGTCGTTCCTGGCATCGCGGCGATCACGCAATGCCAAGCGGCACAGAAATTAAGTTTTTAAAAGTAAAAAAACCCCGATTCCCGGCCAAAAAAGCAGGCGAAAATATGCCTGCCTGTCTGAGAGTGCACCTACCAGAGGGGTGGTTTCTGGGGTGGGTGGGTCCCCGGCCTTCCCCCCTCCTGTCCTGGGCTGCTCTGGTGGGGGGCATCCTCGTCGTCTGCAGTTGACGGGATGTGTCAGTCGGGCATAAAAAGCCCACTAACCCTAGCCCAACCCTAACCCTAACCCATACGCGAGTAAACTGTCCTTTAGTAGGTCAGAGAGGCACCCAGAGGTGCACCCCACTAACTCACCGTAACCTTACCTGTTACCCTAAGCCTAGCCCTTGCGCTAACCCTAATCCTAAGCCAGATCTGTGTACTCGCATTGCACTACACGCAAGTACACTTCCCTTCTTAGTGAGGCACAGGGCGCCCAGACAGAGTGAGGGAGCCTTCCCCACTATGTTCACTCTGACTGCACAGTGCACAGCGCAGAAGCGCCGCACTATAGCAGTGGGCCTGTGACTCACAGAGGCACCCAAAAAAGAGAGGTGCCTCTGCCACTGCAACTCGGTATGCATATCCAATTGGCTATGTATTCCATTTTGTAGAGGGGCAGAGGAGGCACCCACCCCAGAGAGGTGCCTCCAGGAGCCTGCTTTCCCTTCATAGCGGGCCAGAGGAGGCACCCACCCCAGAGAGGTGCCTCGAGGAGCCCGCTACCCCCCAAACCAGTACTAACAACAGACTAAAAAAACGACAAACGAAACGACAAATTTTTGAAAAATTTTGCGACAAACGGAAACAAGCCGAAACAGGCCGGCTCCAACACACGACTACTCGAAAAAAAAATTTTCCTGGTCGTGCCCGTCTCTAGTGAGCATCCATAAGAGGGGGCATAAGTTCCTGTAATTGACAATTTGACATTCAGTTGCTTCACAAAGCTTTTCCCATCATTATTATCCCCGGCCTTCCCCCCCTCCTGTCCTGGGCTGCTCTGGTGGGGGGCATCCTCGTCGTCTGGAGTCGCAATAAGCCGGACTCGCCGCCGGCCGCCGCGATTCAAGCGGCACAGAAAAAAAGTTTAAAAAACCCCGATTCCCGGCCAAAAAAGCAGGTGAAAATATGCCTGCCTGTCTGAGAGTGCACCTACTAGAGGGGTGGTTTCCGGGGGGGGGGGGTCCCCGGCCTTCCCCCTCCTGTCCTGAGCTGCTCTGGTGGGGGCTGGGGGGCATTCTCGTCATCTCACCAACTCGCCATGCCATGCGGTGCGGGCGGGAGATCCAAAATGGGGCAGCGACCGCAATTTTTTTTTGAAATCGTGGTCCAAAAACACACCAAAGCACCACAGAAACATGCGAAAATTGCTATTTTAAAACTGCCAGAATTTTTACAGTAGCAGTGGGTTTTTCTTGCAACAAAATGTCTCCTCTGTCCTCCTCTCCATTTATTTTATTTTATTTTATTTTATTTTTATTTTTTACACCTGCGCAATGATGGGCTGGCCATGGGAGTGACCATACAAATTTTTGGAGCCATTCCACCAATTGCATGGCCACTTGGGCAGGTTTTGACTGAGAGACTTCTGGGATGTGCCAGTCGGGCATAAAAAGCCCACTAACCCTAGCCCAACCCTAACCCTAACCCTAAGCCTAACCCATACGCCAGTACACTGTCCTTTAGTGGGTCAGAGAGGCACCCAGAAGTGCACCCCACTAACTCACCGTAACCTTACCTGTTACCCTAAGCCTAGCCCTTGCGCTAACCCTAACCCTAAGCCAGATCTGTGTACTCGCATTGCACTACACGCAAGTACACTTCCCTTCTTAGTGAGGCACAGGGCGCCCAGACAGAGTGAGGGAGCCTTCCCCACTACGTTCACTCTGACTGCACAGTGCACAGCGCAGAAGCGCCGCACTATAGCAGTGGGCCTGTGACTCACAGAGGCACCCAAAAAAGAAAGGTGCCTCTGCCACTGCAACTCGGTATGCATATCCAATTGGCTATGTATGCCATTTTGTAGCGGGCCAGAGGAGGCACCCACCCCAGAGAGGTGCCTCCAGGAGCCCGCTACCCCCCTAAACCAGTACTAACGACAGACGAAAAAACGACAAATGAAACAACAAATTTTTGAAAAATTTCGCGACAAACGGAAACGAGCCGAAACGGGCCGGCTCCGACACACGACAACTCAAAAAAATTTTTTCCCTGGTCGTGCCCATCTCTAGTGAGCATCCATAAGAGGGGGCATAATTTCCTGTGATTGACAATTTGACATTCAGTTGCTTCACAAAGCTTTTCCCATCATTATTATTTGGCCAGCTGTTGCTTGTTTATAGTCTCATGCTTTTTGTTTTGCCTCTCTTCTTTCCCTGACCATCCTGTAAAGACATTTTTATCCCTTTCCTTCTGCTTGTTAACTACAAGGTGACAATTAGAGGTAAACATAACTTTTTTCTTCTTAAGGTGCATCTGAAGTGATTGTTTCACTTTCAAAAGGGTAGTCTGTATGTCCCATTGGAGGGAGAGATGGGGCTAATCTAATGTGGGCTTACCAATTTCCTAATAATATAAATCCATTCAGCCAAAACCCATAATAATATATACATAGGAAGGGACTCTGAGGGGATTGCCAGTGCCGAGAAGCAGCAGCTGCACAGTTGCTTTGTCTGGAAGTTGAGTCATGGCTACTGGACTTCTGTTTCTTGAGAGATAGAAACGTTTCACTGCTCATCCAAACAGCTATATCAGTCTGAATACAGCTAGTTCAAGTCCTCCATCTTATTGTCAGCTTTGACCTCTTGTCACCCTGGTCTGAAATAAGCTCATAAGATGAACAATGGCCTGAATAGGCTCGTTAGGGAGACTATAGTATCCATAGCTTTAAGGTGAACAATGGCTTAAAGTGCTGAAACCTATAAAGTATGGGTTGTTAGCTATGGCTTTGGTGGTGAAAGCTTTTTGATTTGTCTAGGTACTGTTGAAAGCACACCCTGATAAGTAGCAGATAGACTATGCCTGAAGCCACCACCTCTGTTGAGGGAGAGGGTTTCAATGCTCACATGAATGGCCCCTTACTCCTCTCTCAAGCCACCTATCTTCTCTGTCTAATATGTGTACATCCTCATCTTTGAATGAGTGCCCTTTGTCCTTCAAATGGAGCTTCATGTTAGTGTTTCATTGAGCTTCAGTGAAGGTGCCTGTAATGGTTAGGTGATTTGAGTTTGTTCTGAACTGTAACAACAAGGAAAAGTTCAAAGCCAATCATTGCTGTGAGAAGGTATAAAAACTAGAGATGGGCACAAGACAGAAAAATAGCATTTCGTTTTTCATTTTGTGCCCATCTCTAACAAAAACATAAGAAAGAGAGGGAGAAGGGAAAGTTAGGGATAGAGTTAAAAGTTAAGAGTTTAACAAAAAAGCACATAGTATTTGAGATCTGAACACTCAAACTTAATATGCTGTAACCTTAAAGCAAAGTGCCGAAGATTTCATGTTTTGTTCCTGAATAAAACATTTGTTATATCTCAATACACATTGAATTGACAAGGAATATGCTTTTTTAAGGCTTAAAAACTTTCTGGGTAGGAGTGATCTTAGATTAAACGGAAGCATCTAAATATTATTTTGAACCCTCACTTGTCCCACTTGTCCCACCTAATGCCTCAACAACGAAAGAGATTGAGGCACATGGGAGAGCGCCACAGTGCCACTGATGGAATCTGGCACATCTTTCCATGAGCTTATTGAGCCAGTTTTGATTCAGCAAATTATGTGTTAATGTTTGACAAAGTTTTGCCATCACTGTAACCTCTGAGTCATTTCATATCTAGGATTTGTTTGCTCTTCAAATACCATAGCTAAAGTATGTCCTATTTACGTTTTGTTTATCTTCCATGGAACAGGAACATTTTGATCCTACATACAAGTATTTGGAATGGCTGCATATACACAGCCAACACAGTAAACACATTGACAGTAAAGTCATTACAGCTGTTGATTCAGTTTGGATTGCTGGATTCAATTCAGATTATGAGGCAAAATCCAGTTATGGTTAAACATCACTTCTTCAGTGGGATTATACGCTTGACCCCTAGTGCCTCAGTGGATTTATTAACAACTTTCAAGGAGATTTCTAGCAAAACCTGCTGGCAGTAAAATTTATTTAGGACTTAGATGTGAGGAGATCAAAATGAAGTTAGACGATGGTATTATTTTTAGTCCTATTTTTAAAAAGTTTTGGAACATGCAAGAAGAGAAGAAACTTACCTCCTGCACATGAAACACCATATTGGCTTCCAAGTCAATGACAGGAACAAGTGACCAGCACCTCTTTTCTTGAAGCAATCAGTGATAATTTGAAGCAACAAGGAGTAATCAATACTCAAGAGCAGGCCTTGTTGACCCAACTAATATCTTCGATTTTTCTCATCTTGCTTAGCTTGGATCAATTTTTCAGTACAGAGCTGACAGGCATCACCAACACAAAGGCTCAATGTATCACCAGCCCAACTTGCATGTACACACATTGGCTGAGTTTCAAAAAGTGCACAAGCAGTTCAGACTGGTGGCACTTTTTTGGATGAAAACACCGAGAATGCCCCAATTAGCTAGAGAATTCTGGGACCTGTGACCCCTAAATGAAACAACAAAAGCAATATTCTTTCTTCGGAGAGAAAGATAGCAGAGTGGGGTAGAAATCAATAATAGAGAGAAATAGAAAAATAGAAACAGAAAAAGAAAAGAAAAAGAAATGGTGACCCAGTCCAGCTTTGGTTCGCCTACCTACTGCTTCAGCTCCTTGCTCTGCTAGTCTTCAACCCCCAATGGACTATGTCCAAGGGAATGTGATCCCTGATGCAGAAACAATTGGCCATGCTTGAGCTAAAAGTGTCTTAGACAAACCACACCATAACAAGAGATAAATGCTTCTATACATATTGTACCTTCTACATTGCCCCAAGCAATTCTGATATAGATATACTCCAGGCAGTACACAGATGGTCTCAGGCAGGACTGTGGCTCTCTTGATGTGGTTGGCTGCAACTCCTATCCTTCCTCGGGGTTGCCTAGGCTTGTCAGGACTGATGGATATGGCAGTCCAATAACATTTAGAGGGTCCCATGTTCTCCCTGCTGGATTAGGGCTGGGCAATGCAATGCACATTACTTGGAACTAGACATGGGCACGACTTGGCGAAATTCTCATTTCCGTTTCCGTTCCTCGTTTCTATTACATAACAGAAACGGTAACGACAATTAAACCGTCAGAACTCGAACTCGAACCGATAAAGGAAAAATTGGGTCTGATTTGTCGTGTTCGTTCATGGCATCGCGGCGATCGCGCGATGCCAAGCAGCACAGAAAAAAAGTTTTAAAAATTAAAAAAAAAAAACACCGATTCCCGGCCAAAAAAGCAGGTGAAAATATGCCTGCCTCAGCAAGGGCACCTACCAGAGGGTGGTTTCTGGGGGGGGGTCCCCGGCCTCCCCCCTCTCCTGTCCTGGGCTGCTCTGGTGGGGGGCATCCTCGTCGTCTCGCCGTGCCATGCGGTGCGGGCGGGGGATCCAAAATGGCGACCGCAATATTTTTTTTGAAATCGTGGTCCAAAAACCCACCAAAGCACCACAGAAACAAGCGAAAATTAGGTATTTTAAATGCCTGAATTTTTACAGTAGCAGCAGTGGTTTTTTCTTGCAATAAAACGTCTCAATTGATTTTATTTTTATTTTTATTTTTATTTTTATTTTTTTACACCTGTGCAATGATGGGCTGGTCATGGGATGGGAGTGGACCATGCAAATTTTTGAAGCCATTCCACCAATCGCATGGCCACTTGGGCAGGTTTTGACTGAGACTTCTGGGATGTGCCAGTCGGGCATAAAAAGCCCACTAACCCTAGCCCTAGCCCTAACCCTAACCCGAACCCGAACCCATACGCCAGTACACTGTCCTTCTTAGTGGGTCAGAGGCACCCAGAGGTGCAGCCCACTAACTCACCCTAACCTTACCCGTAACCCTAAGCCTAGCCCTTGCCCTAACCCCAATCCTAAGCCAGATCTGTACTCGCATTTCACTACTACGCAAGTACACTTCTCTTCTTAGTGAGCCAGAGGGCGCCCAGAGGGATTCCTCTCTCACTTTGCTCCCCGGTCCAAGTACACCAGTACGCCAGTATGCTGTCCTTCTTAGTGAGTCAGAGTAGAGGCACCCAGAAGAGAGGTGCCTCTGCCAGTGCCACTTGGTACACATTATGCAATGGCTACACATACCCTTCCTTTTGTAGTGGGACAGAGGAGGCACCCACCCCAGAGAGGTGCCTCCAGGAGCCCGCTAAACGCCTTCCCTTCATAGCGGGCCAGAGGAGGCACCCACCCCAGAGAGGTGCCTCCAGGAACCCGCTTTCCCTTTGTAGCGGGCCAGAGGAGGCACCCACCCCAGAGAGGTGCCTCCAGGAGCCCGCTACCCTCCCCCCTAAACCAGTACTAA
>JAHTLZ010000204.1:51180009-51223393 GCA_023846285.1 Phrynocephalus versicolor
ATGCATTTTGCAATATTGTGTGCAGTTGGCAGAACACCGAGTTTCCATTAGCAGTAATTCAGTTTGCTAACATGAAAATCAAGCTTTGTGTTACTGAAAAAATTGTTCTGATTTTTACTATAATTTTACAAGTGTTTCTGTATCATCTTACCTATTTTCTTTCTACTCCCCTGAACAATATTATATCTTCTGCTCTGTTTGTGCCGCTGATCTTGCCAATTGTTTAATTTTTCTGCTTCAAAACTCTCTCTCTCTCTCTCTCTCTCTCTCTCACACACACACACACACACACACACACACACACAGTACAATGTGAAGATGATGAAAGGGAAAAGCTGCCTGTTGTCAAATGCCACTGAAATCTGTCCCACTTCATCTATTTGTTTCACTAATTTCTGCAAGATTTCATTACAACTACCCTTCTTTGCATGAGAATCACAAAAAAGAAAAAGAAAAAGAACCACAACCTCAGAAAAGCAGTAGCTGACTATGCATTTGATATAATGAGCTTGCCATTCCCTACACATTGCCCCAAGAGTAAGAATTGCTAGGGAATGATTTGATATGAGTAACAGCATCATGCAGAAATATATGTATCATTTTCCTAAGGAATATATTAAGTATTTGCTTAATTACAGATTTCCCCCATGATTGCAAGAAGGCGAGCAAATCTGCAAGTTTTGTCTTTCCAAAACTCCTGGATTTCAAATGTCAAGTTCTTTTCATTCTGTATGAAGAAATGTGTGACTCTGGGTAAGTTCTCATAGAAAATGAATGGGATGGTCCTATTTAGAACCATAATGGGAAATTAGCCATCTGCTTTAATCAATGTCTCTGAAATGTTGTGTGCACACAGTTGCTGACCTATGAGTCAAGCAATGGCAACCTCCTCATCCTGAACTTTCAATGTGAAATGTATCCCTGCTCAGAATGCAAGCCAGCTTCAGAAGGACCCATGAAGACTTGGAGCACCCCGGTGTTGGTTGGGGTTGGCTGAGGGCACACCTTCTGAAGTTCCCCTGAGATCCTTAGCAATGCAATGCTCACTAGGGAGGGGCACATTACTAAAAATGGCATGCTGTTTTGTCGTTTCATAAGCTCACGAAACTTTATGAAATGAAATGAAACAGCAAACAGCGAGTCAAGAAATGAAATGAAACACCATTTTTTTGTTTCGGACATGAAATGATTCATCTTAGCCTCTTGATCCATCTGTCTTGAGAACAGGAGGATTATTTATAAACTGATTGATTTGTTTTCCTTCCCATGCCTCAGCTGTTGAGATAGTTCAGGGCTGTCCAAGTTTGAACAGTCTGTGACCTAAATATCCATGATAAATGTCCCCATGGTTGACCTTAATTGCGCGTACGTGTAGTGCACGTGCACGCAAATTGCAGCAACAGCAGCCAGCTCTCCTCCCCCGTAGCCTCCGGTGCTGGGCTTGATGTGGTGGGGGCGGTGGTGGTGACCAGCGGTGGGGATGGTGGTAGTGGCGAGGGACTGGATTAAGGGACCCTTCTCCTCCACTCGGGCACCTCACCCAGAGGGTGGGGGCAGCAGAGGTATGGCTAACTCCAGCTCTCCTCACCCTATGCCCCCCCCCCCCACGGCCATGGCATTAGGCCTGATCATCCTCCATGGCCCCAGGGGAGAAACGGGGACCAGGCTGAGTGGGGGGAGATCCAGGACAGGGGGATTATGGCAGATCCCTGCCACCCCTTCCAGATGGCAAGGACAGGTATTTGCTGCGGGGATCTGCTGCAGTCCTCCTGCTTCGGATCTCCCCCACCAAGCCTGTTTTTTGCTCCTCCATGAACTCACAGAGGAGGATTGGCCCGGTGTCATGGACACAGGTGGGGGGATGGGTGAGAAAGAGGGGGCAGCCATGCCTCTGCTATCCCCTGTTTCTGGGCAGGGCACCTGAGCAGAGTGGGGTCTCCCGTCCGGCCCCTCACCTGTGCCGTCACCGCAACTGTGAACCTGGTGGGTGGTTTTTGCCCAACGAGGGTGACTTGCCCTCCTCCTCCTCCTCCTCCTCCTCTCTCCTTCCGCCCAGCCTCCTTGGTTCCCTTCCTGGTGCTCTGAAAGGCCAGGTGGGCTACTTCAAATGGCCCCATGGTCGAGATAGCTTATCTTCTATCTTGATCTGCCTGGCGCAGCTGAGCTCTTAACTTCACTGGCTGTTTCTTCAAGTTGATCTAAACTGTTTGTTTCCTAACTTTTTCCTAATTAATTAGGACTATGTAGGGTCATTTTTAAAAATATATATTTTCCTTCCCTCCCTCACCGCACCACCAATCAGCCATTGACCTTATTTCTCCAATCTCTCTGTGCAGCAGCTAGCCATTAGGTTTCTAGCTTGTTTACAGAGGGTTCTTTGTTTAAAAGCACATTGATTGGAAGTTTTGAGGGTCTTTGATTTAGGGCAGTGGGCTCCCTGTTAAATAATAAAAAAGGAAAGCTCCCCATTATATATAGCCTTATAAAGTGTTTTGTTCCATTTTAAAATTCTTTAAAAAAATCAATTATTAATGAAATGAAACAAAATGAAGACTGAAACGAAATGAAATGAAACACTATATTTCTGTTTTGTGCTCATCTCTAATGCTCAGTGATGCTGTGTTGATCTAATGTATGAAACATTGGCAAGATTAAGCTATTTCAGAAAACAAGGTTTTTGCCAGAGAAATCATGGCTACGTAGCTGGCAAAATCAATTTCTGGGTCAAATTTAATGCGGTGGAATTACTTGAGATTCATTTTCAGGGATGATCCTGAATTGAGTAGTTCTAGTGCAAGTCTAGTGGAGTAAACTATGAAATGTTATGGTATGTGTCTAAGTTTTTATATGTGGTGCTAATACTGTGACTAGCTTCCGAGAGCTGACACAATTGTTCTGAAGAAAACATTACTATGTTATCTTGTGTATATGATTTTTCTTTTCCCTTGCAATTTTTTTTATTTAGTGCAGGGAAAAAGAAAGAAAGAGAGAAAGAAAGCCAGGAAATTCTTGCTGTTCCTCAGCCTGTGATCCTGCACTGTGAAGCTCCCCAATGAATTGGAGGTAATACATATTTTTGGATCTGAACTGCCTCCATTTTACTTCACCATTTGATTCTAGAGGTCTAGGCTGAAATCCTGCAAAGGGACATCCCTGCCATGGAGAGTGTGAATGCCTACAATATGATGTGGGCTTTCTTCCTGGGGAAAAAGTGACAGGAATGACTTCCAGATGAGTGAACTTCAATAAATGTATTTTAATACTGAACTTATTTACCATATTAATATAATACTTGTTTATGTCTTTTTCATAAAGTTTCAACTGCTCCATACCCTGTGCATAGAAAATTATGTTAAGTAAGACTGTGAATATTCACAGTCATCCAGGTGAATTAATCTGGAAGTTGAGTCATGGCCATGACTCAACTTCCAGATTACTTTAAGTAAGTGATTACTTATTTATTACAATTATAATTCCAAGGCTCCATTCAGTTGTTTCTTAAAAGTAACTAGGACTAGGGCTTTTTGATTTATTTATTTTTGGATTGTACCTCCTAGAAATTGTATAGGAAATCTTCAAGCCAGAATTCTGGGAGCTGCAACTAAAATACAAATATAAAAACTCCACAGAGTTGTTTTCATTATTCACGTGTAGGCTTCCAAGGACACACACAGAACCACAATAGCTTTAAAGAAGAAGAAAGTGACTGGGTGGGGCAAAGTTGCATTGAAGCTGTGAGAGATTACATAATGGATAAGTTTCAGAGGGATATGCAACACAGAACCTCTCTCTGTGATGCCAGGTAATTTCTTAGTTGAGGACCAGAGCTTAAGTACCTGTATATTTATCGGAGGAATGCTGCTTGTGAGGCAAACATTTTTACGAGGAAGGTTGGTTTCATCCAGCTAAAATTACAGTTAACAATGGCCGCTACCGCACTTCAAACAGCAACCACTTTTTGCTTTGAATCGCCTTTTGCCCTCCTCTGGTCACATGGTCACTGAAGCGATTTAGCATTCCGCACTTGGGCATTTTCTCAAGAACCGGTTTCCCGTCTGCACTTTGCTAAACCACTTTTTGTTCCAATTTAGTCCAACATTTTCCCATTATCTGGTTCAATTTCGGATTTTTTTTTTTTTAGGATAATGTCATGTAGCTAATTTTCTGGTTCTCCCTTTAGATTACTTAAAACGGTACATTGATTTTGATAGCCTACTTCCATGACCGGAAAAAGCAAAATTGTACCCCAAAGAGGAAGCAGAAGGACCGGAGAAGTCGGCGGAAATGATTACACTGCAGGAGGATTTCTTTTTTGGCTTTTCTGATGGCAGCTTGACTTCAATTCCTGGAAAGATCCTAGAACAGATTATTAAGAAATCAGTCTGCAATTATCTAACAAACAATGCTGTCATTACAAAAAGTCAACACGGGTTTCTTAAAAACAAGTCATGCCAGACTAATTTGATCTCTTTCTTTGATAGAATTACAGGCATGGTAGACGAGGGGAATGCTGTGGATATTGCTTATCTGGACTTTAGCAAGGCCTTCGATAAGGTTCCCCATGGTATTCTTGCTAAGAAGTTAGTAGGAAGTGGGATAGATAGTGCTACAGTGAGGTGGATTTGTAACTGGTTGACTGATCGCACGCAAAGGGTGATCATAAATGGTCTCCCATCATCTTGGAGAGACGTGACCAGTGGGGTGCCCCAAGGTTCTGTTCTTGGTCCAGTGCTCTTCAATATCTTTATTAATGACTTGGAGGAAGGAATAGAGAGTATGCTAATTAAATTTGCAGATGATACCAAATTGGGAGGGGTTGCTAATTCCCTAGAGGATCGGATGAAAATCCAAAAGGACCTTGACAGATTAGAAGTCTGGGCCAAAGCTAATGGAATGGATTTCAACAGAGGGAAATGTAGGGTGCTACATCTAGGTAGAAAGAATGAATTGCACAGATATAAGATGGGGGACACTTGGCTAGAGAATAGTACCTGTGAAAGGGATTTGGGGGTCTTGATGGACCACAAATTGAACATGAGCCAGCAGTGTGATAAGGCGGCCAAGAAAGCCAATGCGATTCTTGGTTGCATCAACAGAACCATAGTGTCTAGATCAAGGGAGGTGATAGTGCCACTCTATTCTGCTCTGGTCAGACCCCACCTGGAGTACTGTGTCCAGTTCTGTGCGCCTCAGTTTAAAAAGGATGTTGACAACCTTGAGCGGGTGCAGAGGAGAGCGACTAGGATGGTTGAAGGCCTGGAAGAGATGTCTTATGAAGAACGGCTTAGGGAACTGGGAATGTTTAGCCTATCAAAAAGAAGACTGAGAGGGGATATGATAGCTATGTTTAAATATTTGAAAGGATGTCATATTGAAGAGGGAACAGGTTTGTTCTCCATGGCTTCAGAGACTAGGACTCGGGGCAATGGTTTCAAACTACAGGAAAAGAGATTCCATTTGAACATTCGGAAGAATTTCATGACAGTTAGCGCTGTTCGGCAGTGGAATATGCTGCCACGGAGGGTGGTAGAGTCTCCTTCTTTGACGGTATTTAAGCAGAGGCTGGATGGCCATCTGTCGGAAATATTGTGAAGGGGTTCCTGCTTGGCAGGGGGTTGGACTCGATGGCCCATGAGGTCTCTTCCAACTCTATAATTCTATGATTCTATGATTCTATGATTCTAGGATAAGGCATACAGAGGGGGAAACCCGGAAAAAAAAGGTGCATGTTGTCCGCAGTATGAGCCAAATTGCTTCAAAAAGTGGTCTAGAAATCAGTTTTAAAAAACACCACCCCTGGTGGCTGTCGCAAGAAAAACTGATACAGTAGCTGAAAAGGGGCGTGGCCAAGGGGGCTCTGCGGAAAAAGCGATTGGAAATGCGGTAAGTGATTTTTAAGATGATTTGACTTTCAGCAAAAGGCGATTCAAAACCTAAGTGTGGTAGGGCTCAATGTCTTAAGGTTTTGATTGCATGCCCTTGTTAACTGTAACTATCACTGAGTCTCTGCCATGCCAAAACAAAAAACAAATGGGGCAGATCTCACCAGCTCATAGATCACTGCAGGTTGTTCCAATAAACCATAACTGGAGAAATACTTGTGAGAGGAGAAAGGCTGTTACCTAAAGCACAGCTCTTTCCAACATTGCTGTTGTAACTTTGACATATCCATAAAATATGATGAGAACAGTACCTTCTGATGTTCCAGACCTCCTGTGGGTCTGGACTGGATCTGCAGGTAGCTTCTAGTGTCCAGGAGGATCAATTCCAACTCAAACATGGGACATGTACCCTGCACACACTTCTCTTCATGGGTTTGTTGAGATCAGATGCTGCTTACAGCTTCACGAGGCTTTTCACACCAAGTGCCTGGCAGCAGAAATAATTAATCGTTTGGGTGACTTACAGAGGGCCACCAAATAAGCTAATTGGCACGTCTTGTTCTTCGTTTTTGTATGCTTTTCCTAACTGACAGAAAGAAGAGGATGAGGCAGCCTTGTTTACCTTTGGCTCCTCGTGCTGAAGATACTGCCATAAAGGGGGTTGCTAATAGGCTTCTTGGAGCAATGGTTGCATGAGTGCCAGTGACCTCTACGAATAGCCAGTACAGAGCTGGGATGTAAATGGGAATGGATGCTAATTGGATATTCTAAAGGAAGCAGTGCTGCTAACACCCGTGGCCCTTATCTGGAATTAAAATCTTCTTTGCTTCTAGGACTAAAAACCATATGTCTCACCTGTAAAATAGGTGCATTCATCTACACAATGACATCTATATCAGTTTATATTATCTTTTTTCTAAATCTCTATCTCTATTCAGGTGATGGTTGAATATGTGAAGGCTCATGCGAAGTACCATCATGTACCTGAACTAGACCTGCCTCCAACATCTTAGCATGTGCTGCTTCCTAGCCCCTTTCCCCAGCCTTCTTGCATTATTGGGGTTCCTGACTGAACAGAGGTTTATATGTACATTGAACCAAACCTGCTTTGAATCTCCCTTCAGACTATCATTGTGAAAATATTCAGGGGAGATGGGGAAATGAATCAGTAAAAGTCAACAGTGTGTTCACAGTTGATAGGTTCCTACTAGAGATGGGCACGACTCAAAAAAAAAAAAAAATGGTGTTTCGTTTGTCGTTTGTCGTTTAGGGGGTCCGTTTTGGTTCGTTTTCATTTTTCGTGAATTTTTGCAAAAAAATTCATTTTTGTTTTGTTATGTAACGAAATGAAAAAACAAAAACGAAAATGAAAAATTGCTGTTTCGTTAGCATTCATTACAGTTCAATGTATTTGCTGCAACGAAAACAAAACGCACGACAAAATTTCTGGTGTTTCAGTTCGTTTTGTTCCATTTTGAGACAAAAATTCATTTTTGTTTCGTTACATAACGAAATGAAAAAACGAAAACAAAAACGAAAAATTGCTCGTTTCGTGCCCATCTCTAGTTCCTACTAAGAAGAATGCTGAAACCCCATTTAGGAATTGAGAAGCAGGTGCATTGGAAAGTGTGGGAAGGAAGCAGATGCAGGCCCAATCTTCATATTTGCTGTTTTCAGTAGAGAAAGGGACTTGTTGTAGTGCAAAGACATGAGATAGTTAAAAATCAAAGTTTCTGAATTTCCTTTATGGAGACGATGGTCCATGTGGAACAGGATGTCTGCTCTTTAAATTCTATTTACTGTCCTAGAAGCTATGGCAGGCATGCTTTCAACTAACGGGTGTTTTTGGATGCCTGAACAAGTTTAGGGTTTAATGATTAATAAAACAATTAATTGTTTTGTACTAACTTTCCTGTATCTGGTCTTGTATGTACATGGAGCTACATTAAAATGGCAGTTTCCAGTAAAAGTAGATGCTCATGCAATGTGTAGCCTACATAATTAAATTGTAAACTGCATGAGAGTGCTTTAAATGCTACATAAGCAGAACACTTTGCTTTGCTTTTGCTCATGCATGAACCAGCAATGTAGGAGAGCTTAATGCTATTACTTGGAGAAGTTGGAGTCAAGGGCAACTGAGAAGAGCTTGAAATTCCTAGGAGTAAGTGAGCAGGAATTGGCCCTCTTATAATAAAAAGTGGCCAGATGGGAGCTACTTCATACTAAACTGAAAGATTTCGTAATTCAACCAAGGACTTGAAATAGTTCCTGTCAAATGAAATAGGGCAGAATATTCTTACCCTGTCAAAGCTTCAGTGTCCTTTTCCCACCAGAACCTCTACCACAAACATGGTTCTGTAATGCATCATTGGCCAGCGCAAATTTAATAATGGAACCAGGCTCCCAAGGAACGTTTCTGTTCATTCAGGAAATCACATGCTGGCACAGAACTGGTTCCCTTCCATCCTGTAGCTCACTTTCCCAACAATATATACCCCAGCTAATCAGCTATCCAGGGTGTTTCCCATAACCTGCAGCCCACTTTCTTCTTAAATAGTTGGCCGTGCTTCAGAAGTCAGTGCTAGGCTCCAGCTGTCCATATAATGTTTGTTTCCTAAGAATGCCTCAGTGTGTGATATATTTGAGGACTAGATATCTTATTGGAAATAAAGAGAGTGCTTCAGGCCAGCAGGTTGGTTTGTAGCATGTCAGCTTTCCAGTTCAAGAACAACAGGAATTTTAAAACAGCGGCTTTTTTAAAAGAATGAGAGGCAGGGAGCCTGGATGTATCATATATAACATGTCTTCAAATATGTTTGTGCTTATAAGTACCGAAAGGAGGATTCCAGTAGTAGATATTTCCTCAGCCCACTGAACCAGAACTCTGCTTAGTTTCATATCAGTAGATCGAAAGAAAGAGGTCCCTGGTATTTGGGTCAGGGGATCTACACTGAGTGTAGCAAATAGTATAGAATTTGCTGCCAGGCTACATTGAGCTTTTTTTTAAAAAAAATGGGTAGGCATTCACCAGCAGAACAGAAAAGAGCAGAACAGCACAGAACAAAATAAAGCTGAGAGAAAGAGAGAGAGAGAGAGAGAGAGAGAGAGAATGTCAACATGCTAAGAAATGTATTTTGAGACTTTTTATTCCCCTTAGAAAGGCCCCCAACTAAATCAAAACATTTTGGTTGCATGGAGCATTTTAAGACATTGGCAAGCATAGAATTGGCAGTATTAACTTGAGGAAATTGAATGAATTGAAGCAATTTACATAAGTAGTGATTTATGTAGAATCAATTTGACAACAGATTAAATGACTCTACTATACTTAGCGCTCTCTCATCATGTGTTTCTAACTTCTGTGCCATCAAGTCTCACTGACATATAGTATCCCAATATTGCTTTCAAGGTAAGTGAGATATTTAAGGAGTGGTTTTGCCAGTTCCACTACCCAAGTGAGTTTCTAGAGCTGAGCAGGGATTTGAACCCTGTTCCTCAGAGTCCTATTCTATCAGTCTATTCGCTATTCCACCCCCCCCCCAGGGAATATGTATAGCAACTGAATCTAGGCCTAGATGCTTTGTTTTCTCTTTTTGGATGCAGGGAATTCTTAGACCTGTCAAGCTTCTGTAAAAGAAATGAAGAACAACTGTGTTCAGGTTTGGGAGACGTAGTTTCACACTTGCCCAAATGTCACATACTGTAACTGCACACCTGCTGTGCTTTTCCACAATATGAACAAAGTGTGAATTCATTACAAGCCTCTGCTCTGTCATATCTTCCCACTATCATCATCACAGATGCTGAACAAGTTGGTGTGTTTTACTAAATTTAAATTATTTTCAGCATATCAGTTGCTCTCAGTTCTGGACAGCATAATGTAAAGTACAATGTATCTAAAAGAAAATCCAGCACAGGCGCTTGCAGCCCATCAACAGTATCAGCTTCATCGAAGTGCAATATGAAAGAACAATATGAACGTTTTGATATTTGTATTTGATGTGATTTTTATACGTTCAGTTATGTGTCTTAGGCCACATCTGCTAAGTGCGTTGAACATATGAGAAAAGTTGGCAACAGACAAGAGGAAATAGAGGTAACTACCAAGGATATTGGAATATAAGTAGCCTCGGCTGTTTACACTGGAAGAAAGTCAACTGCTAATTAAAATGTCCAAGGAGATGGATTGAAGATCAAACAAATTAAATATGCCAGATTTGGTTGGTTGTTTGACTTTTCCTGGAGCTTTGTTTGTTTGTTTCAGATTTTTTTCCTAGGAAGAGCAGTCTAGAGCATGGTGGGGCAGGCTGGTGGGCATTTTCTGTTAAGATACATTCTCCATGTTTTTATGTGATTATCTGAGCAGTAGATTAATCATTCGACGAGGGAAGTCTCTCACAAACTGTGTGACATGTTGTCCTTAAGACGGTTCAGAGGAGGATGTTGTATGGAACGCAGGAAAGAACTGTGACTCAGAAAACTGATCACAAAGAGGTAATTTTTTTTAGAAAAATGCTGTTTACCTTTTGAAAAGCACACATCGAGTAACACTGCATTTGTTTGTATATATTTCTTGCTATTTGACGATTTGGAGTGCACAGTCAGGAAAAAAGTAATTCATTGTAAATGACCAGTTATATGCAATTAATTCTTTTCCGAATCAATAATGGTTTAACTCAGGGGTGCCCAAACTTTTTTTTAAGGAGAGCCAGATTTGGTGGCTAAGAATGTGTCAGGGGCCGGTTGCTCCCCAACCCTGCCACCCCACTGCAACCCCACCCACTTTCTTTAAAAAAACATGGGGTGAAGCCGCGGGCCACTCAGAATGGCCTGACGGGCCAGATTTGGCCCCCGGGCCGGACTTTGAGCAGGCCTGGTTTAACTGCAACACATAATTAGTGGTAACATAACAAGGGGGGGGGCGGTGGGCTAGAGCACTGAAAACTGTCAGTTACAAAGTCGGCAGCTCGGTGGTTCGAATCCTGGGTGCCACGCAGTGGAGTGAACTCCCGCTGTTAACCCCAGCTCCTGGCAACTTAGCAATTCAAAATCATGTAAATGCATGTAGATAAATAGGTATAGCCATAAAAAGCGGGAATGCCACTTGCAGCTATGCCGGCCACATGGTCACAGACTTGTACAACACTGGTTCTTTGGCTTGAATATAGAGATGAGCACCACCCCTAGAGTCGGACATGAGTAGCATGCATGTGCAGGGGGAACCTTTACTTTTACCTTTAAAAAGGGATAAATTTACTCTTCTTAGGTATCAGTAGCTTTTAATTCTTAACAAACAAAATAATTAAATAGTGGAGGAAGACTATCTTATGTTTCAAATACTAATGTGCTTCAGTTTTATACTCTATTGTGGATACTGAGCTAATGATGAGCTGGACAAGAAGAAAGCACACTTTGCAAAGCAATGAACATGTACTTTATATAGGGCAGTGGTTTCTTGTTTCTCCTATAAAGGTGATTAAAAGTAACTTTTTCAATATCCAAAATAACTTTAGTTGTTTTTAAGAAATAGGAGGCAAGATAACCTTCTTTTAAAATTGCAAACTCTTTTGGTTAACTGACTTTTGGGGTTGGAAGGGGTGGGGTGGGGAGGGTTTCCTGGAAACATAATTGTATGTAATAATTCACTATGTTCAGATAGTTAATCACAAATAATTAATTCAGATGCCCTAAATGTTCTTTTTTCTTTAAAAAAAAGCATGCAATAGTGCTTAACGTGATAATTACCTATATTCTACCTATCTTTTTACTGTAATATCATGTGTTGGTTTGTGCCCATCAGGAAAGGCTAAAGATCTTAGATTTCTTCCCCCCCCCCCCCCAGCCTGGAAAAAAGAGATGAGACAAAGTATATGGACCACAAGTTATTAATAACCACATTTAACTCTAACTGTTAACTATGAACTGGCAAGAGGACCTGATAAGTAGTGCGAGAAGGTATCTGAGTATCATGGTAATGAATATCCGCCCCTGTGTGAATTCAGTGAGAGGTCTGCTTTCGATCCCTCACCATCCCAGGCATCTGTTGAGGCCAGCACATCCCTCAATTTATCTCGACCTGATTTTATTTAACTTTATCTATTCCTAACTCTATACTTCTGACTGATACCATTTAATTTAATTGATGGCTACCAAGTACTATATGTGCGCTAAATGAAGGGCCGAATTCTGATACCTCTAGCACTACCCGCCAAATTGTGACTAGAGTGATATAACACCGCAACCCACGTATTAGAGAGAATGTGATGGGCAAAAACACACAATCACTCTAGGCCAATCTGAGTTATGGTCAAAAATTCCCATCTGGCCCAGATGCAACCAGCTAATCCCATTCTCTCCACCTAAAGGGTAGGAGGGTAGGACAAGACTCAGAGGGAAAGAGGAGGCTGCATGGAGGAATCAGACTTACTGGTATATAAGCTATCACTCCCATGCAGCCAGGTCCTGAATCGGCATGGCTTTTTTTATGCCAGATCTCCGGAAGGGTTAGGCAAAGCAGACCTGCTTACAACTCCATGCAGAGTGGAGCAGCCATTATAGGATAAAATTGGCTGAAGCAAACATGAGTACAGTCTCCCTCATTAAAACAACTTTGAAGGGCTTCTAATTGACAATAGTACAGGAGCATGGGGGAAGGGATTGTGTCCCCTAATTTCTTTTTCTCTCTCAGTGGGTTAGCTTTGCACATTTAAATCATGATTGTGGAAGCATTGACATTCTGCAGAAGCCTACACTGAGTCAGCCCAGAGGAGCTGTTTTTTTTTCCTTCCAAAAAAAGAGAGTATGCAATAAGCAAGAAAAATGTAAAACTGGCTTTCAGGATATGGATTGTGCAGTGCTTTGTATTCTCAGTTGTCTGAGATTTGACCGAGGTTTATAGAGCTCAGGGAGATCTGTACTTCAATGTAGGCTTTCATAAGAAGATAAACATATATGATTGAACCAACTTGTTAAATAATTTCTTTAATTATTGAATGGATTGTAAAGAAGAACTAAAGAACAACTAAAACAAAAGGGGAAAACTTTCCGAGAAATCCTCAGAGGTATTCCCACTAGATTGAGGCAATGGAGGGACCAAAGATGGAGCACAGCAGGAGTGGCCTTAAATTCAGTGGATTCAGAACTCATTCATTGGCCAGGAGGGGCTGTTCAGCAAGTAATTGCTATATTTTAATGGGAGCTTTTGTGGACAGGTCCATTTCCTTGGTGTTTTAAATTACATAAGAAGTATCATGTCTTGTGTGAAACCAATTTTGTTTTTGATCATTGTCCTGTAACCAGGGCCGGTGCGTCCATTAAGGCGAACTAGGCAGTTGCCTAGGGCACCAAAATGGAAAGAGGGCACTGGCCAGCCTGCTGCCCCCCGCTTCCCCCCGCCGCTGGTCCCCGCTGTCCACTCCCCCACTGCCCGCCAGCCGCCCATCGCCGTCCACCTGCCCCACCACCCCCACTTTCCCCCACGCCCATTGCCGCCCCCCCATGCCTATCGCTGTCCGCCCCGTGCCCGTTGCTGCCCCTGCCAGCCGCCACCCACCGCCCACCCCCGCCCACCCATCACCCCCCAGTGCCCTCTGCCCCGCCCACCCCCTGCCTTTTGCCTAGGGCGCAAAAAAACCTAGCACCGGCCCTGCCTGTAACAGTGTATCAGTCTTGAACAGTATAACAACAAATGTTTTGGGAATTCACATATGTGTCCACATGCATGTACACACACACACACACACACACACACACACACACACACATGCATGCCCACATGCCCATAAACACATACCCTCTTTCTCAGCAGCCTTCTCCATAATTTTATTTTGTATAATGCAATTTGCACAATTAAATCTGGGTGCTTCTGTAAATGTGAAAACACAATTACAGATCAATTTTCCAATGTTAATATCCTTTCAGGCTTACTTTTTAGAAGAAAAAGCTTAGATCCAGTCAACCATCATCTGCTAGACAAGAAAGACTTTCAACAACTTTGTTGTTAGCTCGAAAATAATTCCTGAGGATTAAAAAAAAATCTATAAATATGTACATGTTTCCTTGCTTAAAAAAGTGGATGGAGAACTGTCTGAATTCTATTTAACTCATGTCTTTTTAAAATTGCTTATTAACCTCTTGGCCCTTCTTCAGTTAGAAATATTGATTGCATTGTTGCAAGTGAAGCTGAATAGCAATGGGGTCCCCCCCAACTTCCTATTTTAAATCATGTTGAACACGGGCAAGCTGTAAATTGCTTTATTCCTCTATTGGGGAATAAGACATGGATCAGTTTAGCACAATGTGACATGGGGGTGTAATTTAGGTCTTTCCAAGGGAGGCAAGGGTCAGGTTGTCAGGACTGGAGAAAGCCTCTGAAAACCTGGGCGAGAAATGAACAAACAGAATAATTAACACTTCGGTTACCTGCTAGCTCCGGTGAAAACGAAATGGGCGGATCGAATAACGAGTGCCCTGCTCTGCTAAAGAGCTGTGAATTGATGGTACAGCTCCTGAGCTGACCTATAGGGAAGTAAATGCCTCAGTATTTTCCGGACAACTGCTAACAGCAACCTGCTTCCTTATCTTTCTCTAACATGAAGTGCCATTTGATTAAGAAAACTCCACACAGGTTCAATCTTCATAAATAACTTTTCTCCTTTTTGTCCTTGGACTAGGACAGTGGTGTCCAAACTTTGGCCCTCCAGATGTGTGGGACCACAACTCCCATAGTCCCCTGGTATTAGCAATAGAGGCTTGGAATTCTGGGAGTTGTGGTCCAAAACATCTGGAGGGCTGAAGTTTGGACCCCCCTGGACTAGGATCATTACTTGGATGGTTTTGTATGACTCTATACAAAAGCAAACCTACTTAGTCATCCTTCAAAGTATGGAGAGCACACCCATGTGAAGCAAAGTAGGATGCCAGCCCTCTATCCTCTGTCATCTTGTTAAACATCCCAGCCTGAAGAGGATGCTGCTGCTGCTGCTGGGTACATCTGAGTAACCCAAGGAGCTGTTTTATGGGGACCAGCATGCCATGTAGCTCAATGAGTCCAGTCTGTTCACCTAACCTTGATATTCCTGTTTCAGCTTCTGTGGGAGAAAGGCAGCAGTCAGTCAAACAATGTAGTGCTATCAACATGGTTTGGTTTCCATCTAGAAGAGCTGACAGGTTTTGGATAAAAATAATTTGAAGATCCATTCAGGTATGTGGGCAGGTCCAGCAAGTCAGTTCAGATGACATACCTGGTGAATTCCAGCCAGAGCTTGTTGCTGTTGTTATGTGCTGTTATTTTGCCTCCAACTTACGCTGATCTTATGAATGAATGCTCTCCCAAATGTCCTGTCCTCAACAGTTCTATTCAGCTCTTGCAAACTCAAGCTTGCGGCTTCCTTTAGGAATTTGATCCATCTCATAGTTGGTCTTTTTTTCCCTCCTGCCTTCACCCTTTGACAGCAACATTTTCTTTTCCAGAGAATCCTGCCTTCTCATAATGTGCCCCAAATAGGACAGATGTAGTTTCAATATTTTTGTGTCCAGAGAGAGTGCTCAGGTTTGATTTGAGCTAGGACCCACTTCTTTGTCTTTCTGGAAGCCCAGGGTACCTGCAAAGCTCTCCTCTAGCTCCACATTTTAAACAAATCGATCTCCACATTTTAAACAAATCAGTTTTAAACAAAACATCTTTTCCCCCTGTCAGCTTTCTTTACTGTCTGGCTCTCACACCTATGCACTGTGATCAGGAATAAAAGAGTGTGGATAATCTTACACCACAGTCATACCTGGGTTTCCTTCGTATTTAAATTTCCTGCATATTTTTTTCCGGGAGCAGTCACATGGTTTTTAATGAGCAGTTGTTTCCTCTCCTCTGTGTTGTACCTTCCTATTCTGGTTCTGTCCTAACCTGTGTACTACTCATTTTGTCCTACTTTCCGCCTCCAGTTTCCAAGGCTCCATCTTTTAAGCCAGGTAGAAAGGGGAGAAACTGAATTTACTGCATATTTTCAGTGTCCTGTTGTTGCAACAGAAGCAAACAAGTAAGCATTTTCGAGTGAAGTTTCTAAATCCAGCCCCTGGTGGTGGTTTAGGAAACTTCGCTGAAACTGGTGTTCAGGGGGCGTGGTCAGTTGGGAACAGAATTTGCTTCTCTTCTTGGTTAGCACGCGATCTTTTACTGCGTAGTTCACCGACAGGAAACTACGCAGAAAACACAGATATGACCACGGTCTTAAATCTTGGTCTCCAGTGACACATCCTTCCACTTGATAGTATTTTTTAATTACTTCATTGATGCCATTCTGAGTTTTAGTGTCCTGACTTTTTCACTGCAGTCTCTATTTGGCTTGGTGATTGAACCAAGGCATACAAAATCTCTCTCTCTTGACCCAAATGTATTTAAAATCTTAGCATTGTAGTCTCTCATTTGTGTGCATGCATTCAGTCATTTTAAATTATTAAATAACAATAAATATGAGAAAGTTCCTTTAATTTAATTTTTAATTTTTTTTTACTTCCAGCTAGACTCTCAATTTGGCAAGTTTCCATGTGGATGTGTCAAAATACACACTCGTAACGTTACTCCCATATCATTAGCAGGTTTCTGGTATGAGTGACAGGTGAACAATTTCTAAACTAAATGCCGATATCCCCAGTCTTGTACTTTCATCCCTAGTTGTGGTGCATTTTCTCTGTGATCGCAATGCTTTCTTATCTCTTGAAGTATATGAAGAAATCTGTCTGTCCGTCAGAGAAAGGGGGGGGGGGCACAGAGACTTAAGCATGAATGTTATTATGCACTTCTTTTAATTGGATGTAACTTTTGTTTGGGCTGTCATTGTGCATTCTTGGGACATGCACTGATGAGCAGCTGTTCAGGTTTATCCCAGGGGAAAGTGTGGAAAGTCTCAGCAAGCAATGAAGTCATTATCTCATTTAAAGCAGCAAATCTTTAATCTATTATGACAGAAACTTGAGATATGCTAATTTTTATTTTGGTTTAGTTTAGTTTTTTACAGATACGACATCCATTTCCATGCCAGAATGTAACTCAAGACAGTCAAATTACTTTGGAAAATTGAAGGACATCCTGGAATAATATACAGTTTCAGCCCCTAAGAGAATGTCATGTCTTTATTTTCCAAAGATATTTTCAGAGTCCCTGGTGAGAAATGTGAAATGTGGACTAATATCACAATCAGCCTATAGTTAATGCAGCATATTTTTTTTGCTGCACTGAATATAGCAAGACATACTGTAATATAAGCAGGACCATCGGGTTAAAAGTTTGGCTAGTTTGATTCAAATGATATAAAAGCAGCCAGAGGTTCCCTAAATGAGGAATACAAACTCCGTACAGAGCCTGCCAAGAAATGTGTTCAACGAGTATAGTCAATGCAAAAGTTTTCAACTGGATAGACATGTGTGTTTCACCACAAGCCGTGAATAGTTTTGGGACACCTCAAAGACTAACACATTTGATTTGGCACGAGCATTTTGGGCTGCAGTCCAGTTTGCTGGAAGCATGAAGAAGTAGGCTTCAGTCTACAAAAGCATATGCCAAATCAAATGTGCAAGACTTTTAAGTGCCATGAGACTCCTTGTTGGTTTGATTACAGTACATGCAGTCAAACTGAGACCATTAGGCATGGCAGAAAATCTGCATTGTTACATGCCATCAGGTCACTTCCAACTTAATGGCTACCTTATGAGTTGATGACCACCAAAAGGTCCTATCACTGACAGCCCTCATCTGGTTTGCAGAAAATTTAAAACTCCCTCTTTAGTAGCTCTCAAGAAGTCAACTGATGATGCCATAGCCTGTTTCTGAGATGGATTCCCCAGAGGAAGACCCACCATGTTTTGAGTGAATAATGGTCCATGATCTGAGCATAGGATGTGTGTGTGGGGCATCTTCCTTGAGCGGCAGGATGACCCCCCCAATCACTATGCCAGATCATGGGCCATTGGTATTATGAGTAGAGATGGGCACAAACTGAAAAATTGGCAATTCATTTTGGTTCAGTTCGTTTTAGGGTTTGGTTTGGTTCATTTTGTTTTTAACAGTTTTTTTTAAAGAAAAAAATCATTTCGTGGGTTTGTTGATTCATTATTAGTTTTTCCCTGATTTGTGCAATTTAATCAATTTGACAGTGCAGGTGGTGGCGGCGGTGGCAGCGGCAGTGGGGCAATACTTTTCTTTTCTTTTTATTTCTTTTTCTTTTTCTTTTTCTTTTCTTTTTTACTTCCGGGTTCCTGGTCCGCTCTACAGCTGTAGTGAGGGGTGGTCGGCTTGTTTTTCTTCAAGCGCCAACTGTGCAACCCCTGGGGCCAGGTTGGTGCTGGTTTTATTTTTAATATTTTTTCTTTATTTTAGGGTGTCAACCTGGCCACCCCTGTGGCCAGTTTGGCTCCCCTTTGGGGGGGGGGGGTTCAAACGCTGACCGTGTGGCCCCTGGGGCTGGGTCAGTGCTGGTTTTATTTTTAATATTTCTTTCTTTCTTTTAGGCTGCCGACGCAGCCACCCCTGGGGCCAGGTCAGCACTCCTTTATTTTATTTTATTTTATTTTATTTTATTTTATTTTATTTTATTTACTTCCAGGTTCCTGGCCCACACTACAGCTGTAGTGTGGGCTGGTTGGCTTTTCCCTTCATCCAGGAAGACCAAAGACCAGCACCAGGTAGAAGACATTGCCACCATTAACGAAATGAACCAAACCAAACATTTTTTCGTTTCATTTCATTTTGTTCTAAATTCACTTTGAGGTTCATTATTCATTTTGTTAGTTAATGAAATGAATAACAAATAACAAAACAAACTAAAAGTTCGTTTCGTGCCCATCTCTAATTATGAGGGATAATATGCTGTAAGTTTAAGGCTCAGGCTGCTTTTGTTGCCAAGGGCCATGTAGCTGATTGGGAGAAGAAGTACTAAATAAGAGTGAATTGAAATCCTAGAGAAGAGGCGGTTGACATGCATGTTATGTATATTATTAGGATTAAAACTGGACAAAACTTAAAACAAAAAAAATTAGATACATATAGTTGCAACTAGACATGGGCGCTTTGTATGAAGCATAAAGCAGTGGCTGATCACCCTCCCTGCTCTCCCCAGCCACCCAGACCACTCACCAGCCTCTGTGTGATGCTGGGGTCCTTTCCATGTGGTGGAGAGCCAATTGTCCCTAGCACCCCAGCTGGCTCTTCCCGGCTCTGCTGCATGCAGCTGACCACTCTGTCGGGGAGACAGGAGGAAGAGTCTTTCTGAAAGTAGGACGAGCCAGGTGGGAAGAGCCAGCTGACCCACTGGCAATGTTTGGTGGGTTGCTGCAGGGGACCCTGGTGAGTGGTCTGGGTGGCTGAGGGGAGAATGAATGGCCACAGCTGGCCGGTGATGCTTTGTGCTTCACATGAACCACGAAGTTGCAATACAGTATATTCTAGTTGTAGGTCTTTTCAACTTTACCATTATATAAAAGTGGAATCATTCTGCATGGAAATAATACAACTGACAAAAGATATTCAGCTATACACATCCACATCATGACCACTATCATCACCTGTACTACAGAAAGGATGGATGTAGTAGGCAGGATTCATAGTGACTTGTTGTTACATTAAAACTTACTGAGTTACACTAATTTATTTCATTATTTTAATCTATATACAGTGAACAAATGAAAATAATATTCTTTTAAATATCTGAACAACAGTCTGTTTTTTCAGGACCATGTATGCAGGAATCTTTCATTTATTTAGGAGAAATAGCTGATATTCTGAACATATTCTTGAAATTCTAAATATATTCTTTTGAGATTACTTTTCTTTCATGCCATTAAGTCACATCTGACCCTAGTATGCCTTTTAAGTTATGTGAGATAATTAAGAAGCTGTTTCCATGGCTGAGGGGAATTTGAACCCAGATTTCTTGAGTCATTGACTGTCACTCTGTCTGCTACGCCACACTGGTTCTTATTTTGAGATCATTGCTCAATTAAAATATTTTAAAGCACTTTGAGAAAAAGTAAGTGTCTTAAATGTGTTCCAAACCTAAGATGCAAAATGAAGAGGAGACCTTAACTCTGACATAGGTGCTATTAGGAAAGGGAAGAATCATGAAAAAAACCAAGAGTTATAAAGCTAATATATTATCAACAAATGTGCCAGGCTTTGTCTTGGTCAAATACCCAGTGTTCTTTCTCTGGTAGCTTTTATGATCCATGAGGGGCAAGGATCCAGCAGACATGTGGTGGCCCTCATTTCCCCAAGGGTCATGACCACATCATGCAGCTGTAAGAGCTGAAAGTCATCCATTAATACAGGACACGGAGGGGTTACTGTGGTTTAATCATCAATCCGAATGGAGACTGCAACCAAGAAATCAGAAGACTGAAACTCAGTAGGGCAGCAATGAAGGCAACAATAATAGTACATATCTTAGAAAATATCATAAAGTGTAAGGATGTGTCATGTGAGGACAAGATGATGACCATCAACACTCCTGTATTTCTGATCACCATGTATGTGTGCCATTGGACAGTACAGAAAGCTGACAGTAAAAAAAAACATTATTCATTTGAAATATGGTGCTGGAGGAGAGCTTTGCAGATAATGACTGCCAGAAAGAGAAATAAATGGGTCCCAAAGCAAAGCAAATCTGAATTATCTTTGAAGGCAATGATGCTGAAGCTGAGGCTGTTCTACTTGCGCACATCATCTGTTAAACCAAATTTTATATATATAAAAAATCCATGACTCTAAAGTAAGCAGAATGAGCCATCCTACTTTGTTAGCAATACAGATTCATACTAGCTGTAGCAAAATAAAGGGATCACATAATTAGAGATGGGCACGAACTGAAAAAATGGTGATTTGTTTATGTTTGGTTTGTTTTAAGGTTCAGTTCATTTCTTTTCATTTTTAACAAAAACTTTTAGAAATATTCATTTTGTTGGTTTGATTTGATTTGTTATTCATTTTGTGTGTAGTGTGTGTGTGTGTGCGTGTGCGTGTGGTGCTTGTGCAACATTTGGCTGGGGGAAAGAGCGGGCTTAATCTTCCCCCAGCCACGGTGGGGTTGGGGAAAGAGATCCCCCAGCCAGCGTCTCTGGGCTGCTCTGCGCTGGCCCCAAGCCAGCGCCTCTCAGCTGCTTCGCGCTGGCTTCTCTGCACCACGTTTTCTGGGGAAACATAAGTTTCCCATCGGGAGGGGGGAAGATTAGTTTAAAGAGCCCCCTCTTCCCCGTCCCCAAGGGGTGAGGTGAAGAGGAGGCTCTTTAAACTAATTTCCCCCCTCCCAATGACAGCACCAAGCGGGCGCTCAGCACTGTTATCGAGAGCAGGAAAAATGTTTAAAGAACCCCCTCTCCCCCTCCCCATGGGGTGGAGAGGGGCCTCTTTAAACTAATCTTCCTCCCTCCTGATGACAGAGCCAAGCAGGCACTCAGTGCTGTCATCGGGAGTGGGGGGGGCACACCATTTTTAGAGGCACTGTTTCTCGTGGGCTCCATTTTTTTTTTAAAAAAAATCTTTTGTTTTGTTTTGTTTTTTACTTCTAGTTGGCCCTGGACTGGCTGGCCCATGGGCCAGACCTAGGTGATTTTTTTTTTGAAGTTACTTTTGGTCCACCAGAAGCCACTTCTGGGGCTTGTAACTGACCCAGGAAGCCTGTTGGAGGCCCATTTGTGCCAGCACCAGGCCTGGGGTAAGTGCAGGAGCCCCCAAATAGCCCCCCGAGTCCTGATATGACCCAGAGATAAAGACATCCACATAATGTGGATATTATTGTGGGTCGGGTCAGGAATGTAACCCCCACAATAAGCAGCGAAGTACAGTACTGTATTTTGCAAAGATACTTGTGCTGCCCCAGCTTGAATAAAGATACAGGTTGTATCTTGGTTGGCTGTCTGGGTTGAAAAATTCTCACTACATTGAAACAGTGAAGAAGCACATCTTTTTCATGTACATTACTCATTGTGCCAGCCAAAATAATTGGATAAGTTAGAGCTTAAGAGGGTATACTGACTGGGGAACTTACAGTCAAACTGACACAGGTTAACCAACAGGATCAGGCAAGTTGTCATTTTTGTTTCCCAAAAGATCTCTAAAATAATAGGAAGTACGAAAACAAAGTTGGTACAAATAGCTCTGGCATAAATTTGTTGCAGGTAATACTGCTGACTTACATAAATGTACAGTAATGTTTATTGCTAAACTACTCACTCAAGCTCTTTTTTTCTCTTTCTTTCTTTCTTTCTTTTTCTCTATTCTCTCCCTTCATTTCTGCTGCTGATACCAAACTAAGATGATCAGTTACAAAGACAGTCCCTTCTGCACTTGAACAACTGGCTAGGTTACATCTTGACTAGCCATGCTTCACTCCTGATAAATTAGTTTGCGGTTTGGGGAATCATACTCTTCTTATCTTGGAAAAAAAATTCTACTTCACAATACTGTCTCCTTTGTATTCTACAGTGCCTTACATGCTGTGCTGTATTCATTCAGTGAAATGAAATTGGGACCAGATGCCTTTTATGTGTTCCTAGCCATAATGCAATCTGAATAAGTTGGGCTCAGTTACCAGGAAATGAATAATACTTTATGAAATGTAATTTAACAAGTGATAACTGTGCCATCAAGTCAGTTCTGGCTTAGGCAACCTTTTCCAGAGTTTTCTAGAGACAGAGTCCTCAGAAGTTGGGGGCATTCCCTTCTTCAGGAACATCCAGGGACTCTGCAGCTTGTCCAAGGCTATACAAGATGGTTTTTTTTTCTTGAGAGGCACAGTGGGAAATTGAACTTCTAGCCTTTGGTTCTGCAGCTAGATACCTAACTCACTGGAATAAGCAATCATAGAAATGTAATTTAAAGAAATAAAAATCAATGTAAAGTATGTTATACAGGACAGATTTAGTATTATCCATATCTATGCTAAATAGTCTGTTTGATCACCTCTCCCTCCTTTTAGCCACACCATTTTGGAATTATGCCTCTTGCTCTATTGGCTAATCTGAACAATGGTCCTCGCCTGCATCCACACCAATGCACAGTACTACACTCAGCAGAGATCACCTTTAATTAAATAGGTTTTCCCCCCTCTCTGATTCATGGATGTTTATAAACAGATGCAAACAAGTGGATTGTGCCCATCTCTTGAAAGTGCATAGAAGCTAAACCACCTGAATTATTTTGGCATTTGTGGCAAAAATGTCCCACCAGGGCAGCTTTGCCTTTCTGGCAGTAAAGGAAAAAATGATAAATTAATAACTATTAATTTGTTTCCTTTTCATAACATCAAATATCCCTTGTCTGAGGAGGCCATTTTAGCTTGCCTACTAGAGATGGGCATGACTCAGAAAAAAAACCTTCGTTTTCGGTTTCGGTTTCGGCTAGGGTCCGATTTGTTTCGTTTCCGTTTTTCGCGAAACTTCGCAAAAATTAGTCGGTTCGTTTTTTCGTTTTTTCGTTATCGTTATACTGGTTTTTTTTGGGGGGGGTAGCGGGCTCCTGGAGGCACCTCTGTGGGGTGGGTGCCTCCGCCGGCCCGCTATAAAGGAAGGGACAGCAGCAGCAGGCTCCAAGAGACCCCTCAACATGGGGGTCTCCCATCCTCACCTGCTGCTGCTGCAAAATGGCATGCACAACCATATGGTTATGCATACCATTTGCAGGCAGTGAGACCAGTGAGAGTGATAGCGTCATGCCTTCCCTGCACAAGGCTCTCGCACCTGCCATGTCCCACAAAGAAGGGAATCGTACTTGCGTGTGTAGTGCAATGCAAGTAGATCTGGCTATGGGCTAAGGTGGATTAGGGTTAGGGCTAGGGTTAGGCTAATGACGGGTAAGGTTATGGTGGGCTATTGGGTTGCACCTCTGGGTGCCTCTCTGACCCACTAAGAAGACAGTCTGTGACGTATGGGTAAGGAGTAAAGGATTAGGGTTAGCGGGTTAGGGGGCTAGGGCAAGTTTTAGGGGGCTTTTTGGCACATCCCAGAAGTCTCAGTGGCCAAGTGGCCATGCGATTGGTGAGATGGCTCCAAAAATTTGCATGGTCGTCCCCTCCCACATGGCTGGCCAGGCCACTGGGCCAGCCCATCATTGCACACTGCGCAGGTGTAAATAAAATAAAATAAAATAAAATCAATGGAGGACACAGGAGGAGAGGAGAGACATTTTGTTGCAAGAAAAAACCCACTGCTACTGTGAAAAATCTGGCAGTTCATACATTTCCGCGTGTTTCTGTTGTGCTTGTGTGTGTTTTTGGACCACGATTTCAAAAACAATATTGCATTCGCCGCCCCATTTTCGATCCCCCGCCCACACCGCATGGCATGGCGACGAGGCGACTCGAGTCCGGCTGCCCAGGACGGGGGGAGGCGGGACCCCCCCTCCAGACCAGAAACCCCCCCTCCGGTAGGTGCCCTAGTGAGTGCCCTTAGTCAAACAGGCATTTTCCGCCTGCTTTTTGGCCCGGGAATGGGTGGGGGCCGGGGAGAGTTAAAAGTTTTTTCCTGCGCCGTCCGTGCCGCTTGCGTTTGCGGCGGCCGTCGGCGTCTCGGCAGAGTGGGCTTTTTGCGAGCCTGCGGCGAGTCCCACCACCAGACCAGAGCAGCCCAGGACGGAGGGGGGGGAAGCTGGGACACCCCCCCTCCAGACCAGAAATCTCCCCTCCAGTAGGTGCTCTACTGAGTGAGTGCCCTTAGTCAAACAGGCATTTTCTGCCTGCTTTTTGGCCCGGGAATGGGTGGGGGCCGGGGAGAGTTTAAAAGTTTTTTCCTGCGCCATCCGTGCCGCTTGTGTTTGCGGCGGCCGTCGGCGTCTCGGCAGAGTGGGCTTTTTGCGAGCCTGCGGCGAGTCCCACCACCACCAGACCAGAGCAGCCCAGGACGGAGGGGGGGGGAAGCCGGGACACCTCCCCTCCAGACCAGAAACCCCCCCTCCGGTAGGTGCCCTAGTGAGTGCCCTTAGTCAAACAGGCATTTTCCACCTGCTTTTTGGCCCGGGAATGGTTGGGGGGGAGACCCGGGGGAGAGTTTAAAAAAGTTTTTTCCTGTGCCGCCCGTGCCGCTTGCTTGCGCTTTGGCGGCCGGCGGCGAGACTGGGCTTTTTGCGGCGGGCGAGTCCCACCACCACACCAGAGCATCCCAGCAGGACGGAGGAGGGGGGGAGGCCGGGCGGGGACCTCCAGAAACCACCCCTCTGGTAGGTGCCCTGAGGCACGGCAGGCATATTTCCGCCTGCTTTTTGGCCGGGAACCGGGCTTTTTAACTTTTAAAAACTTTTTTTCTGTGTCGCTTGGCATCGCGCGCAATCGCGCGATGCAAGTAACGAGCACGACAAATCAGACCAAATTGTTCGTTCGTCGGTTCGAGCTCGAAGTCTGGCGGAGTAATTCCCGTTTCCGTTTCCGTAGAGTAACGGAAACGAGTAACGGAAATGGAAACGGGAATACCGCTAAGTCGTGCCCATCTCTATTGCCTACCACTAGCACTGGCTCTCTGTGAACAGGCTACCACTGTTCTTTCCTTTAAGTATTGTATTTTAATTATGTAAAACCAGAGTTGTATAGATACTAGAGATGGGCACAAAACACTAAAATAGCATTTTGTTTCGTTTTTCCTCTAGTTGTTTTGTTTTGTTTTGTTGAAATGATTTTTTAAAAATATATTGTTTCATTTTTCAATTTGTTTCATTTTTTGTTTGTGTATTTTGTGTGTGTGTGTGTGTTGCTTGTGTAACTTCCTGCTCAATCGGGGCGGGAAACAGTGGGATTTATAAACTTTGTTTTGCCGCCCCCAAGCACCAATCAGCTATAACGCGGGCTTCAGGTGTCAAATAAAAAAGTTTTTAAAATCCCACCTTTCCCCCCACTCCACTGGGCACGGGAAACTGGGGGATTTTGTTACAAAAAAATTCTGAGCCCCAAGCACCATCAGCTGTGCGGGCTTAGGGCAGGCAAGCCATGGGGTGGAGGAAAGGACCTACATATTTTTTTCCTGACCCCCAAGCGCCAATCAGCTGTAGCAAAAAAGATGGGGGGGCTGGCAAAAAAGGAACATTTTTTTTAAGTTTAAAAATCCCTTCTTTCCCCCCACCCCATCGGGTGGGGGAAATGAGTATATATTTCTATTTGTTTGTTTGTTTGTTTTGCTGAGCCCCAAGCTTGCTACAGCTGATCAGTGCTTGGGGCTCAGCCAAAATAATAATAATAATAATAATCAGGGAATATGACATAGTATACCTCCAAGAGACTTGGGAGACTAAAGAACTGGAGTTAGACAGTTTTACAAGTTATACCTTGAAAGCTGAACCAAGTTCTAAGGGAGGTAGATCTAAAGGAGGGCTTGGGCTATTAGTTTCTACTAAGCTTCTAGCCATCAAAATTAGGTCAGCCACATTAGCCAATATGGCAATATCATTGGTTATTAAGTTTCAACACTTTACCTTGTTGCTAATCAATGTATATCTTCCTCCAATCCAGCATAAACAACAAAATAAGAATAGGTGGACACCCCTGCAAAACTTTATTAGCAGAATGATATCTCAATACCCAAGTGCCTCTATAATACTGACAGGAGATTTTAAAACACCAGAATTGGTCAAAATCATCATTTTGGTGAAAATGTTCTGCAAATGGAGATGGGACACTTGATCCTTGACAAAGGTCTGTAACTATTCTGGGCTATGTCTTTTATGGATGATAAATAGTTTGGATTTAGTGTTACTAAATGGAGCAGTGGAAGGGGATAGATTTGTGGAGTATACCTTCCTGGCAGGGTGTGGTTCTTCAGGTTTTGATTATTTTATCATTTCTTATGACCTGTTAAATCTGGTACTTAGTTTTGAAGTTGGTACATGCACAGAGAGTAACCTTTGATTATAACACTATCCTGTCAGAGCTAGAATATTCATGCAGTTTATGAACCATGACTCAGTTTAGAGGCAGAAATTGGAATGTTTCTGGTAAGATGGTCAGCTAAGGCATTTTACAACTGCAGTTCTGCACGCAGAAAGCTGTCACAAAGCGCAGGAGTCCCTGTTGACAACAAGTTCTCCAGAAAGAGCCCTTGACCTATATCATAAAATAGTTACATCATTAAGTCAGCATTTGATATTATCCCACGAGGCAGGCTGTGGCAGAAACTGGAGACAACTATCATTGACAGGAGGCTGTTTCTTCTGATTTGCTGCCTCTATGCAAAAACTTGGATGAAAGTGAGATGCAACAGGGCTGGCCATCTTACCAATGCCATCCCAACATATGCTGGTGTCAAGCAAAGCTGTGTATTGGCTCCCACTTTGTTCAACATCTATATCAACTACTTGGTTAGAAATTTATCTGGAATATATTCTCATCCTCCTAACCTAGCAGACAGACCTCTGTCAATTCTCTTATAGGTATATGCAGATGATGTGGTACTTCTCTCATTAACCTGTGTTGGCCTACAGCAGTTATTAAGAAGAGCCCTGGGCAATTACTGCAAAACTGAAGAGTTAGTAATTAATTATGATAAATCTAAAGTTTTAATGTTTACCAGGAAATGGATCATACATAAATGGCAAATAAATGATCACCCAATCGAGCATACTGCCCCATACTACTTCAAGTAGTCTCTGAGCAGTTTACAGTTTTAATTACAGTAATGCAGGCTACACATTATTATTATAAATATCCATATGTGATTTTTCAGTCTTCAGGATCCTGGAAGGCTCAATCATCTAATATCATTACAAATGATGAGATAAGCATAAAGTCACTCATACATTTTTCTTCACTAAAGGAGCTCATCATATATCACCAGCCATACAGCTTTTTATTGCTAAGGTGTTAGCATAGATGTTATATGGTGCACAATGGTGTGGGCACAGAAAATTTACTGCAATGGAGTCAACCCAAATGAAATGTCTGAGAACTATTATTGGACTTGCGAGCTGTGTACCAAATGTACTTTTACAATTAGAAACAAGCCAAATGTTGATAGAATCTCGGGAATGGATTTTTAAGCTAATTTTCTGGTTTAAAATGTTCTTTACTTCTATGGGGTTGGCTCCCTTAGTGCTAATTAATAAATTTCATCTAGATGGGAAAAAAACACTGGATAAGAAATTATATAATTTAGGCTTCTCACAAAGTGCTATTTTGTTAATGGGTTATACAAAAGCAAAACAGGGATTACACCAGCACATCATAGATAATGAGCTGCAACGTCATGTGAATGCAGCTACTGCCTATCCTGAATTTAGAGAGAATGGCCAGGCCTCTCTACCTGCAAGCTACTTAAATACTCTAACACTTCTAAAATACAGAAAACCTTTCACACTAGCCAAATTTAATGCTCTTCCTTCAGTTCTGCTGGAAGGCAGACGGAAGAACATTCCTTATGAACAACACTTATGTCCTTGTGAGGCTGGTGCGGTGGAGACAGTTGGACACATCTTGTTGCACTTTCCTTCTATACTGGATTCCATGACACCTTTATCGATCCAATCCTGCAAAGCATTCCTGGAAAAGATTATGAGTACAGTGGTACCTTGTATAAAGGAATTACAACTGTTTGTTATACAAGGGTCTCCTTTATGTAGACTATCTGTTGGCAGACCAGCGTCCATCAGTAACGATTAGAGTTGCCAGCTTCTATGCAGCAGCACTAGCTTACAGGCGAGAAATGGCACCTTAATCTTTAAATATGCATATATGCATGTATTTATGTTTATACAAATATGTGTGCATTGAGGTTGGGGTTATAGTCATAATGATTGTCTCAGAAAACTTGTCTCCCTGTGAGTCAGCTGTGCTCAATGCATGTTTTACTTGTGTCTGTTGGGTTTTTTTTGTTCTTGTGTGGTTTTGCTGCTGAATCATGCTGATCTATGTTGTTTGTTTCTGATCTGTTGATTATATTAAAATTTATTATTATATAACACTACAGTCATCCAGTAGAGTCATAGAATCTTGTACACAAATAATGCCCATAGCTATTTTATTATCAGTCTTAGAGTTCAATAGAGTTTACTTTCGCCAAATCAATAATACTCTCATAGTACATGATCACGGCATAAAACAGCAATCAAAATAAATTTTCATTACATTGATTTATTTCAGTACCACAAAGCTGTAAATGGCATTGATTATTTTATTAAGGGTCAACACTAAGGAAATCAAACAAAGTGGTAAACAAATGCTTTCAGAGCTTCTAATTATTTTGCAGCAAATATGGGAAATACTCCAATCTTCTGGTTTTATACAGAGGTAACCTCACTGACAGTCTTACCCTAGTGAGTAGAAGAGAGCAAGCATCCACTGGAACAGTATCCAGGCATTTTCCTGAACACACGGATAAGGCTATATCCATGGCCTGGATATGGGGATGTGCCTGAGCTGCCCTGAAGTGTCTCTCCGGGAAGTAAATCACAGCCTTCTACATTGATGTGAAGGTCTAAAGAAGAAGATTTTATAGTCATTTTTCTGAATATAACTACAGAACTCCTATGATTGTACTTATGGAATTCTCTGTGACCTTTGTGCATTGTGCACAAAGGTCACAGTGACATCTGGGGTGGGGCACACTATAGATGGAGCTCAGGTTCCCTCATGAATGTAACCCTGTTCATGTATTCGGCAAATGCTTCAACAGGCTTTAGGACTACAAAGAGTCATAAATGTCAACCTTGATGAACAACACTGATATGCTCTACTGGAAAGAGAGTGAACTATTTATTTATTTATTTATTTGAGTTTTTTTTACCCTGCTTTTCTCATTGGAAAAGGAGTAGACAGATGTTTTGCTACTATATGACAACGGAAAATAGTATTAAAGTATAAAGCAGCAGCATTAAGAAAAAGCCATTTGTTTCTTTAATGAATATGTGTACATATATTGCTTTGAAAACATTGCATTTTGATTAAAAGCTCTTATATTTTGTGCAAGTCTCTCTCTTTTGTTTCTTGCACTAAATATGCTTTTTATGTGTGCTTTTTGGGGGGGGGGCACAAAAACACTTCCACATTTTTCCTCCCCCCCAAAAAAGTATTGAAGTGTGAAAAATGGACATGAATGATTGTGATTTCACACAGAACGGTATTGAATTTTTCTGTTCTCACCTATGAGAATGAAATAATTTAAAAAGTCAGTTCCTACGCCAATGCAAAGTTTCTGCTCATGTGACAAGTAATTCAGGCCAGTCCCACAAGCTGTTTGTTGGAGCAGTGGTACAGAAAGTCTACATATTCAGGCTGTGAAGAACAGAGAGATCGACATGAACAAGATGGAAATATTGTATAGTAAGATAATGAGTTCAAAGGAAGAGGTTGGGTGAAATCCAACTATGGCAGTAAAATTAGATTGGCCTTAGGTTATATGCATAAAAGAACCTGAAAAATCTAATTGGGTAGGAGGACCATAATTCTATATTTAAAATCCAATGTGGTGCTCATAGACTTTTGCCTCCAGCTTTCTCTGGTGTGAGAAGCCTGCCCTGAAAGGTTCCCCACAACAGCTCTGGAGGACATGTCATCACATTTGGGGGAACATGGGAGGCTGCAGGAGGGAGGAGTAATGGTCCCCCTCCTGCTTTTTCCACTTCTGCTAGCAGCACAAATAAAATGCATAAGTGGTCATAACTGAAAAATGCTAAAAACAAAACAAAATGAGAGGGGATAGTGGGTCTTTCATATAATACATCAGAGTCTACCTGTATTCTTTACAGAATTCTAACTGTTAACATTTTATTTACTCCAGTTCTGCACTGGTGTCTTTTTAATGTCACACTTTTTAAAAAAGCATGGGTGTTTTATAACTTAAAGGAAGCACACGGAAATAGAATACATGCTCGCAGTGTATAATTTTTGGAAACAAGAGCAGTTTTAAAGATACATTTCGCACTAGTTTGGGATTAGTGTTGAAGTGTTGCTCATTTGCTCTAGTTCACAAAATCCATTTATAGCCTAAATTATAAACAACTTGATGTTAGCACATTCCATCAATAAATTAGGACCAGGATGTTATTTTCCCCTTTGCTATGGGAATAGAAAAAATCTTGGTATACAAAAGCCTGAAAAACAGGAGATCACCATTATTTTGTCTAATTGTCAACAATTCCTGTTCAGCTCCATTGTTCTATAGTTTCCTCCTGGTCCCCCACCCCCAATAAGACCTTAGGTTTCAGAAACTGTTCATTATAGGAACCAATGTAAAAGCCTTTAACAACAACAAAATCCACTTCCAAGAGAGTAACTGTGAGCCAATCCAGACAAGGTGTTTTGAGTCATTGTGGGTCGGAACTGTTGTCTCTAGAGATGGACACAAATTAAAAAATGAATTCATTCAAACATCCCTGCTTTGTCAGTTCACATACAGTGGTGCCTCTACTTGCAAGTGGCTCTTCTTATGAGCAATTTGACTTAAGAGCAGAAAACTGTTGGCATTTTAACTGCTGCCTTACAGATTTTAGATGCGGTCTGCTGTACTTACATTTTTTTACATTTTTTTTCAATATTTTTCATTTTTTTAGATAAAAAAAAACTCTACTTACGAGTTGTTTGACTTATGAGCATGCATTCAGAACGGATTAAACTCGTAAGTAGAGGCACCATTGTGCATTGATGCCCCCAGCAAATACAAATTGATTAATTTTTAGCATTTTTTGTGATTTGTTGATGTTGATGAACAAAGAATCAAAACAAATCACATTTTTTCTGATTCATTCCCATCTCTAGTTATCTCCTTTCTACAGTGCACTTGGCTTGCTTGCTGTAAGATTCCATAGCATAGTCATTTTTTCTTCAATGTAGTCAGAGTGAGTTTCCACACTGATAAAATTTCCCCTCCATTTCTCCCTTTCTCCTCTGCCTTCCTTCACTTCCTATTCTCTGCTCTTTCTCTACTATTCACTTGTCTTGCTCTCTCAATGCTGCCACATCTGATAGTTTCCATTTTGTGACAAAGATGGTGTTGGTTTCTTCAAACATAGTCAAAAATCTGTAGAGTCTGAAGGAAACCATTATATATTTTTAGAAGATCTCTATTTTGTTTTTAAAAAGCAAAGTGTTCTGCTTACATACCGCAACATAGCACTTGAAGCATTATCTGGGCGGTTTACAATCTAATTATGCAGGCTACATACAGTGTCTTATATTGATCTTTCTAGTCATGAAGCAGAGGGCAAGAGTTTGTTGTATTGAGGAAAGCCCCTCCCCACCTTTGGAGGGGCAGTTCCGTCCCCCGCTGAGGACACTCACATTTATTATTACTTATTTATTAGATATACATACTGCACCATCTAGCAACAAGGCCACTCTGGGCAGTATCGCTACTGATGTCAGGGGAAGTTCTGTTTGTATGTATATGCCTCAATAAGACCTGCATGTGTTGGGGAGGAAGGAATAGGTAGGAATGGCAGATCTGATAAAACCTGAACTGCAATTTTAAAAAATCCAATTCCCAAGTAAAATAAAATACCTGTGAAATGGAAAAGAAAGAGAAAAGATTGATATGAGACTCCAGTATCTTCATGTTGGTCAGCTGAATATGAAACCATGGGTACTTGACACCCATCTCCATGTAATAAGACACATTGATAGACTCCCTGTTAAACTTTTGCAGCAAAGCTAACAGAGAGCATTTTAAAGATGAACATGTTTTATTATGTATAAGCTTCTGCATCTGAGGAAACTGGCTGAGAGTCTACAAATGTTTATGCTGCTGGAACAGAGTACATCGATCTACAGTATATCATAGAACTGAATACACCCCTCACATTTTCTCAGTATTTTAGTATATCTTTTCATGTGACAACACTGAAGAAATGACACTTGGCTACAATCTAAAGCAGTGAATATACAGCTTGTATAACAGTGTAAATGTGCTGTCCCCTCAACATAAAACAACACATAGCCATTAATGTCTAAACCACTGGGAACAAAAGTGAGTACACCCCTAAATGACAATGTCCAAATTGGACCCAAGTAGCCATTTTCCCTCCCTGGTGTCACTGACCTGTTAGTGTCACAAGGTCTCAGGTGCGAAGGGGGAGCAGGTGTTATCACTCTCACTCTCACATTTGTTGTTATCACTCTCCCTCTCTCATGCTAGTCACTTGAAATTCCACATGATACCTCATCGTAATGAACTATCTGAGGATCTGAAGAAACAGATCTGTTGCTCTTCATAAAGATAGCCTAAGCCAGGTATGTCCAAACTTCGGCCCTCCAGATGTTTTGGACCACAACTCCCAGAATTCTAAGCTTCGATTGCCAATGACAAAGGACTGTGGGAGTTGTGGTCCAAAACATCTGGAGGGCCGAAGTTTGGACATGCCTGGCCTAAGCTATAAGGAGATTGCCAAGACCCTGAAACTGAGTTGCAGCATGGTGGCCAAAACCATACAGCAGTTTAACAGGACAGGTTCCATTCAGAACAGGCCTTGCCATGGTCGACCAAAGAAGCTGAGTGCCCGTGCTCAGCCTCATATCCAGAGGTTGGCTTTGGGAAATAGATATATGAGTGCTGCCAGCATTGCTGCAGAGGTTGAAGTGGTGGTGGGAGTCAGCCTGTCAGTGCTCAGTGCTCAGACCGCACACTGTATCCAATTGGTCTGCAGAGCTGTCGTCCCAGAAGGAAGCCTCTTCTAAAGATGTTGCACAGGAAAGCCCACATATGGTTTGCTGCAGACAAGCAGACTAAGGACATGGGTTTCTGAAACCATGTCCTGAAGTCTGATGAGAGCAAGATAAACTTATTTGGTTGAGATGGTGTCAAGCCTGTGTGGTGGCAACCAGGTGAGGAGTACAAAGACAAGTGTGTTGTGTGTACAGTCAAGCATGTTGGTGGGAGTGTCATGGCCTGGAGCTACATGAGTGCTGCCGGCACTGTGGAGCTGCAGTTCATTGAGGGAACCATGAATGCCAAAATGTCCTATGTCATACTGAAGCAGAGCATGACCCCCTCCTTTCATAGACTGGTCCACAGGGTAGTATTCCAACATGATAACCACCCCAAATACACCTCCAAAATGACCACTGCCTTGCTAAAGAAGCTAAGGGTAAAGGTGATGGACTGGCTTAAGCATGTCTCCAGATCTAAACCCTATTGAGCACCTGTGGGGCATCCTGAAATGGAAGGTGTTGGTGTGCAAGGTCTCTAACATCCACCAGCTCTGTGATGTCATCATGGAGGAGTGGAAGAGGACTCCAGTGGCAACCTGTGAAGCTCTGGTGAATTCTATGCCCAAGAGAGTTAAGACAGTGCTGGAAAATGATGAAGGCCACAATAAATACACGTTGTGCCCAATTAGGATATTGTCACTTAGGGGTGTACTCACTTTTATTGCCAGCAGTTTAGACATTAATAGCTGTGGGTTGAGTTATTTTGAGGGAACAGCACATTTACACTGTTATACAAGCTGTATACTCACTGTTTTACATTGTAGCCAAGTATCATTTCTTCAGTGTTGTCACGTGAAAAGAGATACTAAAATATTTATGAAATGTGAGGGGATGCACTCACGTCTGTGATATAGTCCATGTACATTCAAAAACGAAATAAAGAATTAGGTTGGCAAGTGCCCTTCCCCAGTTGGTGGATAACCATGTGAGAGAAGATTCTGTCATTTTTGGAGTATTTTACAAAATAGATTGCTTTCTCCCAAATATATCCACCCAAACTTTAAGATCCATTTCACAAAACACCTTTATTGAATCCTTTAGAACAGGACTTTTGGGGTGGTTGTGCCATTACATTGTATCAACTTCATTAGAGAAGTTGAGTGGTGCCTTCTTTGTGGTATTTTTGGAATCAGGTGAAGAACTTTATCTTTTGAGCAACTGAATTGTTACAAACAACAAAACCAACAAAAAACTGGTTTCTCTGTGTCTGTGTTGTGTTGCATTCTGCAAATATGACCCCATGATGGCTTTTATTTTCCTTTAGTATAAAAAAGAGAGTGGCAAATTCTACAGCTTTCTTGTATTTGCATTATAATATGAAATGCAACTGTCTCCTGTGAAACATCCAGAGAAATGATGTGCTGATTGGGCCGCACAAACTTTCAATGAATGAATGAATGAATGAATGAATGAATGAGTACTACTATAACCTATCTCTCCCTCACCAGATCATTCTTCATTTTGCAATTTCATATTTGCTGACATTTCTCTGCTATGAGCAAGTCAGAAGCAATTTATGTAGCACAAGCTTGATTCTCATGACCATTCCTCCCAAGAAGGCAGCTGAAGAGGTCTCAGGAAATAACTTCACTCTTTCTCTGTTAATGGAAACAAAGTGACTATGGTCTCTGTTAGTGGAAACAAAGGGACTATAATCATGAGAATATTTGCACTGCTGGATCTATCTGACTCAAGTTATGGGAAGATCTGCTGAAGTTAGTGTTCTGCAAGGGGTGGGCAAGTTTTGTGGCTTCACAATTATAGGTCACTTTTGGATTTGGTTCCCTGGACACACATCCCTAGGTCAGGGATTCCAAACATCTGGAGGAGCAAAGATTGAAAACCACTGTGCTGCTGAATCCCACTTTCCTGACACCACTGGAAGTTAGTCTTGTTCTGTCAACTGTTCTTGCCGAATGTACAACCCGAAGGAAATATTTCAGTAGCATCCATTTGCCTGATGAAAATAATTGTTTATTACATTGTAAGCTTCAAGGTGTTCAGTTACATATATATCGGTGCAACCCTCTGTTCCACAATCTGAGAGAAAAATGATTACCGCCCCAAGAGTGATTTATTAGTTTGTTTAATGGCTGAGTAGGAATTTGAACTCATGCCTGATATGACAGGTAGCTTGATATAAGTTTTTCTAAAAATCATGCAGAATTCATGCTTAGGCTCCCAATTTAAGCACAAAGAGAAAACAAGAACTAGTCTGTCTTGAAGATGTGTATGTTATGTTCACAGTTTGGAAAAGTTTTTTTTTCTCAAACAAAACCCCGATTTAGTCTTGCTGGCTATAGGATTCTGGGACTATTGTCCAAAAAGTAATTTTGCCAATCTCAGGTTATATTATTAATAGATATTTTTCATACTAAAGAGTGAACTGGCTAGATAATTCAATGACTTAAGTCAGTGATTCTCAACTTGTGGGTCCCCAGATGTTCCTAGACTGCAACTCCCAGAAGCCTCCACCACTCACTGTGCTGGAAAGGATTTCTGGGAGTTGCAGTTCAGGAACATCTGGGGACCCATAGGTTGAGAGCCACTGACAAGTGTTGGGCTGGAGCTAGAAGCTGAGAGTTTGATTCCCCACTGTGCCTCGTACAAGAAAAGCCAGTTTGTAAAGAGATAAGGGTAAAGCTTCTGTGCAACAATCAGTTCTGTTCTTGCAGGGAGGATAAGGAAAGAAAATAAGAAGAATGGTCCCGTTGGTGGAGGGATGCACTGTTTTTCTTTTTTTCTTTTTTTGGTAATTTGTATTTTGTATTTTTGTATTTTGTAAAAATATTTTTTGTATTTTGTATTAATAAATATATAGCCCCACCGCTGTGGGTTAACATATCAGGGGCCAGCACTGCTGGAATATATTTTAAGAACCGCCTTAACTCTAAGAGCACAGTTTGCCTTAATGGAATGTGCAGCATTTATTTGGATAAGTCCTTAAAAATAAAAATACTCCAGTTTTATCCCAGAAAACATCACTAAACCAGGGGCAAAATACTGAACTTTGCGAAGGGTAACAAAAGAAAAGAAAACCAGGCAGAAAGAGGAGCTGAATCTGGTATGAAATAATGCTCAATTGATTGTCAGACCTGTCAAACATCATTATGAGAAGGAGACAGCACCTCTTCTTTATTCTGGGAAATATACACATCCCAGGTTAGTAAAGACAATCTATAAATATATCTTCTGTGGTATAAGGATGTATATGTCTCAGTGTTAAGAGAATCTTCTTCCCTTCCTTGACTGCCTTTATAGGTCAAAGCCCTCCTATGATGCCTCACCTAAAATCCTCATAATACAAACCTCAATTCAACAATAAACCAGCACAAATTAATAACAATCATTATAGACAATTCTACAGTCTTCAATGAAGTGTCAAGAAAATGCTTTCAGAGAAGTCAAGCAAATTAGATAATTTTTCAATGTCTTCCTGAAAGTTGACAATGATGAGCAGAACCGATCCTACCATTGGGCAGAATGAACATCTCACTTCACTGGCATTTCTGTAGGACAGAAAGTATTTCTCCTGTGGTCTCTGGGCTGTCCATCTCTTGAAAGACAGAACTCTTATGTGCCATACACCTTGCCCTCCTACTGATCCCAAGGCTAGAAATGAAATAGGGTCGAACTGCAGGTACAGTCTCGGGGCTAGGCTTTTTGCACTGGCAAGCAATGAATTTGTCTTGTCCTCAGCCTCAGGAAAACAACTTGGGGATCTTGACGAATGCTGTATTGCAATTGTAATCTAGGGGCATTGGGCCACTTGTCAGAAAAGCCCAGTCACAAGACTTTGCCCACTTAAAGCCCTTCAAAGGCATGCCGGTGCGAAAAGCCTAGCTCTGAGAGTAGATCTAGCATCTGAGAGTAGATCTTGCATTCCACATTCATTGCATCCTGCTATTGATTCGATGGTTGGTATTTACAGTTTTAAGAATGGTGATCACATGTCTATAAGGGGAATGGAAAGTTTTACATTCTTATCATAGTCGCCCAGAAATGGAAAAGAGGACTTATTTTCGGATCATTGCTCCTAGAGAATCCTAGATGATGTGACCACTCACCTTGCTGGCTTAGTATTCTGAGAGTTGTACTCCAAGGGAGTAGTTTTTCCAGCCCCTGACATTCCCCCCCAACACCCCCATGTAAAATCAGAAATAGAATTGATTTAGTGGGAGAAAGCCATTTTTAAAATTATTTCTAGGGGGCATGTCGCTTATTTTCACATAAAAGCCTATTTGGATCAGGGTCAGCAAATGTTTTGAAAAGAAGAATTTCTCCTGATCAAATGCATCACAGCAGTTTCTTGCGGGGAAACATAAGTGAAATTGTCCAAAGGATATTGGAAGTGAGGATCTTCCTTTACAAACCGCAAAGAGATAAACATGGGCAGAATTCTCAATCAGGCAACAAGCCCACAGTCAAGAAGGAAACAATCTTTTTTCTTTCAAGTGTCCGGTCAAATCTTATACCCTTACCATAGATGTTCCTTTATGCCAGTATTTGTAATGTCAGTCCTTTAGAGCAGCAGCAATACTTTAGTGCCAAACTAGAAAAATAGGATGTAGATCACAAACAAACAGGAACATTGTAGTTCCCCAAACCAGCCAAACTAGTGTGCTCAACACTTGTCACTAAATGGGTTACATGAGGACAGTGAATCAATACATATTGGACCTGAGGGTATCAAATCCCCTAAAAATGGCAAAAACATGCAGTTCTTTTGACTATGGAAATTTGCAGATTATTTGTAATTCTGAATATTAAACAGCTAACTTCTTCCCTTATATCTTTAATTTTCTGAATCAAAATGTGCCTTAATGAAAAACTGCAGTGTGAAAAAGACAGGTCCTTGGTTGATTGGCACCTTCCTACCATGACATGTCTAGTGGGAAACAGCTGCATTGTGTGCAGTTTGGCTTGTGGGAAAGGTTACAATACGCCCAATGACTGATGATGTTGCCCCCCCCCCGCTCTCTCTGTCAAGCAATGGCAACATTAGGAGTGCACAGAATCTTTACCCACCATCTGATTAAGTCACATTTTCAAGCATCCTTTCTTCCAGTATTCATGGAAGATAGAAAGACAAAGATAGAAAGATGGATAACACATGACATATCTGTAATGCCTCATCCATCATGCCTGCATAATCCTACCGATCAGGGCTGATTCCATAAGGAAAGCAAATGTATTTAGCTGAACATGGAAACTGTTGCCTTGAGAATGCTTTTGTTCTTCCTTCAATTGTGGTGATGTAGATGTTAGTCAGAGTTAAGATGTCACAACCTCATTAAAAGAATAGTAAAGGGAAGAATTGCAATTATGCTGCAATCCTGGATGCAAATCCTACAACCCTATTCCTATTCTTAGTCCCAACTAGAGATGGGCATGAAATGAAAAAAAAGTTCTGTTCCGTTATTCATTATTCGTTTCATTACGTAACGAAATGAATAACAAAAATTGTGATGAAATTGGAATGAACAGAACAGAACCATGAAAATTAGGTTCATTACGTTTTGTTTTTGTTAATGGTGAAGTGCAATGAAATGAGCTGTTTTTAAATGTTAAAAAACGTCCTGAGTATCCATAAAAACCCAGCAATAATTATTTATTCTGCCTGATAATACCTACCAGGGGGGTTGGGGTCCTTAAAACATGCATTTATGTCTTTTCTCAGATTGCTGTATTTTTTTTTTCCTTTAAGGGGAGTTAGGGGACATCAACCCAAATTGGCTGCCAGATGCCTAATATTGATTTCTTGGTTATTAAAACGCCCTGGACATCCATAAAAATGCAGTGATAATTATTTTAAATTATTACCTACCAGGGGGTTGCGGTCCTTAAAATGTTTGTTTTTGTCTTTCTCCCATTGCGATGTATTTTTTCTTTTACCTTTAAGGATGACACAAAATGCATTCCAGCCACAAGATGGATGCAAGCCATGTGATGGGATCATGTAAATTCTTAGACAATTTCAACCAATAGCATGCCCAGGTTGCAGACTCGGTAGGTGTGGCAGCTAGAGAGGGCATAAAAAGCTTTGGCAGCCCCCGTCCTCCTTGCAGTCTGCAGTGGGAGTTAGGGCGGATTGCTGTCTCTGCGACTCGTTACTTTAGGCCAGCCAGGCAGGTGTGTGTCTCTGTGTTCCTGCTGGCTGCAGCCTGGCTCTTAAGGAAGAGAAAGAAGAGATTTCTCTTGCAGCCTCCCTGTGTGTTTGCACACCTCTCGGTGAGTACCCTCCCTTGCCCTGCAGTGCAGTCACTCTGTGGCTGCCTTATGCCCTGGGCAACACCCGCTGCTGCCTTTGCTTCCCTGTGTACCTAGTCTATACTGTGTCTCTGCCAGCATCCTTTTTTTTAGTGTTTTCCCTCTGGTCTGGGGTGTTGGGGGAAGTCCGCGTGCAGAAATGCTTTAAGTTGCGCAAAAAGTGGGTAAAAATGAAAAACAAAAAACAAAAAATGAAAAAACAAAACAATTTTTTAAAAAAATCACAAAAAATGAAAATGAACTGAAACGGACCCGCAACAAAAAATGAAAAACTGAAATGTAATTTTTTCAATTCGTGCCCATCTCCAGTCCCAACTACACACACACACACACACACAGAAAGAGAGAGAGACAGAGACACAGAGAGAGAGAGACAGAGAAAGAGACAGAGAGAGAATGTTTACTCCTAATTATCTTCTATTGCATAGAAATATGTTAGGAGGTTCAAGCATCTCTTGGCTTTGTGACTTAGGGCCTTTTTACACAACCCCTAAGATCCGCTGGTTCCTTAAATTCGGACCAGAGATCTTGGGGGTCTGTTGCTCTTCCTTCCTCCCCACCACTCCGCACGGCCTGGCTGATGGATGTGTGAGGGGAGGGAGGGGGAAAAAGCCTTTAAAATGGACAAAAGAAAAAGCCTTACCTCCGGTGCCTGCTCCGAGCCCTGGTGGGAGCCACGATTACTTCCTGGTTCCTCTTAAAGGGGCGGGAGCAAAAGAAAAACAACAAAAAGAAGCGAGGAGAGCCGGCACTCTCTGCATCAAAATTTTTCACCCTCTTCAAGCAGGTACAAGAAAAGTGCGCTGGGTCGTGCTTAGGTGGGCGGGTCACACTTAATTGTCTGCAAACTCCGGAGCTGGTGGGGAAACATTTTTAAGCTCCGGAGCTTGCAGCCATTTGCGGCGGAGTTTAGGGGTCGTGTATAAACGCCCTTAGAGTGCAGTGGTATCTTCTCACCCTTTCAGTTGTGAAAGAGAAGGATTTGGAACAAGGGATGTTCAGAGTTCCTTGCCACATTGCTGATCTCTTGGACTCCATTCCCTTTCTTACCAATCTCCTTTCTTAAGAAGAAGTCAGGACTTCACAATTCTACCAGTGACAGTGCTTCTATCACATGAGACAGAATGGATGGAGAAGACAATGGCTAATAGGATGGGGCACAGCACACTCCTGATGGAGTACTACAATTCAAAATTGGGCTTAGGTAATGTGGAACTCCTTTGTGTTTTGTTCTTTCTTTTCTGATGGTTTTGTTTTGTTCTGCAAGAATAACTGAATCCATTAAACCCAATTTGAAATTAATTTGAGAGATGTTTTCCCACTACCAGCTTTCCCACTTCTTCTCTATATGCCTTTTCTGCTCACTATGCCACTCGGATTATTCTCTTGACAAAAGTTAAGTGGCAGCACTATTGATCAGAAGTTTATGGCGTTGGCCCTATCACCACTTTTCAGCTCTGAAAAAGTGCTCACAGCAACCACAAGGCAGGCAGAGGAGTGGGTGTCACAATAATATTATTATTAACTGCTTCGAATGTAAGAGGCCAGAAGAAAATCTTGGCTTGAATGTCCGTGTCAGGCCAGTGAAGAATGTTTTATTCTTTTTAATTAAAATGTTTACTTTTTGATACAAATATTTTCCCCTTTCTTTCTCAGAACGTAGCATTTGGAATCAACAGTACTGAACAAGGGGCAATATTGATCGCTGATGTTTTTGCGAACTGTGGGAATGCATCTAGGAAAAGACTGGAATGGATGACTGCATTTTTAGTTTGGCATTAGAGTGGGACATGGGAAGTAAAATGCTATTTCTAGATTTATTACATACTGCCTATGTGATTCACTCAGTTTAGTAGGGCTTGAACTGTAGAACATTAGGAAGGCCAGAATTCGTAAAACAGAGCATCTAAGCTGGATCAAATGTCTAAAAGTCAAACTGAGTCATGCAGGGTTCTTAAATGAGGACAAGTGAATCATTGCCTTAACAAAGAACTTCCTACTTGGTTCCCTCTAAGCCTTTACATAGTCATTACATCCAGTAACTGAAACATTAGACCTTGGAGAAAAATTAGGCAAGTATCTTTCCAACAGAATACACAGGTATTGTGAATGATGTACCAATTTCACTTATAAGGAGCCTCATGGTGCAGTAGTTAATCAGCTGTGCTGCATCCAAAACAGTGGTCACAACTAGAGATGTGCATGAATTGAAAAAAAATGGTGTTTTGTTTTGTTTTGTTTTGTTAAGGAGTTTGGTTTGTTTCATTTCCTTTTTTTTGTGAATTTTTGTGAAAAAAATCATTTCATTATTTCATTAATTTGTTATTTGTTTTTACCCACTTTTTCCCCAGCGCCCACTGCGCAGTCTCCTTCTTATCACCCCTCCCGATCGGCCCCGTGATAACGGGCCGCGGGAGGGAGGTGCAAGGGGCGATGGCTTCGAAGCCATGCTGCTATGGCCACCTAAGTGCGGCCTCCTTATCTCCCCTCCCAATTGGCCCCGCAGTAACGGACCGTGGGAGGGAGGCGCAAGGGGGCTGGCTTCGAAGCCACGCTGCTCTGGCCACCTAAATGTGGCCTGCTTCTTACCTCTCCTCCCAGGGCTGAGCTGAGGCTCGAGCCCGCTGCGTCCCTCGATGGCACCGACAAGGTGCGTGCTCCCTCCGTGCAGCTCGGCGCGAAAGGACCTCCGGACCAGCACCAGGTAGGAGACATCTCCGCCCCCCATTAACAAAATGAACCTAACCAAACCAATTTTTCTCGATTCAGTTCCTTTTGGATTTGCCCCTAGGTTCGTTATTCATTTCGTTATGTAATGAATTGAATATTGAATAACGAAACAAAAAAAAATCATTTCGTGCCCATCTCTAGTCACAACCCTAGGTAGCTGGCTCATGTTTAACTTAACCTTCATTCCTTCCAAGGTTGGTAAAATGACAATGTGTAGCCTACATAAATAAATTGTAAACCACCCAGAGATTGCTTTAAGCACTACTGCACAGTATATAAGAACACTTTGCCTTTCGCTTTTGATAAAATATTATTTGTCAGTCTGGTCCTACTTGTGTATTGAGCCTGGGCTTACAGATGGTTTTGTACATTATCATTTTTTATATTTCTCCACTTCTCCAGCTCAAGCACTATCGGGTAAAAAAGAGTTCCCGTCAACACATCCTTTTCTGGTACTGGAAAGAGCACATGGCCTGCTGTACAGTACTTAGTGCTTGCAGTTGACACTATGGAAAAGACTGCTCTAAGATAATGATAATGCTGTGTGCAGGCCCCAATCAACCTGGTCCCTCGATGCACCTTTCTTTCCTTTTTTTTTTTAACACTCCAAAACGCTTGTGCCTCTTAGAGGACATAGTGGACATTTTTGTTATGATCTGCCCCCCTCCTGGCACCTGTTTTAGGCTTAATTAGGAGGGATATTTGTTTTTCAAAACTGAAGTGAAATTGTGCCTTCTAGAGCAGTGCTCCCCAACCTTTTTGTCCCCAGGGCCCGGTAAATGTTTGATGATTTTTCCGTGGCCCGGGGGTGGGGGTGGGGAGGGGGGGAGATCGGGGGTGGGGGGG